>JAPKLY010000001.1:963300-1070350 GCA_026898435.1 Prunella vulgaris
TGATGCGGACGAGGGACGTGGGCTCAAAAATGCTTACAATCGGGCCCGGAGAGCGAAAATGAAGGCAGCGGCCCATGCAGATTATGGAGTAACGGACGAGAGCCCAGCTGGAGAAAATTAGACCCATCATCTCGAGATTATGATTTATGTCCTCTATCTCTGAATTATTTGTTATTATCATTTGATTCATTGTTGCCGATAAGTATGCTGATTAGGGAGATTTATTAGAAATAATGTGAGATTATTCAGGTAGGTTAGGATTCGCTGGATATTCTATTTAAATTCATTGTAACCCTCTGCGGAATTCATTCAGAAATCAAGTAAACTATTGTTTTGCAAGTTATTCTTGCGCCATCGATTGCTTGCCGGCATGAGTCGGGGCATCGATTTCTTACTTTCGGTTGCGGTTCTCAACAGGCATTTACGACGTTGTGGTCCTCGCCATTTGATTCCGGCGAGTTAACGGGCGGTTAGAGAAATGGGGGAGGAATGGAGAAGTGGTCATGGTAGTTTACTGGTGAAGATACTATAAAAGCCAAATATTGTACTTTGAAATTGATTCAATCCAACAATCAATTGCAGATGGAATTAATTTTTTTTCGAGATTCCCACTGTTCAGACGGAAATTCCGACGAGTTAATGGACGGTAGTCGTGAATAGGGGTTCAACGGTTTCAAAAATCTGGCAAGGGTTGCTACAATTCCGGCGAGGGTTGCAACAATTCCAATTTAATTTGTGCGTATTTTTTCATCTATCAAACAAACTATTACAATTCATAATAATTATAATACATCCTATCAAATACCATATTAAATACCTTTTCTCACTTTATCATGAGGGTCTCACCATTTTTGTTTTCTCACCTTTTCTCATCCCTTAAATTCCCCATTAAAAAAAAACGTTTGTATATGTTAATTTTGTTTGCATTAAATTAAAAATACAATTATGAACTACAACTCTTCATAGTCACCATGACAACATAACCATCATCGGAGATTCCTAGCAATAATAGCAATGGCTTCAGCCTCCACGCTAGCGTCCGCATTGCCCCTCATCAACGCCGCATTGTTGCCAAACGCCGCCGCGCAACCACTGACGGCGCGGTCGACAATCTCGGCCGCCTCCACAAGCTTGGCATAGTTCCGCCGCCCCAGGTTCGCCGGCGCGCTCAGAAGTGCGTCCAAAACATCTTGATACAGATCCCTGCAATTCCCATAAACGCCCTTCAGATCCTTCTCGAATAGAAAGAGGTCATCGGCCGCGTTTTTGTTCACGCCGGTGCTGTACATCGCCGCCTCGATGGCCACTTCCACCAGCACCGGGAGCGGCGCCGCCGGGGTGCGCGTGTCGGTGGACATCAGAATGGTTATGCAGCGGGGAGGGTCTTTGGTTTGAAGGCAGATGTCGTCGACCGGGGCGGCGGACGTGAGGAGCAGGATGAGGTTTCCGGTGGTGAGGAGGAGGAGGAGGAGGAGGAGTAAGGTGGCCATGATGAATAATTAGATTTATATTTTTTGTTTGGAAGTAGTTCATTTTAATTTATGATGTTTTTGATAATCGAAATTATTGTGGATAATATTAATAAATATGATTAATTAAAATAATTGGAAATGGGGAATACGTGATATAGGATCACACGCGTAATACATTATGGTTTTGCTTGATTACGTGAGGGTGTTGTCTACTTTGCTTAATATTCTCTGCACCATATAACTTTTTCTTTTATTCTTTTAAGAAAATATATTTATTTATTATTATTATTATTATTATTACTAGTATTGTACCTGTGCGATGCACGATAAAATATATTTCCTCAATTTCAACTCATGCTCACACTTTTATTAAGTCGTTTTGTCGATCACATTTTAAAAAAATATATACTTAATTTGTACACGAAATTAAGTATGCAATTAATTTTAGGATGAAATGAGTATTTACTTCAATTTTTAATTTTCAATAAAATTAAATATTCAGCATGATACTGTTTTTACTTTATATATAAATATATATTAATATTGACTGCTACTTTTGTACTAAATATTATATCGCACATCTACAAATACTAAAGAGTCATTTATATGCATTATCAATTAAATTAGAATAAAAAATATAACACTATTGTGTTTATATATATATTTCTAGAATTTGAATATTTTAAAATAAAGGTCTACATAGAAATGGGGGTTGACCCCGAATAGTGTGTGTATATATATATATGCAAGTTGAATAAGAAAAAAATTAGTTTAGAGTAACATGAATGAAATTTTATTTTTAAAATAAGTTAAAATATTGAAAATATAATTGAATGAAAATACACTGATGTCATTATGGGTTAAATTAGGATTATTTATATTTTGCAAAAGAATTGAAAAGCCAATTTTTTTAAAATTTAATGTAGGTCGTTTCAAATTTTTCATTAAATAAATCTAATTATATTATTAAATTAAATAATGATATTAATAATTTTATAAAGTAAGTTATGAATTTAAATAAGTTTCCAAAAAAGGAATAAGATTTTGTTATTATATAGTTATAGATTATTATTATGTGATGTATTTATTAGTGTAATTTTTGCTTGAAATTTGTGTGTTTTAATTGCCTAATTTTATTCAATTTCTTGCAATTATTTGCATTAATTTGATTAATTGAGAAGAGAGGTGTTTATTATTTATTTTGTATGAAAATTGTGGTTTATTGAGCAAGAAAATACCTCTTACATTTTATGAAGTAATTAATTGGATCAAAGTGGAAAAGATTGAATTGGGCTCATGTTTAATCATAACTTTTGGGCCCAAATTAATTGATTTATGTGATTCATTTAGTTAGCATTTGAAAGTCATTGTCTGCAGATATAATGAAAGGATGCGGATATTCTCCCCCCCTTTTTTAAGTGGTTCACCATCCTCTTCAATTCACCACAATTTTCGTTCAGTTCATTACTTATATTTTCCAAAATTAACCCTTCCCTCAAATACTAAGATTTATATTTGCTAATTCACCCCTCCCCTTTTCATTCAAGAATTGTGAGAGCAAGATCATCCACCACCACAACTGTTCCAATCACCACCGATTACCACCATCGGCGTCTCTTCCACGCCGATAAACGAATCGTATAAGATTTTGGTTTCTCTTTTTTGGTATTTAATTAGGTTTTTGTATTGAATAAATTTGAATGAGTTTTGGATGAGCTTTTGTTGTTACTATTACAAAAACGATTGAAAATCACGAAAAAATCGCTGGAATCATTTGTTCGGCTCTGGTTTTTCGAACAAATGCTATTTGTTCGAACAAATTAGTCGAACAAATAGCATTTGTTCGAAAAAATTTCTTCGAAATTCTGTTCGAAATTTTTTTATGAACAAAGTGCATTTGTTCATAAAAAAATTTCGAACAAATTGCATTTGTTCATCAAAAATTTTCGAACAAAGTACATATGTTCAACAATTTTTTTCGAACTTTATGCATTTGTTCCACCAACCAGTGTCGAACAAATATGTACGAAATTTTTTTAAAAAAAAGTTCGAATTCGGTCAAATCGTGTCGATTTTTGGACGACGGTGGTTCTATTCCAGGATGACGGTCATGAAATTCATTATTTCAACGTTAATAGTCCAACATTTTTGTTCAAAAAAATGTTGTTGAAGAATTGAAAAAAGGGCATAGATCCAAATTCTAAGTTTTGAAGAGAGGGGTGAACTGATCTTTTATAATTCAAAAAAAATATTTAAAGGATAATTTTATCTTCTAAAATTTATTTTTAAAATAAGCAGGAAAGTGAGGGTGAACTACTTAAAAATGGGGGAAGAATATCCAGATGTATAATAAAATTTAAAAGACTTGGACCAAGAGGATAAAGTTGAGTAAGGAAACGTGGCAAGCCTAAACACCACATCTTCATTCAATATTCCCACACAACCTCTGCTACTACTTCGGTGCAACAACTACCATGGCTTCCTCACATGAACTAACCGGAATTCACGAAAAGCTCCTGTTTTTGGTTCGACGCCAGAAAGCAGATAATGTCTGGTATATCTGCATCTGGTGCGCCATTTTCATGCCCTTCTAAACTAATTAAAAGCTCCCAAACAACATCATCAATTTCACCTCATTTCCCTGCATCAAGAAAACCACTCCCACAATTTGCATCCAAAAGGGAGCATATATACAGAGCCCATTGTTCATCACAAACACCACTCTCTCTCTCTCATCATCATCATCATCTTTCTTCCTCAGCTGCATCTCTCCTCAATGGATTTTCACATTCAAGATTGATGCAACAGCTGGTTCTGATAGATTTGGACCCTGCTACAGCAAAGCTGGGAATAGCTTTTCTTGGGCCATTTTTATCTGCATTTGGATTTCTCTTCATAGCTAGGATAGTTATGTCATGGTATCCTAAGCTTCCGGTCGACGAATTCCCATACGTGATAGCGTACGCCCCGACGGAGCCGTTGCTGGTTCAGACGAGAAAGGTGATCTCACCAGTGGGTGGGGTTGATATTACCCCTGTTGTCTGGTTTGCATTGATCAGTTTTCTCAATGAAATCTTGGTTGGCCCTCAAGGCCTTCTTGTTCTGCTTTCTCAGCAGCAGGTTTAGGATTCTTTCTCCTGTAATGGAATGTAGATTTCTTGCTTGAATGAAAGAATGAGTTTATCTGGTTTTTCTGTTAATGTTTGATATAGTGTGGTATGAATACTTTTAACAAGTTGTTGATTCAAATCCTGCGATAATTTCTTTTATGTATTGCTCTGATCGGAGTAATAAACTAGTACAGAACAGTAGTAATTGGTTTTTGAAGAATAATGGAATGACGAATGATTGAAGAAAAATGATTATAGACAAAGAAATAGTTAATCGAAATTAACTTATTTTAACTCTAGTTACCTCATACATTATCATTCTCATGAAAGAATTATGAAAGGATACAAACTTACCTAAAATAGACATTGCTAGTCAAAACAACACAATCTTGGACTAAACTTCAAGTCTTTATATATAACAGACACAAAACCAATCCAACTAGAAAGAAAAAATGAAACATGAGAAGATTTTGGGGCGCAGAGAGGCTAATTAGGGTGGGAAATGCTCGATATCCCTAGCGTATCTTATTCCGCGAAGAAGACTCTTAGCAGTTTCTTTCTCCTGCAAAGAGAATCAGCATAAAGTGATCATTTAAATTGGTGAAAAACCTGATGATATACTAGCATATACAATTGGATAAACTGGAAACAACAATCTAAGAGGGCTTACTGGGCCAGTGTAGTCAAGAAGACGGTTACAATAAACCTCAGCTTCATCAAATTTCTTCTGAGTTTTGCAATGTTGGGCAAGAAACATCAAAGCTTCAACCATGTTTGGACCTTCTCTTTCTTCAGCTTCCATCCTCTCCAGATCTTTCTTGAAATAAAATGCAGCCTCTTCAGTATGTCCCAGTTCAGAATGAAGCTTTGCCAGCTGGTGCAGGGCAATGGCTTCCCTGTCATTACAGTTAGCTGCTCGTTCGTAACATTTGATGGCTTGCTCCAGCATATGAAGCTGCTCAGTTTCATAACACTGAGCCATTGCAATCCACAACCGAGAATCATTTGGCTGTAAGAAAACCGATTTCTTGAAGTAATGGAGGGCATAATAGGGCATTCCCATCATTTCGTATGCTTGCCCTAACCCATACCAAGCTCGGTAATCACATGGGTTTATATCTACTGCCCGTCTATACGCATCAATAGCTGCTGTGGTATTCTTCATCTCAACATACTCATGACCCATAAGGGTCCATGCAGACAAATAATTTTTGTTTAATTTAAGAGCCCTTCTGAAATACACAACGGATTTTTCATGTTGGCCTTTCAAACTGTAATAGTTCCCGATTATGCAGCAGGATTCGGGCCGGTATTTATCAGTTAAAAACACACGGTGAGCCAGATAACTTAGGGCAGAGAAACATTCCTTAGAATAGAGCACATTGGAATACATATCCATATCCTCAATCCTGTAAGGATCATTTCTTAAAAGTTCTTCAAATATAACTTCTACTTGTTCAAACTCTCTCAGATTATACTGGGCTTTAGCAATTTGGGCTTGGATGTAGTTACTAAAGACAAAAGTACCTTGTAGATATTCGTATTTGGACAAGGACTCGTTGTGCAAACGGAGTTCTTGATAAGCGCTTGCCAGGAAAAAGTCCTTCATCCAATGATTATTGAGTTTAAGGCTGTTTAATGCCTCGACTGTGGTGCATAAAGTTTGGAGCTCAGACCAAGCACTCCAGTTCCAAGGGTAACTATTGACAGATTCCACGAAAATAGACCTTGCAAGATCTTCGTTCCCTTTCTCTTTGATGACAAGGCCATATACGTAAAGACAGAAAGGGTCAATTGTTCCATTTTTGCGAAGGGTTGACAATTCTCTTTCAAGAGAAAGCAGTTCTTGATTCGTAGCATCACTCTTGCCTAAAGGTCCCTCAAGTTCTATCATCTCTTCTTCTTTTCGCTTTTCTCCAGCCTCCAAAGAAAAAAAAGGAGAGGTTAGAAGAAATTAACTAGACCTTTGCAAATATAATATGCGGAAACATAAATGAATGCAAAAGTGGCTAAAGAACTATCAAGATGCCAAAGTAAAATATTTATTCTGAAAAGTTGAATATATAACCCCTAACCACAGAATAGAAACTAATCTATTATTAATCCCCAAAAATGATTCTTGTTTTGGATCTTTGTCCTTGAGCATATAATTACAGCATTTTATCCAAGCAATGAGCATATAAAAACTAATGATGCAATACCAAATGTTATAATACTTCTTCATTGCAATTAATATACATTTTGGTAGATCATTTGAAAATAACCTTAAGCTAATTGGTAGCCTCAAAAATGGACCTTTATGAAGAGAAACTACCAAAATCCACAACAAGCTCTCACAATCCAAAACGAAATATCAGCAGCCTAGGGTTTAATAGACCTGATTTTTCCATGTTATGAATTCTTTTAATGAAGCTTTAATAACCATGTACACTCAAGAGTAGGAGGAGAATATTGCACATAAATTCTTCATAATTAAGAATTATTAAACAGAGTCTAAAACTTGTGAAGATGCAGCACCCACAGACTTGCAGATACAAAATAAACTTCTGTGTGGTTACAATCATTCGAACAAACCTTTGGGGAAATAGATAGTATTTATTATCTTCTCTATGAGATTTTCTGGACATGGAGACACCCCCACTAATTGTCTCCAGTTCAGATAAAGTTATTTCAGATAAATAAGATACGTCCAGTTCAAATATATCTCAGAAGGAAAATACAGAAACAATTTGAGAGTAATGAAGATGTTCTTTTCTCCAAATATTATTTTAAACAGATACGAATCCCCGATTCTCCTGCATTAGCTGTAAAATCTTTCGATGCCTAGACCAATAAAGAAGTTTCCAGGTATAGCTATCCAACAAATCATCATATTATTAACTTCCAATCACATATATCAGTCTCTGATAATCAACAAGATTATGTTTAATTTAAAATTTGACAAGTAAAATATTACAGTCGAAACTTCAAAAGAATGACCAGAACACTTACACAAGGCCCTGAACATGTAACTTCTTCTCCCTTCACAAATACAAATCAAGGCAGTAACTTAGTTTGGTTTTAGAGGCCAAAAGATTCTCCCAACAATTTAAAAATAGATCAAGTGATTCTTCATCTTAGCCCCAAAATAGGCCTCTGATTGAAATTTATGTTTTTGAGATAAATGTGTGTGATTCAAAAATTTAATTAAAATCCCAATTCTTTTTATTGAATCCAAAAATATATGAAATTGATTATAGCATCTTAATACACAAGTTATCGACTCAGTCACTGCCCAGAGGGTTATCCTGACAAAATTATAATATACACTTGTGATTAGTCAGGTTAACCATGTGGGCAGTGATTGAATCGATAACTTGTGTATTAAGAAGCTATTATCAATTTCATATATTTTTTGGATTCAGTTTCATATATCAATTTCATATATTAACCTGACAAGTCATAATATACACATGTCTGCTTTCGAAAAAAATAATAATAATAATATACACATGTCACAAACACAGATAGCTGATTTTCTCAAAGGAAGTGATTTGTGTTATTGTACTGCAATAATGCGGTTAAATGTAGCTTATGTTATAAAACACGTGAGATATGTAAGTCTAGCTTATGTCTTGCAAATATTTCTAAGGAATCTCAAGTTCTATCCTGTAATTTCAAATATTCCTATTTGATACTCGATTCAAAAATCATGGCATACTGCCTCTCTCAAATCTAATGCAGACTTCCATTACATTTTGAAAAGCAAAAGCTAAGCAACAAAAGGCATAGCACTTCCACACATCATCACAAGTTCATAAATGACCAGGCATTTGTCACGAAAACTCACACTGTTGATTTTTTTTAATATCCTAAAACATACCAATGGATGTGGCAAATTATTGATAACGTATCAATGGATCTTGATCTTGGTAGTATCATTGTATTCAAGATTCCCATTCTCACAATTTCTTATTAACTTGAGATAAATCAATGTCTAGCTAACCATTTTTGCAACAGCAAATGACACCAACACTTGCTACATCGAATTTCAGAGATTTGCATGTCCATATGCACTAAAGGGACGGCTTCATGCTAACTTAATTGGTTAAATGAGTATGATTCACACCAACAGAGAGTAAACCAAAGCAATGAACTAAAACATAGCCAACAACAACAACAACAACAAAAAATGTGCAAAACAACCCACAAATCCATCATAAATGTAGCAATGTAGTTGAGAAAATGTCAAAAAAACCAACCAAATAAAGCGCATAGCAGCGCAAGAACATGGCTATCTTGCTAGTCTGGTCCCGGAGCACATGAGCAGCCCTCCTGTACTCCTTGCAATCAAAATAAGCCTTTGCCATCAAATAAAAATCGCTATCCATCAAATCGTAATCGTACTCCTCCACCCCCATCAGCGATGGCGTCGTCACATACGACACCCCAGCTGAAGGAGTAGCGGAGGACTCGGCGGGGGTGGCAGTGCGGAAGCGACGGCGGATGCTGGAGCTCCCGCGCTGGAATCGAGTGTGCGAAGGGGTGTGCTTTGAGGGGTCTTGCTCTATTCCCAGCAATTGCTCCGCTGCCCTTCAGAAATGAAGAAATCTCGAAATTCAGAACCCCAAAATTTAGGGGGGAAGGTGGGGTTTTTAGCAAATGCGGAGGTTTATGAGGCAAAAAAGGAATGGGTTTTGTAGGGTTTAGGAAGTGTTACCATTTTGCGGCCGAGTAGAGGCCGCGCTCGCTGAGGTGGCGGACGGCGGTGCGCAGCTCCGTTCTGCACGTTTCTTTGGAAGCCATTGTTCACTAGTCTTGTATACTTCTGGTCTGTAGAATTGCTCACATCAATGCTATCGATCTGCAATTTCTTGATATGAAATTATTTTTGGTTGGGGCGGGGGGTTCCGGCGACCGCGCCTCGGTGGTGATTTGAACTTTGGAAAACTATGCACAAACCCGCCGCTGCCACTTTACATGATTTTTCATTCACTTTCTCTGTTCAAATTTTGATTATAATTTTTTCCGTTTTTTTATTTTTATTTTATGAGATGAAACATGGCAGGGTGACTCATATATAACCAAGGATGAAAATATCGCTATCGCAAGTAATATCGCAATCTTAAATTTAAAAAAATATTGATGGATATATATCGCATATCGTTATCGCAAAAAAAATAGAAAAATAACGGAAATTTAATATGAAATTTTAGGGATTATTATAGCATGTTATTATGCATATGTTTCATTTAAGATCACAAAAAATTGACATGTTTAAAGTAAATAAATAGATAATAGACTATATAGTCATTGTCTGACATTAATTAATTAATAATATAATGTATAATACAATAAAAATGATTTGAATTATATGATACAATACATTTAGTACCAAAATGATGACCTATGGGGTTCAAATATAGAAGATGGAATTCCATCTTTGTCCAAACAATATTGGTACTAACTCATTGCATTAGAATAATCCTGCATATAGTTATGCACATGTCATTCATATGTTTCTTAATCTCTTCCAACTGTTTCACCATAGATTGGATAGTGTGCACTAACCCAATGATTTTGTTGATATGAAAATTGATGCTGAAAGACATTTTGAGTATTCCAACCAAATTGTGAACTCGAATGTGTGTCAGAAGCATATGAAAGAATATAAAATCACTAAAAAAAATTATCATTTGAAAATTGTATAAAAATATAAAAAAAGAAAAAAATTGCGATTTTTTATGTAGTGTGATATTTTGTTATATATCTGTGATATTTCCCGATTTTCAATTAATTTTGTAGTATGAGTGAACAGATATCGATATCGATATTTTGCGATATATTCACGATATTTTGTAAAAAATATATTGTACCCTAATATCCATATCGCATACTCAAAATTTGCGATATATCCGCGATATTTTGCGATATTTTCATCCTTATATATAGGTTGAAAAAAGTTATACTATATTTATAAATAGGTGCTGTGCAGAAAAAAAAAGTGCTTCTGTGTAGAAAAAAAAAATGTTTATGTGCAAATATTTTGAACTTATTTGTAAATATAGTGATTTTCTTGAATCTATATATAAATTATCCATGAAATATTAACCAAAACGTTTATTAAAATATGAGTTTTATTTTGAATTAACTACCCTATTATTTTCTCATGTTTTTTATTACAATAAGGTGGTGATTGGAGCAAATATTAGAGGTTACAAATTTTATAAATAAAATCCATATAATGTTATTTGGTAGGGTTATTAACCTATTAGTTAGCTAACACACATACATGCAAACATTGCTGCAAACATTGTTGTCATCCAATATGATAGTTAGCATAGCAAATACGGTAGTTAGCATCCTAGCCACTGAATTAGTTAGGTAGTTATAACTGAAAGTTAGTTATAACAAGAAAGGTTAGGTGGTTAGCCAAGTTAGCAAGTCACATCATCTGTATATATAATTCAAGTCACACTCTGAAATGATTAAGCTTTCATTTACATAATTCAAACAGTAGAAAGGCATTCAAAGTATCATAACAGGCCTTAGGTGCCTGTTTCAAACCATAAAGAGCTTTGGAAAGCTTGCAGACATGAGATGGATAATGGGAATCAACAAAACCTTCAGGCTGTTAGATATAAACGGTTTCATGTAGATCACCTTTCAAGAAGGCATTATTAATGTCTACCTGCTGAATAGACCACTGCTTTGTGACTGCAAGTGAGAACACCAACCTTAGAGTAATAGGCTTTACCACAGGACTAAAAGTGTGTAAGTAATCCACACCTGCGTTTGTGGATAATCAAGGGGCAATCACTCTTGCCTTCAGTCCAGCTTTCCACTCAAGAACCAAACACATCGAAGTGGATGTTCACTTCATCAGAGAAAAGGTTCAGGCTAAAATACTTGATGTTCGCTTTATACCTACAAGTGATCAGCCTGCGGATGTTTTCACCAAGCCTTTATCTCCTTCCAGATTCACATTACTTTGCAAGAAGCTCAATCTAACTGATCATGGCTAAGGATCTTCTCCTTTGGAGCATATTAAACTATTAGTTAGCTAACACACATACATGCAAACATTGCTGTCATCCAATATGATAGTTAGCATAGCAAATACGATAGTTAGCATCCTAGCCACTGAATTAGTTAGGTAGTTATAACTGAAAGTTAGTTATAACAAGAAAGGTTAGGTGGTTAGCCAAGTTAGCAAGTCACACCATCTGTATATATAATTCAAGTCACACTCTGAAATGATTAAGCTTTCATTTACATAATTCAAACAAGGGTGTAATAGAAAAGTTACATAAAGTTAGTTTCAAAAAGTAATCACACTTGGTAGGGTGTAATTTAGAGAGAGAAAAAGTAATTTTACTTGATAGGATGTAATATGTAGATATATAAGAATAAAAATTATTATTCAAGCCATAAAAAATCTGTAAGGTGGAGAAGGTGAGATAATTTATTACATTGTGAACAGTGAAAAAGGTGTAATATGACCTCTTCTTTTACAGGGTCGGCCGTATAAAAATCGGGTCAATTTAAAATTTGTACCCCTGCCAAACAAGATAAGTCAGTACAAAAATTTATATTATATCTCTTATATCCCCTACCAAGTAAATTCATATTTTACACAAAATATTCTTGCTTTTTGCAATGATTTTTGGGGTAAAAAAAAAAAAGACATGTTGCTCTTATTATTTGGTTTGGTGTGGTATGTAGTCTATGAAAGTAAAGAAATGAGATAGTTTTTTAGAATAAAAAGTTGGATACTCATAAAATTGTTTCCGAACTGAAATCAAGAATTTGGAGTTGGTAAAAAAAAAAATGGTATTTCCTAATGTATTGTTTGATGATTGGGTTATATGTCCCCATTAGGATTTTGGTGATAAAAAGTATACTTCCTCCGTTCCATAGGTGTTTTCACCTTTGGGATGTCACAATTTTTAAGAAAAGTAGAGTGTTGTATAAAGTTATATTATTAAAATAATGAAATTAGTTGGACTGTGAGGATAAAGTTAAAGTAATAATTTTTATTTATAGTGTGTGAAAACAATTGTGGGACGTACAAAAAAGAAAAAATGTGAAAACAATTATGAGACAGATGGAGTACTCTTTTTGTAAGACATTTGGGTATTCTTTATAAAATCTCTTATTTACTGATAAATTTTTTTTAACCAAACTCGTCGATTCCATGTTTGAAATTCTGTGATACGGAATATAAATCTTCAATTAATTGTAATTTTATTCGTAGGCTATGTTTATTCGTAGGTTGTGACAATCCACAAAAAAATAAAATTTTATTTTAAATGAAAATGTGGCCATGACCTTCGAGTTCCTACAGCTCAAGGTTGTAATTTTATTTTTTTTATTACACGTGTCAAATTTTAATTAGTTGTGTTTATATTAATTAGATAGAATTTAGATATTATTTTATAAATAAATAAATGTTTATATATATACATTAAAATTCTAGATTTTTTTTTCTATAAATAGACATCAATATTGAAATACTTTAAAACATAATTATTTTATCTCTTTTATCTCCTTATTTGTTTCATTTTCTAATTTTCTATCATGAACCCAAGTTATCCAAACTCCCAAAATTATCTCAATTTTCAATCTTTCACAATGTTGTACATCATGCTATTATTAATTTGATTTATGTATATTTCAACTTTTGTGATATTTAATTTTGTTATTAGAATTATTTTAATTTTTATGTATATTGTAATTTTTATATTATAATTATAAATTTTTAATATAATAAAATTATATATAATATTTAATTAATAAAAAATTAAAACTAATTTATCTAATGAGGATTGGGGTTGTGAAGGATTGTTAATAAAATAAAAAAAAGATATATTAAAAATTGTGTATATAGAAAAAAAATTATTTATTAAAAGATTGAGCTGCAGAGGGTTGCAGATAAATATTGTCTTAGCCAATTGATCATATTTTAATAACGATGCATTCACCAACACGTTCAATAATATCCTCATCTCTCTGACCGAAACACCTCCAACATTTAATTTTATATTGCTCCCTCCATTTAATTTTATTAGTCTTATTTTATTCTACACGAATTAAAAAAAATAAGTATATTATATTTAAAAGTAAAGTAGATTGTAAACTGGAAGTATAAAATATTATCCTTTTAGGAAAACAAAAGAGTGATTTTACTAAACAAACTAAAAAAAAAAAAATGTCTAATGGAGTACTTGTTATAATTGTAAGGAATTGAGAGAATGAAAAGGATATAGAATAAAAATCATATCTCTCAAATAGCTGAATTACGATAAATTTCATAGTTTTTTATCATCAAAATTATAATGTTATGCAAAACACACACTAAGACTTTGATTATTTTTACGCCAACCAAACACTTCATAAGTAAAATTATTTTTTGTATCGGTAAAAGAAGTTTTATTGATATAGAACATTAGAGGTACATCGAGATATAAGAAATATCCTTTAGATATACTACACCCCAGAACTTATAAAGTTGTTAAAAAAAGAATAATTCTAAAAATCTCTATAAATTTTTTAGCATAATTTCAAAACTCTCAAAGCTACTATTGGATTGATTGCCCAAGTTTGAAAGTTGAACTCCTTATATCTTATCTCTTTAATTGCAATTCAACTCCAACTTCTCACCTTTAACTCTTCCACTATAGAATAAAATTCATATCTGTCAAATAGCTTAAATATGTTACATTTTTTAATTTTTTTGGAATCAAAACCATAGTAGACTAATAGAGTCATTTCACACACGCTATCACTTTGATTATCATTCTCCATCTTCAAAAGTATTCAACAAAGCACCTCTTATTGTAGAATGGAAGGAGCATTAGTGTTATGTTTTTTAATTAAATTTAAAGTTATTTTATTTTCTTATATCTTAAACGAATCATGGAATTTAATAATCTATGTAAAACAATAAAAGATTATGTAATAATTAATTTATGAGTAAGTCTCATATGCACCAAGTGCACGGTGCACTGAAATCAACTGAAAAGTTGCAGGTTGATATATTGAAAAAATTACACAAAAAAATCGATAATAGTATAAACTTTTCAGTATAAACAATATTAATTGTTAAGTGAATGCACCGTACACCATTTGCATATAAAATCTTCCCTTGATTTAAAATGTTGTATAAATTTAATTCAATTAAATTAGAATGTTAAATGTAGAGCAAAATATAGCATTACTAGTTAGAAATGAATTTAAATGTAATACTTATGGTTAGAGACAAATTTAAATGTACCTATTTTGGTATAGAATGATCCTGAATCCTTGCATGTTTCGTTAAGGATGAGTCCGTTTGGATGGGGATGAGTCATCCTCCATCCCATCCAATTTTGGATGCGCAAATCTAACCCCTCATTCAAATACATATCCATAGTCCATACATATTATACATTTATATTTATATTTTCACAAAAAATCACTCAATCACATTATCACATTTTCATCAAAATACTTATTATCTCTCCTGTTTTTATTTTACCTACTTATTTTCTCTCATACTTTTATTGAGATGGGGCTAAGACATTGAGTCATTTTCATCCAAATAATATTATCAATATTTATTTATTTTTCTTTCACGCTCTCTTTTTCTCCCTTACTTTTACATTCACTCACTATATCTCATTCTTTCCACGTCCATGAAATTTGATCTTGTTTATTAACATGATCATTAAGTAAATTAGACATAACGTGTAAGAATATTATAGTCAAATCTAAGTATGTAATAAATTATTTTATATATAATATAAATGAGGTAATGATGTAAATAAAGGTAATTATTTTAATTTTAAAAAATAATATAATTTTTCACAGACGGATTATAAGAAAAGTGTAGACCATTTTTCGCGGATATAGAGAATATATTTTTCTTACAGTGTGGAGTATTATTTATCATACTTTTCGGATAATTTTTTCCGTACATTTCTTTCACTCAATTGTTATTTCTCTAATTAGTAATAATAAAATAAAATAATACTCCCTTTGTCCCATAAGAATTTGCATACTTTTCTTTTTGAGACGTCGAACAAGAACTTGCAGACAAAAAAAATAAAATCCTTTTTATAAACTTCATCCTCATAACTAACTTCTTTAATTTTTACATAAAATTTTACCAAATTACCCCTCAAAACATTACTTTTTTTACTTTATTCTATATTTTTCTTAATTTGTGTACTCCACCCCCTTATAAATTACTATGGGACAGAGGGAGTATTATTTTATTGAAAAAAAGGAAAAAAAATCTTGGATTTTATACTCATTATCAATAAATCATATGTCTTTTTAATTTATAATTAGAAATACAAATTAATTTACTATTAAATTTGATACGTGATGTAACTTTATGGCGATACAAACATTTAGGTGGTAGTTTTGCTAAATCTGCATTTTTTTAAAAATATTTCATAACGTTTATAAAATTAAGAATTCATATTTAACTTCAATAATTTTGATGTAGAATGTGCAAGAACTAGACTCGCGACTTGGAGAATCATTTTCAGATGCTTGCTTGATTAAATCAGAGACTGCATCTCTAATTTAAATTATCTAATTGTTGATTAATCAATGAATAAAAACCTTATAAGCAAAGGGTCCTTTGTTCTTGGGAGATCTATGAAACGTGGGATGATTTAAACAAAATTTTGCAATTCCGTGGTAAAATTAAAAAAAAAAAATTCACACGAGATTCTTATTTTTAAAATTATTTTAAAATATTAAAATAATTTAACAAATTTTATATTTACCGTGATATATGATGTGTCTTGATCAACGATAACTCTATTTGCCATGTAAGCAAAAAATTGCACCATATATATATATATATATATATATATATATATCAAATTTCTATAGTAAATTAGTTAGTTTGACGAATTGCAAACTTCTAAATTTCATGTTGTAATTGATAAAGATTATAGCAGTTCGTTAATTTTTTTTTATTTGACAAAAATGTATCATATAAATAATACTTATTTATCCCTATCTAAACACAAATTTATTATTTATTAGATTATTGTCATCTTATTATTTTTATTCTTCATATTCATCTCATCTACCACGATCACAGACCACTCACAACCTTAAAAATGCATCATGTTTGAAATGTGATTATATACATATACCTTTTCTTGATCCAAGTAACTTTTTAAATTTACACATATATCATCTTACTAAAAGTTTCATCAAACTCTAAATATAGTTCTTTTTCATACACATTTCCAAACACTTTATCTACTTTCTCAAGTGATTCTTTCCTCTTTTTTTTTTTCATTTAATTATTTCATTAACTAAAATATTTACTCAATCCATGAAACTTATTATCATAAATTCTTGACATAATATTATATTCAAAAATAGATAAAACAAGGTATTACTCTCTCCATCCACAATAAATGTATCTTTTTTGCATGTGTCTTAATGTAATATGCTTGTATATTTTTTATATTTATAAACGGACTTACAATTTTCCATAATATTCCGACATATTGCATTAAAACACGTGCAAAAAAATGTGGTCTATTTATTATGGAATAGATGGAGTAATAAAGACACCGTTGAAATAAAATTTGTATTTATAAGTGTCTTATTTAAAAAACCAAAATAATAAAATTAGTAAATAATTTTAAAAAATAAAAATAAAATTGATGAACGAGTACATACGTACTATCACTGATATATTAATTTGATATAAAATTTCATTCATATCTCTATATTGTCCAACACAAATTTGTTATTCACATAATTTATTATTTCACCTTCATCCATCCATATTTATCCGAAATCAAATTAATTACAAAGTTGATAATAAAATAAAAAATCCGCTAATTTCAAACGGGAAAGGGTAGAAATTAAAAGCACTTCTTAAAATATAATGAATAAAGCAAATCCAGCCACGTGATTAGTTAATCACGTCAGATTCCCTGCAATTCTGATCCCCAGCCGATATCCCATAAATACCCTTCCATATACAATGCCGCCGGCGTCGACCCCAGGGCGAATCCAGTAATTAAACGAGGCGCGTCTCCCAAATTCACCGTTGATGGAGATTTAAATTCCCGCTTTATTTGCATGCCGGATTTTCAAACATTCAAAATCCCTCTCAATTTCACAAAAATCAGAAAAACCCTCGTTGCCGCGCCAACATCCCCCTTCTTAACGGTCTCTGCGCACACACAAACATACACCTTTTTGTGCGTGTTGTTTTGGTTTGGTTTGGTATAGAGAGAGAGAGAAATGGCTTTACCTTCTGCGTTGGCCGCAGCTGCGGATTCTGGATCTAAGGATTTGCCCTATTGCCGGAAACAGAAATCTCTGGGCCTCTTGTGCTCAAAGTAAGTGCTTTTTCGAAGGTCCCTTTTGCTGGTTTTGTGGATACGTGGGTGTTTCGTTTATGGTGATTTCATTTTGAGTTTGCAGTTTCTTGAGCTTGTACAATCGAGATGGAGTTGAGACAGTTGGGCTCGACGATGCAGCCTCAAAACTTGGTAATGATTTATTTTGTTGAATTTTATAACTTTAGGGCTATTTGATTAAAATTTTGAATGAATTCGATTCGTAGGTGTGGAGAGGAGGCGGATCTATGACATCGTCAATGTGTTGGAAAGCGTTGGTGTAAGAGCATAAAAAATTTTGAGCCTTTTTTTGGGGGTTTGTACTGGAAATTCAGTCTCTGAGATGTGTGTGTGGTTTGAATGTCCCAATTGCAGATTCTTTCGAGGAAGGCAAAAAATCAGTACACTTGGAGAGGATTTGGGGCAATCCCTGCGGCTCTGGAAGCCCTAAAGGTATATGAATTTCTTTAGCAGCTGAAGGAATCGATCTAATTGTGTACTTAATTGTCTATTAAAATTTCCCCCGTTTGATCTTGAATTAATGTTGTTGCAGCGAGAGGGTTTAAGGGAGAATGTGCCTGCACCTGATACAAGTTGTTCTGAGAAGGTATGTCTCTCTAGAATGTAATTCTCTTTTCCTTTTCGATTTTGGAATAATCAGAAACTCCTTTTTCTACATTTAAAATTGAGATAACTCAACTGTTAGCATGACTTTTTTCCTCAGGTTTCAGATGATGAAGAAGATGAGATGTGTTCAGATATGAACAGCTTGAGCCAAAATGACAAATCAGAATCTTCTTCAGTTCCGAGACGAGACAGTAGGAAGGAGAAGTCTCTTGGGCTTCTTACACAGAATTTTGTGAAGCTGTTCCTTTGCACAGATGTAAGTATAGAGAGAGACTCTGATATTGGTATATGACCTTATTATTCAAAATTTCTGAGCTCCACAGCTTTGGAATTAAATGTGTATTGTCTTGCTCTTTAGATGGAAATGATTTCTCTTGATGATGCTGCGAAGCTTTTGCTTGGTGATGGAAGACACACTTCGATGACTACAAGAAGTAATGTGCCTCTATATTTGGCTTCAATTCCCTTCCTAGATTGCTGATATGAAACACATATTTTGACTAATTTTGTGACAATCTGCAGCAAAAGTCAGGCGACTCTATGACATTGCCAATGTCTTATCTTCCATGAAATTTATCGAGAAGGTGATTTGTTTTATAGAATAGTGCTCCAAATTTAGTGCTGTTGATTTTAAATTGTACCTAATGTTCTCCTGATGTTGTGCAGACTCATCACCCGGACACAAGGAAACCTGCTTTTAGATGGTTGGGGCTGAATGGCAAACAAGATAACAGAAGTGGTGATTCTGTGATCTTAAGTGAGTCGAAGAAGAGGATGTTTGGGACTGATCTCACTAATACCAGTTTGAAGAGGTTTAGAGTGGACGATGATACCCTCCATAACCTGAAGCCACACAGTACTGTGTGTGTTAAACAAGAGAATGAAAGCGAGGATGAAAGAACACGAATGGCTGGAAAGAGTTACCAGTTTGGCCCTTTTGCCCCTGCAAATGCACCCAAGGTTGGAGACTCTCAAGATGATAAAGAAAAACAGGTTGTTGATTGGGAAAGTCTAGCCTCTACTTACAGACCACAATATCACAACCAAGGTACATTCTCTCAAGGCTAATTTGGACCTTTTCTTTTACTCTGGCATTCATCCGGGCTTTAGAAATGGCACATAATCTGTAAATGGAACTGATTGTTCTAGGCTAACTGTATATATCTTCCAGCTTATACTCAGAAACATATGTTCTCCTAGTCTTCAATTCCACAGTGTTCCTTTGACGATTTGAATAGGTTATCCAACAATTAGGGGAGCGGTTCTTCAGAATAATTCACATGATCTTCACTCTTTATGTATTGTTAATAGGTACTTGATTTGGCAAGCATCAACTTTTCTCTTCAATCTGTCTAGTTTTCTTTCAAGACTTGCATTTCCAACTGAAATCTGCTTTTCAAGCTCCCAGATTTCTACTGAGGGCAATTTCTACATGTGGTTCCTTCAAAATGTATGAACCCTTAAGCTCGTACTTCAATTCATTTTTATCAACAAATAGAATCAGCTCCTCTTTAATCTTAAATGTCCAAGCAATTGAGCAATAACATTTATCTACAAGACATT
Organism: Prunella vulgaris; assembly: GCA_026898435.1. Classification (NCBI taxonomy): domain Eukaryota; kingdom Viridiplantae; phylum Streptophyta; class Magnoliopsida; order Lamiales; family Lamiaceae; genus Prunella; species Prunella vulgaris. Next base: position 983,419 of record JAPKLY010000001.1, read on the forward strand.
GAACAATTTTGACATGTTACTATGTTCTCAAAACTCATGCATCATATGGCTCTTAAATACAGAAAGGGGTAATTAGTGAACACAAATGAACTCATGAGAAACTCGTTTCTTGATTATCTTTCTGCAGCTTTGAAGGATCTTTTCTCACATTATGTTGAAGCTTGGAAATCTTGGTACTCTGAAGTTGCTGGGAAGAGTCCAATACAGCTCATGTCCTAAACTGAAGATGTTGTTCTGTCATTGTTAATAATCTAGAGGCATTAAGCAATTCTAGGTGATTGTAGCAGATACCTTGGTGATGAATGCATATTCTTAGTGCATCAATTTACATACCTTACAGGAAACCATAATTTGTATTGTTAAATTTATCTTTTTTCTTTCTTTTTTCAAATTGAATCTCATATTATGATTCTACAGAATGCAAAATGCGCATTTGCATCTCTAATCCCTTTACATTTTAGAATCAACGAAAACAGTAAGTTCGATATCCTTGAAGTTCTGCAGCACTTTCTTTGCTTGCATGTATTTAAACTCTTTTATTTTCTATTCACAACAAAGTGGAAACACTTGTAAAATCTTTAGAGGACATCCACCTACAATCTAATCATAATTGGAGTCTAAAGAGGTAGAAAACGATTGAACACTAAATTAAAGGGCCCAAAATTGCAGGTATATGTAGAATAGCTATATTTACAGTGAGCTAAAATCCTGTGAAAATTACATTTAAGAACCAGCTAAAGTATTGTCAACATTACAAGAATTCAAGCACAAGATACTAAGTAACTGCCCATATGAGTTCCAGTGACAGCAATGAGTGAATGAGCTATTGGACGATTCTCCATGCCTTTTTCCCATCAGTATCTTGGGTGAAATATTTCAACCTGCTAACCAAGAAACATGAATATAACCCCCTCAAAAAAAAAAAAAAAAAACTGTATTAGAAATACACAAATTAACCTGTTGGAACAGGACAACGATAAACTGATACAAATCCTGTTTTCGGTACAACAGATGATGATATCTATAAGAGTTTATCTTCTTAAGCTGTGAAATTCAGTTTGAGGATATGGGTTGTCTATTTGTTTTGTGCTGCTGGGCTATATGGAAGTCAGTGTGGCTTGTTGTATGGAATGATGCTGAATTTCATTTGCCCTCGTATGGATTGGGTGAGTGAGTGAGTTCCAATTGCAACACAAGCAAGCTCTTGTGTCAACGCCTATCTTCAGAAAGCTTGGATAAGCCGAAAGAAGGAATCTGAGGTTGGACATTAATGCTGCTTATAATGACACTGAAGGCTGTACGAAAGTGAGCTTTGTTGCCAGGAACAATATTGGAAGACTTGTGGCAGATGTTTCTCACTGAATTAGGTGGACGGGGGACATTTTAGCTGAGGAATTAAGGGCAGTTGAGAAAGCTCTATGGTTTTGTGTAGAGATTGGCCTTCATAAGGTTAATGTTTTCTCGGATTCTATACTAATCGTGCATGCAGTCGTACGTGGACAAGAGTATTAATCTTGATTGTCTAACTATTTCTTGGGTATTTCTCATGTACCTAGAGATTCTACTAACTAGATTAGCAGATAAGTTTGTAATAACAAATTTCGTCATTTTAATTTGCTTCAAAGTTATCCAGTTTTTCTTTTCTGAATTCTTTCTCATCAGTCTGGATTCATGAAGGTTTTCCTTTTTGATTATAGGATCTTACGTCTCTTGACGTTGTATTGTACTCGATTGATTGAATAAATTATCCTCTTTCTCAAAACATAATAAATTAATTTTCTAACAAAATGGTACATGAATACGTTTGAACAAAAGTAACTACCTGATATGCACAGACGATTCGTCTCCTTGCCAAAACTCGAAACGTTCTGGTATGAGCCTATATCCTCCCCAGCTTTGGGGCCTCGAAATCATACTTCTGAACATGGCAGAAACAAGACAACATTAATAGTTTGTGCAGATTCTGGAGTAGAAAAAAATAAATTATATCATCACAATTTATGGTCAAGTGATGTTTAGAGTGGTGCACTTTTTTTTTTTGTAATAAAATGGAACTTGTAGTTGGTTAATTCTCACTTATTTGCACATCTACAATCTGAAAAGCACGTGTTTGCAAGCAACACAACTTTGAAGAAAAATTGCAAGGTTGAACTTATATCCTTATTTTAGTTTACTAGACAAAACTACCTACCCCTCAGGGTACATTTCCTCAAATTCTTTATATTGTTGATGAAGAAAATCGCGCCCTGGAACTACAGTGCTCTGAAAAAATTTGTAAGGAGAGTGATTAAATGTTAAAAGCTGGCATAATTTAGAAGAAAGATAGGCACTGTCTAAAGAGCTAATGAATACCTGATTGCTAAAAGCAGGAGCAATCTGAATTTCCCGTGGACGATTGCAGAAGTACTGCTCAGACTCTTCTTCTGAAACTTTCTCCACGAATCCTTCCACTCGTATCTGGATTTTTTTAATACAATCTCAATATGATCTTATCCAGAGTATGTATTGTGTTATCAATCAAAGAATTGTCAAGAACTACATTGAATGGCACAACTTTTTCAGACAAAGAAAGAGAGACAGAGGAAAAGGATTATGGTTCTTCATGCCTCCATGGTGAATTCTTATAAAACAGAAGATATTATGCACGTGTAACATGAACATGTGAAACTGTAAATGCACAAGAATCTTTATCATCAACCATAAAAGAGAGGCCTCTCTCTCACTTTTCCCTAATCAAAAAACACATAAGCACACCTGAGAAACTTTTTATCATAAGATATAAAATAGCACAGAAACAACAATTACCTGGCGGTTTAAGGCATTCCAGTAGAAAAGAAGTGCTGCATGAGGATTTTCAGATATTTCGCGCCCTTTTTGACTTCCATAGTTACTGCACCTGAAGAAATTTCATACATGAATGTGAATTATACAGAGAAGTAAATAGATACCTTAGTCATATTTTTTCACAAACTTTTCCCATTCCATCCTCCGTGAAAAATGTTTAGGAAAAGGTTATTAGACTAACCAGACAAATCCTCCCTTGTCAACCTTCTTTAGCAAGACCATTCGCGAGGAACTGCAGGAGTAACATTCATTGTATATAGTAAATACTAAGTAGAGATCATACAAGTTGATGGTCCTTCAACCTTCGTTTTATTCTTACGGCCAGCATGGATCTCATGACCCCCGCCCACTATTACTACAAAAGAAGCCCTGCCCATTTCCTTCGCTTCTATATCCTCAATAGTTGAGTTCTGATATAATTGAAAGGAAATGGGAATGCTCGACATGTGAATTAATTGCTTCAGTTCAGTCCAACTGCTTTTTTTGGTAAAGAAGGATAGCAAAATGGAAGAGACATACGGTTTACCGTCTTTGTTGGCAGTTGACAAGGACATAACTCTTGGCTCCTCCAAACCAGCTTCGATGGCCTTTTCTAACCATTTCTGAAACTGTAGTTTAAAATATGTTCACACCACATTACATTGGCGACTACAATAAATTCCATCCTTCTCTGAAGATCAACTAATAGAAAAGTATAACTGCCTAAGTTCCGCACCTGAACAAAAGGATCATCCTCCACGCTCTTCTCGATCAACTTTTGAGAAACCGGTTTCTCTATGTTAATTTGAATTGGCTTTCCAATTTCGACACACATAGAAGTGCCAGGATAAGGAGGAAGTTGTAGCTTATATTTGCTGATAATAGAAGGAGGTACAAATCTTCCACCCAAAAAATGAAAAGGACCATCAAACTTTTTAGCACAAAGTTTTGGAGCCATTAAAGAAACCTACACATAAAGTGCTTAAGCTTCACTCTGCTTGAAGTAACAACTATTTAGCAGTACATTCTGAAAATGCTCAACTATAATATCGAATAGATCATCATTAAAAAAAAAAGGACTTACAAGCATGTCAGGTTTAATGCATTTGCCACTTATATCACCATCTTCCACATGCCAACCAGAAGGAATATCCACTGAAACAGTCACAGGATACTTCTGACGTCCATGAAGATGCTCTCGGAAAGATGAGATGCTATGGATCACATCATCAAACGGTGGCCTAGGATTTCCTATCAGAGTTGTATATATCCACCCCATGATCAGATTCCAAAAAAAAAAAAAAAAAACCTGAAATGTAAAGAGAAGTTACCCTGGAATGAAAAGCCGAATATTGCATCCACTAAAATGTCGAAGTTTAGCAACTGGTCAGAAACGCTTTCCATGGAAAGGAAAGGAACTGATAATGACTCTAGCTACAAGAGTAACAACAAATGAGCATTTATAGTGATGTGAGTAAAGTTAGAACCTGGAAATTTGATACACTAAACACCTGAGTGACAAGACCCTCGTAAACGGGTTTAGGGGTTCGTTTGGGATAATAAATGCATGGCTTGTATCCCAGGTGATGCAAATGACGAGCAGCAACAAGTCCATCACCACCATTATTTCCGGGACCACATATTATAAGTACACTTTCGAATTTGCTTGGACCAAAGACCTGTTGTAATTTGGAAAAGTTAGCCAAACTATGTTCGAAAATTTGCATTTCTGTAACATCTAATTATTGCCAAAACAGTGCCTAGTGAATCAGGTGACCGCCATTTTTTAACTTGACTACTATTATGCACATCACCTAATAATCTAACAGTGAACTCCACTACAATAATTCCGTAAGGCTATATTTTCATCTTTAGCATTTGATTATTTGGACACTGGAACAGGAGAGTCACTGGTACATCATTAGACTTGTTTCACTCTTTTTTACTTCCGCTTTAATTGGTAGTAGTTTGGACCAATGAAATCTGATGTAAATGGAATGAGAAAATCACAAGTCACCCTTTGGATCACTACACTATAAACGAATCAATCAAGGACCAAAAGATTAAAGCTTCTAGTTATTACATGGAGAAATATTCTTTGAAATGTAAGCTCATATGTCAACATCGTCAGCAGAAAACAAAAAAAAAAAACACAAAAAACAATCATCCCTCGTGAATTTGGTAGTTTATGTAGAAAAAGTAAAAGGTAGCAAAGAAAGGACACTGAATGCAGCTTTCATTTTCAAACATGGGCATGACAAAGGGTCACTACATTATAAAACACTACTGCTTCATTAAACTTCATGATAACACAACAAAATTCATGTTCTATGCTGAAAACCCCTATCCCATGAATATGATAAGAATCTTGTTCAATCTTGCATACACCGTGTTAAACATGAGAGTAAAGTTTCTATAAGCAAAGTTTAATCCCCAAAAAGTGAGAGAAATTGAGTTGCAGACCTCTGCTATCATTCAATTGTTATCTTCAAAGGGCTTATTTGTATACATTATTAAAATTTTATTGGCAAAGTTGTGAGCTCTAACCAATTGAGTTATACCACTTCGTCTATATATGTTATTAAATAAACATGATTTTTTTTTCCTAATCCAAAGGCCTCCGTCTTATCATGAGTTGAAACTTAACTGAAACTCAAAATTCAAGAAAGTAATTTAGAATACTAATAGGTCCCTCCAAATCCAATACCTTTTGAAACACATCTTGAATTATGATTATGAAAAGAAGGGAGTAAAACCTGGATAAGGGCAACTATCAAGCAAGCAACAAAATGTTAAGAACCACGGCCCCTATCAATTAAATAATACTAAATTATTTCTAGAAATTATTGTCCATTCATATTCCATTAAGGAGCAAAACTTATGAAAGCAGAGCAAATAATGTACCAAAAAAGCAAAAAAGAAAAAGAGAAGACCTGAGCTATTGCGGATGCAACACTTAAACCAGCAAGTTCCTGCAGATTAAATCCCACGAAAGCAACATAAATTTAGATAGTTCAATCTTTAATCACAATAACCGAATGCTTTTGTCTGTAAATACCATCCATAAATCGAATTTCTCCCAAATTATAAATATAAAATTAATAAAAAACACTAATCTCAGCTACTAATTTAGTATCGAACAAACCATGAGCTGATCGATGCTGAAACCAATTTGGGATGTTAGCAATTCATCAATCTCAGCTGCTTGTTGATGCGTTAGATAGGATATTGATTCTTGGTCCTCCATTTTTGCTTCAACTTGCACCAAAATTTGATTGTCAAATTACTAGTGACCGAGCACCAATTACTATGTACAGGAGCTAATTTTCCAGTACATCGACAGATGCTTACAAATGTTAGTGGGTGGAGAGAGAGAGAGAGAGAGAGAGAGTTGTTACTAACATACGATCAAAGAAGAGGAAAGGAAAAAGTGGAAGAGGACAAAACTTGGTGGGTTTAGCCGTTCAGTATGAAATAAAGACTGATAAATATGAAAATTTGATATTATCACTTCTCAAATTTGTATCTTAAATATATATATATATATTAATTAAGAAATTTAATTTAATACAAAGGGTGTCATTTTTCAAAGTTATAACTCAAAATGATAATATTTTACATTTTTTTTTGAGAGTATACAATTTACTTAAAAATAATAACATATCTATTGAAAAGTAATATCATTCTCTTAATGCGACGTGTTACACAAAATTATTCTTAAATCATATTTTTTAAAATATATATGATTGAATAAAAATGTCATAAAATCACGTACCAAATGATATAAAAAATGTAATTCCATATCATAATTTTTTTTATCTATAACAACTAAAATATATGACACCAATATATAATCAAAACATTGAATTATACTCTTTCCTCCCTCAAACTAATACTATATGCATAGATTTTATAATAAGTATAACACATGTAGCCACATTTGTTGAGAGTGGTTTTTATGATTATAAAACAGAAAATTTAAATTAGCGTACAAAAATGATGACATATATCTATCCGCCAAAAATATCTTTGGCGGATAGATATTTTTATCTTACGAACCAAATGAGCCCATAGAGTAATAATATTGAAATATGTGAGAGATATAGTTAGAAGAGAAACGTTCATACTCTTATGGATGGATAACAATTTATATGTTTACCACTTATATTGTAGAGCCACATAAGTAAAAGAACTCACAATTTGTTTAATTAAGAGCATGCATAGTACTAAACTTATTCATACATAAATTATTTTATAATATTTATAGTAAAAAATTATAATTAAATATTCTCTTTATCCCGAATCTTTCTTCGTGATAAGACTAACATACAATTTAAAAGAAAGTGAAGTATGTGAACGGAGTTAAACGTGTGATGTGTTAATTGTTTTCTTTTTAAAATGTGAAAAAGATGTTGGAATGTCCCAAAAAAGAAATGTGAAAAAAGATTAGGGACGGAGGGTGTATCAATTGATACTCTTTTCTAATAACAATTGTTGAACTCGATAAAAAAAAAAACATCAGTTATGGTCATGTTACTATAAGTTCGATTTTCAGCGGCGAACATGAGATGACAAATTTGTTTAATTTCCTTTATAGGACATGTTACTAACCAACTTAACAAATTGAAGGAAAGGGTACAATTTGTTGTGCTCAATGTAAACTACATCAAGATGTTTTTTTGAAATAATAATCACCAGGTACCATCCGGTAACTACTGACTCCAATACAATATGCTCATTGTTGTACTAAGAGAAAAGTTTTCCGATATGTATGTCTATTATTGGGACTTATGAAAAGAAATGTGTGCAGTTACACATGTAGCAGATCATCACCAGGATGCAACTTGTTCTAACCGAAACAAGCACCAAAGGGAACTACGATTTCATAATGACGATGCTGCTGCATATACTAGTCATGGAGACAGTGTGTCAATTTTCCATACTCTCTTTCCTTGGATATCCTCGGGAGTATAGCGCAACCTGTCAACGAGGTAACACATCACCAAAAGATACGTTCATTACTGGGGCAATAAAACAATATTCGTGACAAACATGTGGATAGATTGAGCCAACGGAATACTGGGCAAGTCCAAAAAGTTCACCATCCTGTTGCTCTAGTAAGTACATTACACTAATAATAGATTTCCATCTTCAGTGCATTAATACCAGGGTGGAAACTGTTTGCTTGCCAACCATATTGTTACTTGAGGCATAATGAGTTAAAAGATGTAGTTGGGTCATGTTTCCATATTTAAAATAAGGTTATCAGTAGTTTGGCAATGGAGGTTAATGACATGTTACCTATCATGGAGGCGAGACGGTTGTCCTTGCCAAAACTCAAAAAGCTCTGGCTTCAGTCTGTATCCTCCCCAATATTTTGGTTTTGGAATCACGCTTCTGCAACATGCATGGATTTATTGCAATTAGGCTCTGAATAACAAAGTGAAAAATAGGAATATAGGATGATTAAATGGGTTTCAGATGGAAAATGAGATGTCATTTAACACTAAGAGGTCCTGGGGAACTGAATCTCTCTTTCCAGCTTCAACACTGATTCTAGATAGAGGCTATGATTGTGGTTTCTCAATAAAGCTTGGCTTGCAATGTCTACTTTCCCCGATACGTTTCTCTTGTACAGAAAGTAAAATCCCAAATCCTCAAATTCCGTTAGGTAGAACAGGAAAAGTGATGCCAAGGGATATACGTGCATATGTAAATCAAGATATACAAATTGCAGATTGGTGTGCCAGACTAATCATAATTAGACAAACTTGCTCTGATGATATTTACAATATATGCAATTTAGCAATATCAGTGATCGAGCAAGAGTAACTAACCCATCAGAGTACTGAGCCTCCAGCTCTTTCTGTTGTTGGTAAAGAAACTGCCTTCCAGGAATTATAGTGCTCTGGAGAACAAAAAATATATGTTGGTGATCTTCACAAATATCTCAGATTAAAAAAATAATAAAATTATATATTATATATATATACACATATATATATAGATATATGTGTGTGTGAATACATTCAAAGAATGGACAAAGCGAGACCTGCTTGCTAACAATTGCCCCAATCTGGCTTCCTCTGGGACGGCTGTGGAAGTACTCCTCAGACTCTTCATCAGATACCTTTTCCACTGGCCCTTCAATTCTTACCTAAAGCCAGTGTGAAGAACATTTACTCATCCATATGGACACAGGTACGTGCGGGTTCCCTGTTTCCTGGCACATGGATAGAATTTGATGAAATATAAGACATACCTGACGATTCAAACCATCCCAATAAAACAGGAGAGCAGCTTGAGGATTTTCTGATAATTGGCGAGCTTTTTGGCTTTCATAATTTGTGTACCTAATCAGAAGTGAAGAGGTTCAGGAGTTCTGGAAAGACCAATAGAAATCTTTTTTATGTTCAATGTCACCTACTTGAGTGTAGAAAAGCAGATTTTACCAGACAAAACTATCTTTGTCAAGTCCTTTCAGCAATACCATTCTTGACGAGCTGTGGCAAAAAAAAAAAGTGAAATAATATTAAAGCTGAGTTAATAATATTGCCAAGTAAATGTAAACTAAAGTTTAAGCAGGCATAATCTCATGTAATATCTATTTATTGCGGAGATGACTTGCTTCATTACATCTGTTTGAAGTAATGCCAAGTAAATGTAAACTAAAGTTTAAGAATCTCATGTATATCTATTTATTGCAGAGATGACTTGCTTAATTACATCTGAATGTCATACTTCAAACAGAGAATAGTGGGCTCACTAGCAAAACAAATCGAAAAAATCATGTTTCAAGAGAAAGAACTTCATGCGCTAGAAAGCTTAAACAACAATTTGTTGTAAAGATCACATTATAAGCAAGGGTGCAAATGGCGCTTGACAGTTATCGGGCGGTCGAGTGCCGCCAAGCACCTAGACCGCCTAGGCGGAGTTTTTTTTTTTTTTTCTACTAATATTAATTTTTTTCTAAACATATATTAATAAAAATACACATTATACGATAAATTATAAATTTAAAACATAGTTAATAACCAAATATATTTTTCACAAAATGTAACAAGTCAACAAATTGTTAAAAACTATCATAATACGACATTGTCCAATTTCTAAATGAAACACAAAAATAGCAAAATACATAGTACGAATAAATTATGAAGTAGTTTAATTAAGTTTCCATTTTTTAGTAATTTAGTTTCTATTTTTTTAGCTTTAATTTTAACTATTAACTTGTACGTATTTTTTTTTTTTTTAAAAAGAGTAATGGCCGCCTAGGAAGTGCCAAATATGTTGACCAATTTTTCTCGGCGATTTGGCCTTGGCGTTGGCGGTCGAGTGCCGCCAAGCGTCTAGTCGGCCGCTATTTACACTGATTATAACATAAAGATCCATAAAATGATTTGATTTTTTAATGTGGGAATCTGGTCATGTGGCATGTGACATGCGACCCAATAGCCTCCAGGTTTTATACAGTCTTGTACTCCGTTTAATGTATATTGATGCTGTATCTAAAAAGATTACCATTTTATATGGTCAATTATAAGAAAATACAAATTGGCAAAAAAGCACAAGCAATAAAGAAAAAACAAACATGCACTGAAAGTCAAAAGAAACTTATAAGGTAGGAGTACAAAATCAGTAAACCAGAATAACATTGTTCAGTTGCAAGGGAAGCATCATGAACAAACAGATCTTACGGTTTCCCATCCTTCCCAGTTGTGGAAAGGGCCATTGCATTCGGTTCCTTCAAGCCTGCCGCAATGGCATCATCAAACCATTTTTGGAACTACAATATTAGAAAATTGTTTAGATTATAAAATTCTAACAGGAAATTAAAGAAAAATAAAAATATAAAGATATATGCAACCCAACATAATCCAATTCAACAATTATATCACTCAATTAACATTGGTTCTGGTACGTGCTATATAAACATGGCTGATTGTAAACCACCAGGTAACTTTAAATGAACAACCTATTCAGTTACACATTAAGTGATACCTGAGCATAGGGATCATTTTCAGCTTGATCCTTAGATAACACAGGAGATATGTAGTTCTCTCTAAGTGCTGATATATCAACTCGTGGAGGCTTTCCAATTCTGACACACATAGAAGTTCCAGAATATGCTGGAAGCTGAAGCTTGAATTTTTCAGTTATGGCTGGAGGAACAAATCTGCCTCCAAGGAAGTGGTGTGGACCAGAAAACTTCTTGGCACATAACTTGGGAGCTGTTAAGGAAACCTACACAGAAGCTCAACAATTTAGTACATCGACGGAAGAGAGAGAAGAGAAGAAAAAGACGAGCTTCAATGTATCCACAAAGAAAACTGAATTCATGATTAATTATAGACACATACAAGCATGTCTGGAGTAATGCCTTCACCACTGAGATCACCTTCTTCGACATGCCATCCAGAGGGAATATCAACCGAGACTATAACAGGTAATTTCTGATTCTTTTGGTTGGCATTTCGTAAAGCAACCAACTTTTGTATAAGATCATCAAAAGGAGGTCTTGGGCTGCCTAGAGGAGTTGAAGAGAATTTTATTAAACATCATATAAGCTAGAGCATACATCATAGACATGTCATAGTATCTTTTATCTGGGACTCATTGGTCAAACGACAGATGAACGAAAAAAAATGCATTTGGTATTGTGAAAATGATTATGTAGATTATAATATGTCAAGCTGCAAGAAAGTAAGGGTATGTTTGTTTTGGGACTAGCACGGATGGACGTAGGACTTTGAGATCACGTCTCTACACGAGTTTGGGATGTAACATCCGGATTTCATATCCCAAACTCAATCCACACCTAAAAATACCTATTAAACCTATTATTACTCTTTCTAACACAACACTCATAAAATACCTATTATACCTATAAAATCAATCATTATCACACTTTAATTTGACATAAAGTAACATCCTACCCTACTAAAATCTCAAAACAAACACACACTTTTACTATTCATCAAGGTTTTCACATCTAAGGATTTCAAAGTCATGACTTCCCACGACCCCCTTAATCCCAAAACAAACATAACCTAAAGGTTTCTTATATGGAAACAATTAAAATGGGACAAGAAAATAAATAACGACAAACATAAGTCAACACTTATGGGGCTACATTTGTTTGCATTAGATGAGTCATGTACGTAGATGTAATGCAATTGATCAATTCTTTTGGGAAGCTGCAAGAAAGTAAATGTTTCTTATATGGAAAAAATTTAAATGGGACAAGAAAATAAATAACGACAAACATAAGTCAACACTTATGGGGCTACATTTGTTTGCATTAGATGAGTCATGTACGTAAGTGTGATGCAATTGATCAATTCTTTTGGGAATGGCTCTTTTTCTTATTTGGCCGTTAGGCCGTGAAGGTATGATAAAATTTACGATTGGTGGATGAAATGGTTTGTTGCTGTTCCTGTTCCATGAGATAGAAGGCACATAAAATCATAATCACATTAGAAAAGTCTAAGCCATATAAACTGCTCCTCAACAAAAGATTCAAGCTTTGTCCTACCAAAAGCTGTGGCAGAGTTATCTATATTAGATTTAATACCTAATTCCACCCAATAATGGTGTGAAAGTGAAATAATCACTTTCCCCGACCCTCCCGAAGCAAGACTTCCTATGAAAGACTGGATTGAATGAAAAGAGGGCAGGCACAAGGATTCGTTAATATAACAAAATTTTTGTTTCAACTCAAATATATTGCACAACCACAAATCAAGTATTCAAACAAGTCAAATCATTTTCACCTCCACAGCATAACCTAGAAGATAGTCTACTTAGTACCAATATCTACTGAAATATATTCCTTCTCATATATGAGTTAAAATAAATCGAATGGGAGTAACAGTACCATGAAATGAGAACCCAAATAGTGCATCCACCACAATGTCAAAGCTTGACGAGAAATCCACAGGCAGATCTTCCACCGACAGGAAAGGAATCGACAGTGATTCTAACTATAAAAAAGCTCATGCATAAGCGTTGCTGCACGATTCTGCTATTGTCGCAACTATTAACACCCAGAATTTGCTCAATACACCCATATGTATTACAGTTTAGCAACATGTACCATCACATACAGTAGTAAAACAGGCATATTGAGCAAACACTCAGGTGTCAATAGCCGTGCCCTTCAGTTATGTCTTACTAGTAAATCTGAGCCATATACCTGCGTAACCAGTCCATTGTAGAGAGATTTAGCAGTACGCTTGGGGTAACAAATAAATGGTTTGTATCCAAAGTGATGCAAATGGCGAGCAGCTACGAGACCATCACCACCATTATTTCCTGGACCGCATAGAGCAAGAACACGACTATGTTCAGCTGGCTTATAGACCTACACAAGAAAATCATTCAAAACTCAAACTTTAAATCACGAAAAAGTAAAACATCTTCTTACAAGCACATGTTCATTTTTCTTTAGTAAAATCTCAACTTATATAAGCATTAGGGTAGATGACGCAATGTAAAGTCATCAACGAAATTACCCAATGCAGTTCCAGATGTACAAGCCACTCTGTTATAAATGATTTCAGTTGGAGAAAGTGTTCTTTTATTATTCCCTTTTTAAGCAACTCAATGATAGAAGAATGCTAGTCCCCCAATTCAAAACCATTAAAAATAAACAACACCAACAGTCGAAATCCAAAGAGCAATTAAATAAACAGTAATAACTAACCTCAGCTATCGAGGAGGCAACACTCAGACCAGCCAATTCCTGCATTCAGGATGATTAAAAACAATTCAAATGTCAAACCACACGAGCTCAACAATGCTAACAGAAAAACAACGATTAAAAAAAAAACCGAAAAAAAACAGACCATCAACTGATCGACGCTGAAGCCAAGGGGACCCATGAGAATTTCATCGATTTCCGCAGCTTCTCGCTGATTTAAGTAGGATATAGAATCCGGGTCATTCACAATTTTGGCCGACGCCATAGACTTCACTCCAGCAACCGAGCTCGAACAGTACTCGCGCCTATTGATCGTTGAGCTCCGATTCCAGAAAGCCTGATTCACAACCAAAAACAACGAGCAATCAGCTCATATGGTTCTGCAAGTAATCTCAGAAGTGAGCGGGAATTGGGAAATTGGCTTACTGTTGAAGAAGGAAAAAGGAAATTGGGCTTGAGGATTTGATTAGGGTAGTTAAAATTGAGCGGAGAGAATTGGGTGAGGAGACATTTCATGTTCTTGCTTTTCCGCACCAATGGCCGCAGCATATTTCATTAAATTAAATATGTGGATGGATCATTCATGGTCATGGATACAACCAATAATATCTATCTATAAATGTCCATGCACATGTAATTTAAAACAAAAACGTGTATGAAAAATAGTTTACAGTAAACTTTATTTTATTAATTATTAGTACTATTATATATATATATATACAAATGCACCAACCGTGCAATTCAAGTTCATTTTTAAAAAGTTATACAAATACTATTAAAAAAATTACATATGTTATTGGTGAAATTGTATTTTTAAAAATGCTTTTTTTTAGTAATATATGTGACTTTTCAGTAATAAATAGGGTAATTTTTTATAAATACATTTGAGTTGCACGATATTCACAATGTATACAAGACTAATACATATTATTACTGTTATATATATATATATATATATATATATATATATATATATATATTACTATTATTGTTAAAAATTTAACGAAATAATGAATAAAATTGGAATTTTCATGGTTTCGTTTAACCTTTTTCCCCTTAAACTTATAAAAAGTGTGGACAAATGAAATAAAGAGGATCTATACTTACATAATGGTAATTATAAAAAAGAAGTAAATTATTGCTATATTTCCTAATAACTTTCATATTTTTTATGGGATGATGCATAATAAATTTTTTATAAATATAAATAAAACTCTATCACAACATTTACTTTATTATAAGATAATTTTTAATCATTGATCTAAAAGGTCAAGTGTATTGTTTCTTTTCACTTATAAAAAGTTCACAATAATTAAATTCTATTAGGTTGCATTCCGACTAAAAAAAAAAAAGATTTTATTTAAAAAAACATATTGTATGGAATATTGGAATTCCTACAACTTTATGTAAAACTCTTCAATTTTAACGAAAATATAACAATAAGTAAAAAATAGAGCAACTATATTTTTTTCCTTTTTTATCAATAAATAATAATTTAAATTCATGATCGCACAAAATAAATAATAAACCACGAATTATTTGAGTTATAACTTATAATACTTTTTTCAAAATTAGTGCAACTAATGATTATTTACGATTTTAGCTGCAGTGCAATTTCAGGTGATCCTCCTCTTGTGATGATTACGATTTTGATCTGTAACGAAAGACAAAATGATATATCTTATACCTAATGATAAAACAAATTGTTATAATTAATTATATTAAAAAATTATTGTAATTGATTACTCTTAGAAAAAAAAAATCAATGACATATGGTACACCATATAATTTCAATATTCAGATTAGTGGCTTATATGAAGTAATAATGCTGTTTTCAAAAAAATAAATTGTTAATTAATATATTAATGATGGATGCCATAGTGTATACAATATATATTCAGATTAGTGGTTTATATGAAGTAATAATGTTGTTTAAAAAAAAAATTGTTAATGCATATATTATAAATACTCCTATAGTCCCAAATTTAATTTACTTTTTGCATGGATGTCGTAGATATATATATTTTATAAAATGTAAAAAATTTATTTTAATTTTAATGTGTTAAAATGTAAAAATATAGAAACCACATTTGTCAATTAAGAAAATGATATTTTTTTCTTGCATGAAATGTCCAAAATAAATAAATACTCCATCCATCCTGAGTTAAACTTTACAATTTATGTTCCAGAATATCTCACAATAAATTTTATATTTTAAAAAATCTATTACTATATACTCCCTCCGTCCATGAAAATTGGACTACCCATGTTGTGCACGGTTATTAAGAAAAGTAGATGTTGATGTGTAAAAGTGAGTGTATTAGTATAAAAAAATATTTAATTATTAAAAAAGTACTTGATGTGATGTGTAAAAGTGAGTATATATGTATAAAAAATGAAGTAAGTTTTCCATTTTAAGTAAGTAGACCATTTATTGTGGACGACCCTTTAAGGCAACGTGGACTATTTATCGTGGACAGAGGGAGTATAAAGCGTGTATAATTCAAAACGGGCCAGTTACTTGACGGTTCCCGGTTGCCAAAACAGGTGCTAACAGCTGCTCCTTTGCACGCATCGTTTCCTCCTTCCTTCAACTTGCAATCTCCGTGTATATCATCAATTAATTCATATATAAATTTTGAGTGAGCATATGACAGAAATACTACACAGACAGTGTGTTTGCCCAAAGGCGACGTGCCTGCCTATCATTTGTCATTCTCTTGCATATGTTTCAACAAAATCATTCCTTTCTTTTTGCAAATTGCCGTATAATTTAAGATTTTGAATCTTTTGCAAATACAACTCCAATTTAATATATGGTTGCAATTCAAAAGGAAAAAAATATTTACTATTTGAAAATGATATTCCACTTACATAATAACAAATAATTAATTATGAGCAACACTTGTGTACAAATTTCTACCGTAGAAATATTCATTTTTTTAAAATTCTCGGATCTAAACCGGGTCGTGTCGGGTCAGATTTGGACATTTTTTTTCAAAATTCGCACAACTTATAGTTCCAGGTTTTTTCGCTCCCAGATATGTTACAATTTTGGGCAAAAACGTGTTACAATTAGGCAAAATCTGTGTTACTAATTCTTAAAAAATTAATTTTTTTTTACTTTTCAAGTAACTATAAAGAAAATATATATTTCTGCAAGTATAAATATGTGTTACTTAATTTATTTTTTATTCTCTTTGTTGATTTATGTTAATAATATGTTTTTTCGCTCCCAGGTATGTTACAATTTGGGCAAAGGCATGTTACAATTAGGCAAAATCTGTGTTACTAATTCTTAAAAAATTAATTTTTTGTACTTTTCAAGTAACTATAAAAAAATATGTATTTCTGCAAGTATAAATATGTGTTACTTAATTTATTTTTTTATTCTCTTTGTTGATTTATGTTAATAATATGTTATTCATGTACTTAATACATCATTTAATACCTTATATATGTTATATAAAATATAATATATATTTTTATAAGGATAAATAAATGTTTGTGCATACAGTAACACACATTTGATCTTGCAGTAACACACATTTACTCTAATTGTAACACACATTTGCAGTAACACACATTTACTCTAATTGTAACACACATTTACTCTAGATGTAACACACATTTGCAGTAACACAAATTTACTCCAATTGTAACATAAATTTGCAGTAATACATATTTACTCTAATTGTAACACATATTTGTTCCTCAATTTGTGTTATTATATGAGCATATATGTGTTACTATAGGATAAAATGTATTTTTATTAAGAATAAATATGTGTTACACATACAATGTAGCATATACATGTTTTACATTGCATGAAAAATATTTACTTCTACAAAAATAAATGAATATGTGTAGAAAACAACATTTAATCTAGTTGTAACACACGTTTTGCCTTAAAGTAACATGCATTTGCCCCAACTGTAACATACCTGGGAGCGAAAATTACAAGCTGTGCGAATTTTGGAAAAATTACTCAAATTCGACCCGACCCGGTTTAGACCCGCGAATTTTCAAAAATGGATATTTCTACGGATCTTAGATCCGTAGAAATTTGTATATAAGTGTTTGTCATTAATTATATTGATATATTTAAGTTATTTCGGATCATTTTTGGGCAAATGAAATTGATCTTTTGATTAGAATTGGTAATAAATTTTAAATTGAGATTTTATTTACACAAATAAATCTAGATTGCAATTTATGAAAAAATATAATTTTGTTTGCAATTATATATTATAATAATCAAGTCTTATTTGATTAATTATA
Organism: Prunella vulgaris; assembly: GCA_026898435.1. NCBI lineage: Eukaryota > Viridiplantae > Streptophyta > Magnoliopsida > Lamiales > Lamiaceae > Prunella > Prunella vulgaris. The sequence goes on from JAPKLY010000001.1 coordinate 1,001,225, forward strand.
AAAATGCTAGGTCTTGTTATTATTATAAGAATCAAGTCTTGTTTGATATATAATATACATATAATATTCTTTTACATTGTTTGCATATATAACATTTGTTTGTACATTGTACTTTGAACTTCATCTACCAATTTAATATAATAAAATTTTGGTTCAATTTTGCTCTCTTCTTCAGATTTTGTATATCATCTTCACATTTTTAATACTCCAAAAATTGAATTATTAATCTTATGTCAATTTGTCATAATCAAATAGTGCAGACAGTGAAATGCACTCATCACTTTTGAACTCAAATGACTTTCACCCCATAAATTAATTTTGTCTACACACTGTATGACATACCAAGGAAGATGTTAAATACAATATAAAAATAACTGATGAAGCAAAGCAACCATTCGGTCATCACGTTACTTGTTTATTGACTGCTAGATTTACATAAACTGGCCTATATGTTGTCGCTTTTTGTGTATCACATATTGAGAATTGATTTATTTAAATTGATGTGCTTGATATTTGTGGTGATTTGTTGATGGTCTTATGCTTTTTTGACCTGATTTAATATGTTTATTTTCATCTCCATATTTGTAATGAAAATATAGTAGCCAATCTACTTGTTTCGGTACGATGATGTCCCCTAAATGAAGATTTTATTGTACTTGTTAATGAGGCACATAATGCACCAAAGGATCACTTTAGCCTTACTAATAATCATAGTTAATAGAATTAATAGAATTAATAGAGATGTGAGGAGACAAACACTTTTGTTTTCTATTAGAGATACTGAATGTGTAGCTAATTTAAGAATGTCTTGGAACACTTTTGCACGTTTATGTTTTCTACTTAGGGAACTATGAAAATAGTTTCAGGGATTGTAATGATTTGATCAATTTTATTACTACTTTAGAAGATGGGAGAAAGTTTATATCAGTTGTGTTGTTGAAAGCTTTTGGTATTCCTTATTGAGTCATTTACATGCCAGTTTAGGAAGTCTTAACTATAGTTTCTGATTGTAAATATTACACCTTATTGTGTGTGTAACATGTGTTATTCATCTTGAAATTTTATGTTTAAGAACGATGCATTTAAATTATGTTATCTTTCTAATTGCAAATTCGTCATGCACATCTTTCATATTTCATCTTCTAGCATCTTCTGATTTATATATTTGTTAAACTGCAATCCATATGAGTTATCTATTTGAGTTTTTAAGGCATGTAGCTTCTACAATATCATAACTTAATAGCAAATTATTAGTCTGGGCTAACACCTCAAATATTGAGGTGTGCCCCCCTAGTAATAAATAAAGATACAACACTCTTACGGTCATTTCAAAATACTCTTCATTCATTAATAAAAACAAGTACTCCCTCCGTCCCAGAGGAACTTGCAAGTTTTCATTTTCGAGACGTTCCACATGAACTTGTAAGGCAAAAAATGGAAACTCTTTTATAAACTTCACCCTCACAATATCTACATATTTACACAAAATGTCACTACTTTTTCACTTTTTGGGCCCACATTACACTCAATCAAACTAACTTCTTTACTTTTTACATAAAATTTTACCAAATTAACCCTCAAAACACAATTTTTTTTTTTTACTTTATTCTATTTTTTTCTTAATTTGTGTGTCCCTCCCCTTGCAAATTGCTCCGGGACAGAGGGAGTATTACATAGATTTAAAAACAAATGTCTAATAAAATGTGAAATTTAATCCTGAGTGGAGGGAGAGAAATTTTTGGGACGGATCAATGGAACATATGGTAATAAAAAAAAACTAAATTAAGAATGAATCAATTACAAAATAGTACAAAAATAATACACTATTTTTAAATAGATATAATATGCAAAAAAAAAAACTCTATTATTCAACTGATATTTACACAATTATACAAAAAATTTATACATATTAAAAATAATGCATTATTTTGTATCAATATACGATTATTTCATTAAGAAATCAAAATTGTGGAAGTAGAGTTTTTATTCCATAACATGGGGATTATAGAAAACACTCAATTTATAAATCTAACTCCACTAAAAAACCACTTTTTTTTTTTTTTTATCGGTAAATGTTAGTTGTTAGTAGTTAAGTTAGTACACCAAGTCTCCTTACACCCCATATCTCCAAGTCCAACCTTATATCTCCCATCTCCCAATTCGTTCCCAGAGGGAATCGAACCCGGGTCACTCACTCAAGTGAGGAGCCCGGCAATTCGGAATGAAAAATCAATACAAACAACTATTACATAGATTTGCAATTACATTTTCCTTTTCATATGTAAATACACTTATAATTTCCTCCACATCTTTTACTAGAGTAAAAAGTTGTCTCTCAATTAAAAGTGAACAAAATGAAGCACAAGCACTCAAAAACCAGTTCAAAGTTTAACGCGGGAATGGAACACGACCGTAACTGAATTCTGCAAGAAATTATTTCAAAAGACAAAACGAACTCCTCCCAAGTCCCAACTAGAAGATGACAACATTGATTGTAATAGAAAAATCCAGCTGGAAATAAGATGCTCAACCAAGCCTACATTAAGCAAAATTTGCAAGCTTAGAATAAATAAAACAAGGTGAAGATATTGAAGAAAACATAATACCCGATCGAGTTCTGAAGATTCCTCATGGCTTTGTAGGAGGCTTGTACCAACCCCACGGTTCGTCTGAGATGTACTGCGTCACCTGCTTCACGTTCAAGTAGTTGTCCAGTCCCCTGAGAAACACACACAAGCTCGAAGTTATTCCGTTTTTTCTTCACTTCTACTAGCTTTAAAAGTAAGTAATAGTCAGAGTTGATCTAATCAAACACTAATGTGAAACAGCATTACCTTGCAACTGGTTCACAGCTATTACTTTAAAGTAAAATCAATAATTACTTTTTAATGAAGTAACCAATGCTAACAAATTAGTATCTTTTAATGAAGTAACTAATACTGGTTTAAAAACCACGCAAACTGGTCTTTATAAGACTGTCATATAATTGCATACCCTTCACCAAGCTCGCGCCCAAAACCACTACGCTTCTTGCCTCCCCAAGGCGCTTGTGCAAAGCATGGCTGCGAACAGTTCACCCATACAATGCCTGCTTGAAAAGCCTGCAACAATAAAGCAACCAAAATATAAGAACAATGACTTTAGGTGCTGTATTTGCTTGCTCCAGTTCGTAAAGTGTTACTGCTAGAGTATTCTCACCTTGGTCAACCGCTCGCATCTTTCAAGATCTTGCGACAACACAGCAGCAGCCAAACCATAACTGCATGTGGAATTCCATCCGAGATTCAAAATATGATATTCCAATGAAAGATATGATATGGAGTCGATGGTGAGTTTATTGTGGAACCAAACACCAGCACAAAACGCTTGGACGTTATAACACGATACAAATAGTTTATGTTAATATTGGGTCCCAATCAAAAACCATGTATATATAGGGAAAAGTTTTTTAGTCACGTAAATTTGCCAATTTTGGCCTTTGGGGCACTTCACTTTCCCATATTGAATTTCATTTTGTTAACTTTCTGAATTCAAAATTTCAGCCCATTGACTGGCTACAGTAGGTTTTAAGGTGATGTGGTTTTTTTTCTTAATATAATTATTGTCTGAATTTTGTCGTGGACCTCGTGGTAACTGTCGAAACGGGTAAATAACTGCTGTAGGCTTGTAGCTGGTCAAAGGACAACAAAGTTGATTTTTGAAAGTTAATAGGACGACAATTTAATTCGGGAAAGTGGAGCGTCCTGAAACTATAACTGCACAAACTTACCGGACCAAAAACAACCCATTTTCTCTGTATATATATTATGATCAAGATTTGACTCACTGAGTGTCATTTGCCAGTTCAACGGCTTCCTCTTCTGTTGCAAATGTTTTAACACAAAGAACTGGTCCAAATACTTCCTCTCTCCACATTTGCATGGAAGTTTTTACGTCTGTTATTATGGTAGGTTCAACGAAGAAGCCTTTCTTCAAATGCTGCAATTTGAGTTATGAAGTTAGTACAACAACATCGTACAATAAAAGGCTGTGGTAAAGGGACGGTTTTACCTGAGGGCGTCTACCCCCACACAAGATGGTTGCACCTTCATCCTTAGCCGTTGAGATGAACTTCATCACCTTCTCGTACTGAAACATAATCACCACGTCGAGTTATACACCTTTATATGCTACTCTAGGCATAGCCAATGCATGCAAGTATATATTAAAACGTTCAGAGATATATAGTAAGATGCCCTCATTACAATCTAAGAATTTTAATAAAAAATATACCTGTCCACTACTAACTATAGGGCCAAGCCTGCAACCTTCCTCTAGGGGGTCTGAAATCTTGATGTTTTCGCACCATTTAACGAGCTTCTCTAAGAAAGCTTCTGCAATGCTTTCCTGATACATTTGTACAAGGTTGAATATTATGACTTCTAAGTTGGTACCTATTACAAATCTCTCTAACTATACTTCAAAAGTATAATAAACAGATGTGATCTACATACATACATGGACTATGAGGCGAGAAGTAGCACTGCATATCTGACCATTTGTCCAAAAGCAACCAAAAAGAGCCCACTCAGCAGCTGTGTGCAGATTCAACAATGAAGTCTAGACTATGAGAAAGATTCTTAAAAATAGATTTTACCATAAATAAATCTGATGTATTTTAGTTACAATTAATTGATTATTTCCTTTTTTATTCAAAGGTGTTATTTTAGTTCAAAGTTCAAACAGAACCTAAAGGTAGAAATAAGGCACTTCGGTAGAAGATGTAAATAGAAAATAAAGAAGAAATTCACTGATTTAGAAGGCTCAGAACCTTTATCGAGATCAACATCTGCAAACACAACGATTGGACTTTTCCCACCAAGTTCAAGTGTAACTGGCTGTAGGAGTAGGAGGAAATAAAAAGTTCAAGTAAAAATGATTAAAACTAAAGATAAAACACTCGCATAATCATGAAATAGCAAAAAATCATACTTTTACAAGTGAGGCTGCAGCGGTCATAATTTTTGTTCCTGTAGCACTACTCCCCGTAAATGCTATCTGATGACACCATTAATGACTTTCACCTACTGCAAAATATTCAACATAAACCAAGAAAAAAACAGAAAGTGGACCTTATCAACATGAGGATGAGAAACTATAGGAGCACCAGCTTCTGGACCCAATCCTGTCAAAATGTTGAGAACACCAGGTGGAAGACCGACCTCTCGACACACTTCAGCCAACTCTAAGCACGTTCTGCAATTTAAATAGTAGGGGTAAGTTGTCAACATACGCTATAAAGTATCAACAATAAGCATGAAAATAATTTAGATGAGGAAAAGACTTACATAGATGATAGTTCAGATGGTTTAAGTATTGCTGTACATCCAGCAGCCAAAGCCGGGGCAACTTTCCAGGTTGCCATCAATAGCGGGTAATTCCTATAAATAGGAAACAAGAAATTTAAAAATTGTGATTATAAACAACAAATGCAAAGAGCAAACAATTTATCTGCTGTAATTATAGGGGAGTAAATAAGAAGCCTTCAATTTGCCACACAGAAAATTCTTTTTGCAAGAGAAAAACCAAATTTAACAAACTGGAAACTGCAGTGCACACCATGGAGTAATCAAGCCAACCACCCCAAGTGGCTCTTTCAAAACATAAGATTTAAACGCCTCCATTGGAAGAGAAACGGGAGTTCTTTTCTTCGAATCAAATGCTTCAGCAATATCCGCATAATATTCAAAACATCCAGCAACATCATCCTAGATGAGAAGAATAACATTATAACAATATTGTGGATGCAGGGAGTTGGCAAAAGTATATATACGTATTAGAAAACAAAACATACTATATCCCAAGCTGCTTCATCCAATGGCTTCCCACAATCAATCGCTTCAAGTTTTGATAGTTCTGGTTTCTTCTCTGTTATCTATATGGAATCGAAAAGCATAAAAACCAAACATCTAAGCAATAGAAAACATGCACATACAGAACTTCAGTTCAAAAACACCAGCACCTCTAGATCTAGGAACATAAAAATAAATTGAAATGCTCGAGAATTTAGCAAAATTGAAGCCACTGAGTTAGAAATTCCCAAACCTTAGCTGCAATTGCTCGCAGATACTTGGCCCGGTGTGATCCAGATGCATTCGCCCAATCTTTTCCTCCATTCCGAAAGAGTGCATTCCGAGCAGCTTCCACAGCAATATCTACATCTTCAGCAGTAGCTGCCGGAATATCCCCTGAAGAACACGAATTTCAAAACCAAAGATCATACGCATCAGATTCAGAGACACTGCATAATTACTTAAGACGACTTCATCTGCTACAATTCATCACTAGAACTAAGATACTCAATTAAAAACAGCAAAAGGAAAACCGATAATCTTCCTCAGTATATTTGATTAACTCTGTAAAAAGCTAACTCCAGTGCGCTAAACTTTTTCTATTAAATTCATCAAAAAGCTTAGTCATCTGGAATTTCTACCTCACTTATTCCACCCCCACACATCACCCACCCCCAAAAAAGGGAACGCGCGCACAGCAGTTGAACATAATCACTGCATTAAAACGAGAAATGAAGATTGGGAATAGAGAGCTGACCGATTTTTTCTTCAGTGGCAGGGTTGATGATGGGGATGCGATTTTTATTGATGGGAACTCTCCATTCACCGTCTATGAAGAGCTCGCGAGTTGGTACGGGGATTGCCATTAACACTGAGTTGACTCACTGCTGAGCGATAACTCCTCCGTGTGTAGTTTACAGAGCGAAACCGCTTTTTTCTATTTTTTGGTCTCAAGTCCCAAATCCAATAAGCCTATATAAAGAAGTCTGAGCATATCCACTATCCTCCGTGAATTAAATTACTCCATTTAGTATAGGTTCCGACTTTATTATATACTTATTTTGTTATTTTTTTAATAAAAAAGTTATTTTAATATATCTCTTTCAACTCATTAACTCCGTCTTCTTCCCTTTTCCCGTTTTTCAACAGCACAATAATTTCTCTAAAGAGTAAGTCTTCTGTGCACCAGGTGCACCGTGCAATTTAAGTATATTTATAAAAAGTTGTACAACTTGTTACTGAAAAATTACACAAATTATAACTGAAAAGTTACACCATTAAAGATACAATTTTCAGTAATAACATGTGTGACTTTTCAGTAGTATTTTGTTTAACTTTTTAAGAGTGAACTAGAGTTGCACGGTGCACCTGATACATACAAGACAAAGGCTTTCCCTAAATTATGCGGATCAATATCTAAGTCCCTACAATAATTTTATAGTTCCTATGTTCTTTCTCTTTTTTTTTTTCATTTTGTAATGTAGAATAATGAATTGATGGAAGACGGCGGCGGCAGCAAATAAAAAAATATGTATTTAACAATTATTTTTTATAGATATATTAAAATTAATGTATGTTTAATTTAAATTTTATTTTATAAAAATAGGTAAAATATATATTTGATACATTAATTAATTTTTTTTATAAAAATAGTTAAAATAGATATTTGATATATTAATTAATTTTTTTATAAAAAAAAGATAAAATAGATATTTGATAATATATATAGGCTTATCTCATAAAATTGGAGGGGTATATAGTGGGGCCCTAAGAATTATACTACATAAAAGAAAAAAGAAAAAAACCAGCCTTTTAAGACTTGGATCATATTGATGGATATTGGGCCTGCGCTAATGGGTCATTCTCAATGGATGTCTTTGGATTCTCTTGAGAGCCCAAAAATATTAACACTAGTTTTTTTAAGGACGTTCAGATAAATACATTATTCTCCGTTTTGTAATATTTTTCAAAAAAATTATTTGTTCGGCAAAATTTTCAATAAAAATTGAAAAAATGTTCAAAAAAATTGCCAATTTTAATTAATTTTTTTTGAAAAGAAATAAATATTTTCAAGGATGGTGTATTTTGGCTGGTGCCAATAATCTGGGACTTTCTTAGAGTAAAATCTTCTTGAATAACTATATTCAATACTTTTTTGAATTTTTTTATATTTTTAATTATTTTATGCCCAATGTATGAGTTGCATTTTTTTTTTTTTTTTTGCACAATAATGTTGGAGGTGCACGTGATTAATTTCATCATAAATAAAAAATAAAAAATCCATCAAATCTAAATGCTTCAGAATTCTAAGATTATATAGCTGGGTTTGAATCATTGTTGGGTGAGTTTAACTTTATTTGATTGCTGATTTGCTGCATTAGGCATAGACATATGTTCAAGTTTAAATGCGAAATTAAATAGCAAAAAGTGACTATACATATCTATTTAAACAGCAAAAAGTGACTATATATTTTTTGAAAGAAAAAAAATGACTATATTTCAATGCTAAATTAAACAGCAAAACATTGTACGAAACCTTTCACAAATTGAATCTCACGAAAACCTTAGCAAATTGAATTCATCCCCTAACCAGGTGAGCAAACCGGGCTCCTCACTTAAGTTGGGTAACCCGGGTTTAATTCCCTTTAAGAACGAATTAAGAGGGAGATATGGTTTGAAGATATTCATGGAGTGTTTGGAAACTTGGTGAAATAACTTTTAACTAGTAACAAGTAATATTTATCGATAAAAAAATATTGAATTCATCCCCTATTTGCTTTGATAGTTAAAAAGACTGAACTTTTAATTTAAAGTTTTGGACTAGACTTAGAACTACTTTTTCACAGTAATTTTAGAAGCTATTGCCTTAGAGTTTGAAACAATGTGAATCACAAAGTGTAAACAAATTGACATTCTGCTTAATATTCAAGTGGTTATTAAATTAAGAAAAAAGAATTGCAACATTGAAATATAAAATATCCCCCCAAATCCACAATGAACTGGTTCATTCCACCAAGAAATTTAACAATCATAATCAAACCATAAAATAAAATCAGGTAAATAATTATGACAACAATTAACTATTAATCACAAAATAAAAGAGAGAATTTTATTTCAACACAAAGATGTATAGTCAAATCAACAAAACACATGAAATTAAGACATAAGTAGCAAATTAAAACAAATCAATTTTTATGTGTAGTTTTATTGTACTTGTCTTTGATCCACTGAAATCCCGAAGACGTGCCTTCTTTCACCTTCTTCACGCCGGTGGTGGCCGCCGCCTTCGTCTTTTCCAGCCCTTCTCCCACCTTCTTTCCGTACTTCGCCGCCGCACCTCCGCCGCTCTTCTTCTTCGGGTCCGGCGGCGGCTCCGAACCGGCGTCCCATTGATCAGCCCACGACCCACCGTTCATTGTTTCTATTTTCCTTTTACGTATCCTCAATTGTTGGCAATTGAAAATTGAAGAGAGAGAGAGAGAGAGAATTTCAAAGTAAAAGGGAGAGAGAGAGATATGTGAAATAAATTAAATTTGGCAAGTAGAGATTTTGTGCAGATTTTCTACTTGGATAGAGGAGATGGGATCGATCGATATGGTCCAACGTGATATACTAATATTAATATACTACCATGCACCTGAAAAGACATGAGTACCCTTTTATAATTTCTTATACCACATGGATCTCTCTTTTTTTTTCTCTAATTAAATCTCAATTTATTCATTCACACTTTTTTTTTTTGAAAAAATTATAAAATAGGTCACAAAAGTAATACTAATTACTTATGCAGAAAAAATATACTTATGTTATATATGCAGAAATTGTGAACCAATTTATAAATATAGCTATTCTTTTGAACCAACATGTAAGAATTTTTTTTTTTAAATATTAAAGTAATTATATTTTTATTTGTTACAAAATAATGATTAATAGTGGTATCTATTAGAGGTATTAGTGGAAAAAGTAAGACAACTTGCATTGATAATAGGGCATTAAAATATGTGTGATTTGAAATTTGAAAAACGGGTATGATAATTTGAAATCTAAATTTTGTTCTGTAAACCTTAGTGTTGTATGCACCATGTACACCATGCAATTCAAATTATTTTAAAAAATTACACATAATTTTATTAAAAAATGTATCTTTAATGATATAACTTTTCAGTAATAATTTGTGTAACTTTCAATAATAAATAGTATAAATTTTTAAAAATACATGTTAGTTGTACGGTGCATCTAATACATAAGAGACTTACTCAATCTGTAATCGTGTTTTAGAATGTGGGTTTCACTTTTCAGAAACCTACTCTAATAAATTCATTTTATAAGAGAGTGTTTGTTTAGAGTGGATACATTTGGATAGGAAAAAAATTTATCTCCATCTCATCCACTTTTGAAATGTATAATATCTCATTCTATTTCAAAATATATACTCATTCTGATTATACATCTACACAATATTAATCATGCCAATTTTATCTCATATTAAATATATATTTTATTTATCTATTTTATTTAATTTTATCTCCATATCAAATATTTTTTATTTAATTTTTCCTTCCAAATCAAATATTTTTTTTATTTAGACAATTAATAGAAAAATATTAATTAAATTTTTTTATTCTTCTTCCATATCAAATATATATATATATATATATATATATATTAAATAAAAATACAAAATTAGGGCCGCCTAGAGGGTGCCTAGAACCGCCTAGGTGTCCGCCTAATTTTTTAAATTTAAAAAAAAATAAAAATACAAAATTAGAACCGCCTAGGTCCGAAAACGCCTAAAATCATCGATTTTGCTGAAATCGGATCGGTACATGACTGCCTAGCGCCTAGGCGGCTGCCTAGCCCGATTTCTGCATCATTGACAAAAATAGAAAAATATGAATTAATTTTAATTATATTTTTCTATATAGATTAGAATATTAAAAAAAATTATACATACTATTTGTAATTTTTAGAATTAATTTGTTTCTTTGTATACCAATTGTAACACATGTTTATATCATCTTTTTAGTGTATTTTTTAAATTAGATTATATACATTATCAATTTAAAGGAGAAAATTACACAAACTAAACTAATAATAATTAATTAAAAAATTTATATATTCCCTAATATATAACTGGAGAGTCAATCTTGGTCAATGGATATAATGCATTCACTAGAAATAGTACCCCAAATATTTTCGGTCAAATGATACAAAACTATAATTAATGATAACTAATTAAAAAATTATATAAACAAATAGATGATTTGATACTAAAAATCTATATAGCATTGTTTAATAATTTTTTACAATAAATTATTTAGTTACTATATATATACATAATTTATTTTCAAAGTATACATAATTTCTATATTATTTAATATATATATTACAAATTCTAGTATGCACCCGGTTCCATAGTATGCACCTTAATTTTAGTTTAATTTTAAATTTAATTTGATTTTTCCAGAAACACACACTACACGCCGCACTATGTGTTTTTTGGTATATCAATCTGTTTTTGGGTATTGGAAGGATTTATTCTTTGGGTATTAAGAAATTGTTCTTGGGGTATAACTAAATTGTTCTTTGGTATTAATAATTGTTTTTTGGGTATTGATAATTGATGAGGGCATTAATAATATTTTGTGAATGTTGTTTCCCATGCTACTGCTAATAACCTTGAGTTAAAGTCTGAAAGCTTTAAAATTCTTATAACACCTCTTGCGAGTGCTATTGCTCCATTCTCAAGAGGAGTATTACCATCTGATATTACGGTTTTTTTATATCATATTACTATGAATAAAACCTGTAATTCAAAGACCAATATTATTCATAACATTGACTACACATGGCTCCACGCATTTCGTGATAGTCGGACATTGAGAATTAAAAAGATCATTATCATATATAGTGGCTCAGAATGATATTCTTGAGTTTATGTACGCCACATGCCTTCATTGTTAAACAAACCTTTAAGAGTATATATATTTATTCTTCTTCTTTGTGTGAAAGTATTTGGTGTTTAATTATATCCCTAGCTGCACAAAACTCACACATTCTTTGGGTATTAATAAATTGTTCTTGGGGTAAAACTAAATTATTCTTTGAGTATTGATAATTGCTGAGGGCATTAATAATATTTTTGTGAATGATGTTCCCATGCTACTGCTAATAACCTTGAGTTTCATTTCTTTATATATATATATGATCCACAAAGTTTTATTAATGATGACTTGTTGATAGAGATCCTGCTTAGGTTGCCAGCAAGACTTCTTATCAGATTCAAATTGGTGTGCAGATTATGGCTCACTTTAATCTCTAACCATCAATTTTTGAATAGGCACACACTCTGCATCACTTTCGTTCCAAACCGGAAAAGTAATGGGGAAGTGCGAATAAAAATTAATATAATATTGTTGGTCCAATCTTTTTTTTCTCTCTCTCTTTTTCTTCCTTGTACTCTTGTTTTTGTTAATTTTGTACTATACGAATCAAGCCTTGAAAATAACTCACTCACATTACGGTCGGGGTTGGGTTCGATTCCTAATCCATTACTCATTTTGTGGAATGGGCACATAATGGGTTTAAATACTGCTGGGTTTGAGATCTAAAGCTTTGATGATATATATGATGCATAAAGTTTTATTAATGCATGTCACATATTTTATTATCTAAATTTAAAATAATGAAAAATGAAAGTAGAATAAAAGTAATGCATAATGGAGAATAAATTAATAATGGTGATCGTGAAAGGTTTAGCCCCAAAATGTAGAAAAAATCGATAGATGATGGAAGGGCAGTGGTGATTAAGTATTTAAATTGTAATACCTCAAGAATAAATTATAATACCCGAACAACAATATATAATATCCAAAGAACAATATATAATACATGTTAGATATAATTGAAGATACACACTTTATTATATTATGTACATGTTTGCACGTATATGTGTAAACTCACTCATCACAGAATTAGTCTAACCTAACAAATAGGTAGTTTGTTAGTCAATTAGATATGACTTTGAATTTTTAATCTATAAATACTTGTAATCTCATCATTTCATATATAAGAAAATATATTTTAAATACTTGTAATACCCAAATAATAATTTATAATACCCAAATAATAATTTATAATATCCAAAGAACAAATAAAAAATAAATAATTAATAAACTGAGTAATGCTTAAATAACAATTTATAGATACCCAAAGAACATCTTATAATACCCAAAGAATAATTTATAATACACAATAAATAATTTATAAATAAATAATTGATAAATGAATAAACCCAAATAATAATTTATAATACATAAAGAACAATTTATAATATTCAAATAACACCCAAATAATAACTTATAATATCCAAAGAACAATTTATTTATTTTGATATTATTTATTTATTAATTATTCATTTTTAGATTGTTCTTTGGTTATAAATTATTCTTTAAGTATTATAAATTGTTCTCGGGGTATTGTGAGGTATTTTTGGGGTATTGTGAGTTGTTCTTGGGGTATTTAATTACACTTATTCTTGGGGTATTGTGAATTTGTTCTTAGAGTGTTATAAATTGTTCTTTGGGTATTATAAATTATTCTTTAGGTATTAATTAATTATGATTTGGATATAATAAATGTGATATTAAAATATTACGTTTAATGTAAGAGATTTAGAAAAAAAACTCATCAATTTGGTTGATCGCCAAAATTTAGTTTTGTGGAATAAATAAATTAGGATATCTTCACATGGGTTAATTTTTAATCATTTAATTCCTCCACAATTATAAACATTTAGCTGCTAAATTATTACTTAGTCAACAACTGATTGTGGGGAGCACAAAAGTTGTGGCAGAAGAAAAATCTAATTGGAAATAGTCAAAATTAAAGGGTGCATACAATGCACCCAGTTCCACAGCAGAATGACTATATATATATATATAACTTGTTATCAAATTATTTATAAATTGGTATTATGTGAATAATATTCATAATAATAATTTATATAGTATAGATCAAATTTAAATTCGTAATAAAGTATAAGACTAAGGAGAACTTTAATCTTTTTAATAAATGTATAAATATAAATTAAATCATTTGGCACACAAAAAAAGACTTGCTCCAAATGTCAATATGCTAATTAAATAGTTGGCACACGTAAAAGAAAAACTTACTCCAAATTTCAATATGCTATAGTCGTAGAGGTGGCGTAAATTTTAAAGCACCGACTCCTCCTCTTAAAAACCTTTATTTATTCGATTTGATTATCAATACTTTCACAACTTTGACTTTTCTATTTTGAAAATATACATTTAATTGTTTCAACGCAAAGTTATACTACTATTTGTTTTCCCATGAAATAATTTGCCGTAATTTTTTTTATTACACTTCATGTATAATTTTGATTATTAAAAGTTCTAGTTTAATAACAATTATGTATAATAAAAACATCTAACACTATTTTGAACTGTATAAAATCAAACTGACCACAAAAAACGCAAACTCCTTTCTTGGGCACATATTGCACCATACAATTCTATTTAATCATAAAAACAAACAGAAAAGAAATGAATGAAGTAATAAACAAAAAAGAAACAAGAAAAGTGACATAAGTGAGTCAATTCAATTCAATTCAATCATACTGTAAATTTTTTATAAATCATCAGAAAAATAAAAACAAATTACTATGAGACATCCACACAGCCGATCATGAAGCATTTTATGATCCATTCCATAGCTTGACAAAACCAAGAGTATCAAATATTGGTAAAAACAAGGGAGAAAACAATAACTTAACCTATGATTACAAGAAAACACCGCAATATAAACAGTTGCCAAAAGCTCACCTGGCTCCAGTTATTCAGTAAAACAACAGATATTATGGACAGACATCGGGAGCGAGAGGCGTCAGACCCTGCTGTCGGAAGGCAGTGGCAACACTCCATCGAAGAAATCTCCAAAATAACCCCGAGGCTCATGTACAAGTTTGGAGATTATGTCTCGTAGAGTGATGACTCCTTCAAGATTTCCAGATTCATCCACCACATAAATGCGATGGATCTTCATAGAATCCAGCTTCGTTATAACTTGTTTGAGCGTATCATTCCTCTGGCATGTAACCATACCACTCAGAAAAGGTGACTCGTTATGATGCTCCTCTACGTAGCTTCTAACTGCCGTTAAGAAATGCTTGGCTGTGATAGATCTGCATTAAACGTGTCAAATGAGCTTGCTTCAATAAAGCAACTGAAATACAAATCATGTTTATCATTTCCCAATTGTGCTGTGGTTTTAATTGTTTGCACATAAGTTCTTCCGGCCTTAAGATTCAGGACTAACTATTTATTCCCCTTTTTCAGTGGGAAAGAGGAGCTAATTTAAGAACCAGAAGATTATTATTGTTATTACCATTAAATTGGATCTCTGCATGAAATGTACCTATCTTTCCACTGATCTTGTTGGTTGCGGAATAGTGTAATGAGTGAGGATAACTGATTATAGCTAGAGGATGAGGTAGGTAATCAATCTGAGGTAGTGGTTAAATTATTTTGAGTCACATTATCTCGTATGAAGCATGATGAAGGTGAATTGATCACCTTTTATTCTCATTAAACACCACAATTACCCTGTAATTATTTTCATTACCTCCAATTGAAGGATTATGAACTAAGCCTCCCTTTAGTAACAAAGTTTGCAAAAACAAGCATGTTTGCATGCAAAATTGGGAGAAGCGGGGGAAGGAATTAGATACAGACCTGTAGTGCTTGTAGATCTCTGGTGTGATAAGAAGGTATTGTATGTCTCTAATACTTATATTACCAACTGCCTTACTTCCATCACTAGCAACGACAGGCACACCTCCAACTCCATTTTGTCTCATTAGTTTGAATGCCTGCAGCACAGGTTCATCCTCGTTTACCTGCGGATAACGAGAATATTGATATACCAAAAGCCAACAGGAGTTGCATTTGCAATTAAAAAGGAATTAGAGTTGCAACATGGTGGAACAGGCGAAGGAACAACCAGAAATCAAAATTTGAAGCTTGTAATTTGCAACTAATCAAAAGAAGAAAGTTCACCAAATGAACACAAGACACTCAAGTGGAAATGAAAAGCAAGGTAACACAAAACTTTCAGATTCAAAAACCAGAACACAGAAATATTCATGCGTATCAGAAAATCAGTTTATCAAGTACGAGAGCTTTTATAGTCTATGTTTTCGAAGAAAGCCTCGCTCTTATGTTCTGTTGCCACAATATGGCACACAGATGTTGTGTAGATTATTTCCGTTTACCTTTACTATGTTGCTGGTTTTCATCAAGGGAAGTCCCAGTTCAGATAACTTCTTAGAACCCCAGCTTTCAAACCAATGAAGTCCTGCACATTCTTCTAGCATGTGAATAACAGCGCTTTGAGTGATTATGTTGTCAATCTTCACCTCCCCTAGGTTAACTACAGGAACACTCTTCATTCTGTATTTTGACAGCAGTAGAAGCATTGTGAGGAAAGAATTAGATGACTGCAACGCGAGAAATGGGGCCCAGCGGAAAGATCCGGATATATCACCAACCTGATTATTTGACAAGCACACACTTCAGGAAGAAAATAATTATGGCAAAAAGTGGATGATAGGTAAAAGCAGTAAGTTTTCTTGTTTTCTTTCAACAGAAGAAAAAAAAAAACCTTTGTATTTTTGTATAAATCAGAGGATGTAAGATCCTCGAAAAATTTCCCATATGTGGCAGTTGGAGAATCAGGGTGCATGCTTTT
Source organism: Prunella vulgaris (assembly GCA_026898435.1). NCBI lineage: Eukaryota > Viridiplantae > Streptophyta > Magnoliopsida > Lamiales > Lamiaceae > Prunella > Prunella vulgaris. Next base: position 1,017,826 of record JAPKLY010000001.1, read on the forward strand.
AAACCGTGGAGAAGACATCCCACTAGCTGCTGCTGCTGCAACAGCAGGGCCAACATCATCCTCTGAGGCATTCAAAGCCGACTCAAAGGAAGAGCAAGTTTCCATCTTTTCAGACTGCGATAAAAGTTGGTCAAGTCTTAACATAATCAAAAAACATTTAACATTTTAGCCTATTCACTGTCCAAATAGGGACCAATTTTAGGGATGTATGAGTTTCATGATTCCATTAGTCATTTTATTTGATGAACAAAATGAAATGTGATCTAATCAACCAACACAGTATTAAAATTATCCATTTTCAAGTAATATAGATGAATGAACCTGATATAAAATCCACACAACAATGCCTGCAAACTCCACAACACCTATGTATCGGTCAATCCAACTGGCATCTTCAGGTGCATTGACATCTACAACTGGAGCACTAAGGATTTTGTTCCGGGCAAGTAACTTGACAGCTTCTGCTACACTTGTGTCTGACGTTATCTCAATAACTGCACAGAAAAAAAGTTCAAAATAAAGAATGGTCAAAATGATTGGATAATTAGTCCCCCATATCTCAATACACATTTGACATGTTCATTAACCAGATTCAAACAGTAAATAAACCGTCCTGAGGAAAGCCAAAAACTGTGTCCCCAACCCCACCACCCAAAGCCCACATAGGTGATGCAAGGGAGCCTCGCTGAATTATATTGACAACAGATTTTGTATGACATGTCAAAACGAACGGTATATAAATGTTTATATGATATATTGTTCAACTTACAGAACTCTAGAGGGATACTGTACTACTGATCGATAGACACAATCTAGAAACAAAAGCAGCAACCGTTATACAAATAAATAATTGACACTCATTGAAGCTACCTGAAAAGTTTTACAAATTTATAGAACATGTTGTATCGGGACATTGTAAGGGACTCTTGATCTGGACATAAGGTACGTTCACAATGATGTAGAACCTTTCCTATATGACCCCTTGAGAATGTATATAACTCTATTCCGGCTGCTTATGCAGTACCCAATCTTGGTAATAGTCCATAAAGATCAGGTCAAACTGTGTCCTATCAGTGCAGGGAATTCAATAAAACAACAAGGGGTACCATGGAGAAGTGGCCAAAACTTATAATTGGTATATTAGTATACAATTCAGCTATAGCCTGATTTCATCTTTCTGTAATTAAAATTTCTTCCCCTACAGGGACGGGCATATCCATTTTCCACTGGTTTATAAGGTTCAATAGGTAAAAGTAAGCTAGTAATGGGAATTTTCAAAACTATCCAACATCAAAATTCATCACTTCCCATTTTCACCAGGTAATTCAATTATTTTTCATGATCGGAAATTCTTCAACATAAGGCCATAAAATCAAAATAAAGCACCAATTCAAACCCATAATCATTGTAACCCGATCCTCCAACCAAGGATTAGAAAGCAGAAACACAGAAATAAAAACCTGCGATGTGATCATACAATAAATCAAATTAGCAGATAAACTCAAACAGAAAATTACCCTGTGATGAAGGTGCCGGAGGAAAAGCAGATACGGGAATACTCTCAAAACAAGCATTCAGCTTCTCAGTTGGGCTCAATTGCGGCTCCTGTACATCCCACAAATCCTCCACCTGCATCCCCAGCTTCGCCTCTGGGCTCCTCGGAGTTTCACTTTCTTCCACAACCATCTTTCTCTCTCTGACTCTGCTATCACTAGTCGGAGACAAAATTTAGGTGGATTGTTGAATAAAAATTTCTCGGAAAGTTGACGCATACCCCAATACCAATCATGCTAACAGTGTGATAAAATACTAGGCGCGGGATTCTGTTCTGGTGCCACGCGGTCCACGCTAACTCAGTGGTCAGGTGTTTAGGCGATTGATCTGGGCCGTGTGATGTGGACAAGTGAAACGTGGCGACTCGGGCATGTGATATTGGTGGGACCAGTGCAGTCAAAAATGGACAACGATGAAGACGGGCCATTCCTTAATCTTTATCCATTGAAGCTCTACTTTGAAGCTCAGACTTATCCGGATTTCCATCAATAAATAATTTGATTAACTAACTTTATTTTTTAAATTATTTTATTATTATTATTATTATTATTATTATTATTATATTTTAATCATGTTGAATTAATTTGAGTACGAAAGTGAAGTCCTACTTGTATATGAGAGGATAATGTAATATAAAAAAAAAATTGTTGGTGCATTTTTTTATGCTTCTTTTTATAGCAAAAGGTGTGATAAAAATAAAGTTTTGAGATGATTCTCGTTGAAATTTTGTCTCACCTTCTCCAATTCCATTTATATGAATCCTATGTAAATTTTTTTGGTGATTTATTTATAGCAAAAGATGTGAAAAAAATAAAGTTTTGATACAGCATCATTCAACATTTGTCACGTCTCTCATTCCATAAATATTTAATCCGAGTTTAATTGGAATGTAGTGTTGAAATAATAACAAATTAATTATAGTTTTCATATGCTCAGATTTTAGGTTGGAGAATTTTTTTCATAGTAGTTATATAAAAATTCTGGATTTATTTTTGCTAAAAAAATTAATTTTATTATATTAAACTGTACATTTATTAAGTCTTTTTCTTTTGAATAACTGTTTTAAATACAAACATATAATTATTCTAAAAAATGATTGATATTATTAAAAAATATATTAAAATTGTATAGTGTACATGATATTATTCTAAAAAGCAGGAAAATGTGCTAAAATTTATTTCTTCAATTGTAAAAACTAAATAAGGTATAATATATTACTTCCTCCGTCTCCAAATTTATTTTCACTCTCTATTTTAGTTCGTTTTCTAAATTTATTCTTATTTATCTTTTAGAAAATATTATTTTATTATCATATTTACAGATAATTTTTTTTTTTGGTGGATCTCATAATTATACTATAACATTTTTATTTTATCTTATTTTTAAAAAAATTTATATTTATATAAATAGAAATAAATTTGGGAGGCGAAGGGAGTAGTAAATAATATCGATATAACAAGAAGTATCATTAATTCATTATAAGCTATACAACGTGTTTGCAATTAATATATAACAATTTCCTTCAATCTCAAAACCAGAAAAAAAAAAAAAAAAAGATCAGAGCAAAATCATGCAATGTGGTATATGTATTTGGATTCCTTCAGCATGCATAAATTAATGATTGTTTTGAACTAAAATCTTGGCTTGAATGTAAACAAAAATGCATTCTTTGCCAGGCTCCTGCACCTTCATCCATGGGAGGGAGTTCATGAGTGTTCTTTTGTTGCGTCGGAGAGAGACCCCACAACGTTCCAATCAGGTTTTCGAATTGTTAATTCAGTTGTGTAATTGCTTTCCGATAAACATTCTTGATTATAATTTTGTGTCGACAAAAGGATTCTTTTCCCACAGTCCATGTATTGGTTATTGAGTGAAGGAATTCAATAGGGATATCTGCAAGAATCGGCAAAATCGTCAGTAAATACGTATATAACGGTATGTTGTCAGAAATTTGGTTTAATTACTTCGATGCAATGAGCTATTGTGATCTATAAACATTCTGAAAAATGTAAGTCGGATTCCATTTCTCACCGGATATGGGGGCCAGAGCTGGTGTGTTTTTTGGCGATGAACCTGTTAGAATCAGGGAATTAGATGTCGTTCTATAATGCACACCAGATGAATGATAAAAGTTCTGCATGAGCAATTGGAGTTCTTTTTCTTCTTGTTCTTTGAGTGTTTGAATCTATGGGTGTGCTTTTGCATATGTGTTTTCCTCTTCATATTGATAGCTATATAATCCGAGGAAACAGAAGTGACTTAAGTTCTTGTGTAATGAGATAACATGCTATTGCAACAAACCTTGTGGTTTCGGCGATTCTTGATTATAAGAATCTGCAAACCAATGTGAATCGAGGTGATCAGGCTCGTTGAAGCTGCAATGAGTTGATATTCTATGTACTTTACCTGAAGAATTTCCAGGGAGGCTGTGCAATTTGGAGAATAGTCCTACAAGAGGGGCTACCCCTGATAATGTAGGCTCACTTTGTTAGACCTGTCGTCCATAATATTTGGTCCACCAACTAGCGCTCCATGTATAACATTTGGGTCGGCCTCTGGACGTTTATACCTCGTCTGGAATCCTTCCACACAACCCACTGAAGAATGCAGAACGGAAAGGGAGGCAATAGATGCACCTCTATGATGAACATGAACCTGATAGTTTGAGTTAAGGTTTTTCCCAAGAATGTAATCAGCCTGAGACTGATTAAGTGCATTTAAGTTACAATTTTAGCAGATTCTGATTCTCTGCTGTGTAAAAACAGAAGGTAGAAAGAAGAAGAGATAAGTGTGGATACTTGTGATTTTGCAAACTTGAGGAGATCTTGATGTTGGAGTTGGGCTTCTGGACATTTAGCGACACACTTTGCCTTAGCAAGATAATCGGAGTAGGCAACAAGAAGAAATGGAGCTGAGGCAGAATATTGCAATTGTTCCACTCATGTAGATAGAGAAGGCCTCCTAAAGAAAATTAACCATACATTGTTCAAGGATGGATGCTTTTTGTAAGAAGAAACTGCGTTGGATGTACCAGTTACCGGGAGTCATGGGAACATTGTAGTCATCGTTCTTTTGCCGACAAGCACAGGTGAAATAATCGGCCCCCAGCTCCATCCAACAAAACCTTCATCACATTTCCGACATTGTTTTTTAGCAGAAGTTGTGAATACATATCCATTTCCTGGATGACTTTTTTGCTTCAACATATGAAGAACTGTTTGAAGGTTGTGTATCAGATTACCTTTGAGTGAAGAATCTGAACTCCAGCATTCTTGTTGTCCCAAGAAAATTCCTTACAGCCCATCCAGTTCCACTCAAAGAGGCACAGTTGCCGACGACACACCTCAGATGCTCATAATTTATCGCTCTATACAGCCATGTCACACTCCATAACAGTTCATCCTGAGATACAGAGTCAATAGATTCAGGAGAAAAAGATACATTTTGAGAAAAACAAATACTTCTGCCCACCAATTGCTTTGTGCAACTAAAGTGAATTTAAATGGTATTTATTGTTTTTATTGAGCAGCATTCATGCAATTGGTGCACCCAAGTGTTACTCTCGTATAAAAAGTATGAGATGAATGCATACCGAATAGCCAGATGAAAGAAAGAGAAGCGTCAGCCAGGAACCGGCGGCAAGGTCTAATCCCGGATGCTCAGTATCTAGCTTGTAGGCGGTCCTGGTGTTGTCATATCCTCTGCTCGTTCCCAACAATAATGATCCAATGCTCCATCTCCACCCTAACCCCCCGGACAAAATTAAACTCAAGGAAAGATTAGTACTAGAATGTCAGAGAAAGTTGTAACTGTGCTCAAAGCACATCTGGTTGAGGATGTGCTTTAATGAAATAATCAGTTCCCAATCTTATGGCTTCCAAAATATGTGTCATTTGATTCAAATTCAGCAATTCTGCCTTGAAATCAATTGCACTATGAAAACTTTTGTACGCAAGTCGAATATCATAAAAAAAATCTTTATTTTCTTGTAGTGAGACTAATATCATATTTCTTTTGGACGAGGTGTAGCTCGACTGCACTGGCAAGCTCACCAGGCTGTGAGCAAGGAGTCAGTCGTCGACCTCAGATCGAGGTGAATCATTATAAGGTGATCCGTTTGCTCACATTGTCTTACGAGTGGTCCTCGGCGTTTCAGCACCGTATGTAATTTGACCATTAAGTGCGAGATGTTCTCGTGGAAAAATTTCATGAACGGAGGGAGTATATAATATCCTTTGTCCAAATAAAAATGAACTTGATAGAATCTTGAATCAACATGAGCAACTCAATCAAGTAGGACCATATCAAGTCTAACAGATCATGCCCAATGGGATTACAAATCATAATCCCCTCCAAAAACAATTAGAAATAACAACCTCCTTCCTATCAATCGCATTCCATCAGCCTTAATTGCTTTGAATTTCATTATGCAATTTATAACTTACAGGTCACTTCCTTGTGCAATAATATAATGAAAAGTACATAGTGAAATTCATTTGAGTATATGAATTGTTCTTTGAAAAAAATATATTATTTTTAATTTTTAAAGAGTAGAAATTGTTTTCACTACTAAAAGAATATGAGGTGAAGTGTAGGAGTTATTTTACTAAGAATATACTACAAACCAGTTTTGCCGTAAATAAATTTTATGCTACACATAATCTGTTATAATGTGTGATATTTTAAACTAAAGTAAGACAAAAACTTGTGCAGACCCAAGTTCATGTGAATTCGATTTCGTCAAATGTCAATATTATGTATACTATCATGTCATAACATCAAATATATTTTTATAACATTGATAGTATATATGCATAACAAGGATAATAATTATATAAAACATGGTAAATTATGTATGAAAATTGTTCATGATAATTAGTTTTAAAGCATCAAACATTTGATCAGAAATATCAAAAATCTCATCAGAAGTACAAAAAATCTAGGTTAATGATTATAGTTTTTATTGATCCCGACTTATGATACTCTTGATGAATATTTTGATACAATTGACCAAATATTTGATATTTTAAAACAGTATTATGATAAACTTATTATGAACTATTTTCATATAAAATCTACTCATATAACCTTAAACGATCATGTGAACTTGAATTCACAATAGACCTACTCTTAAAATAAAGAATATCTGAAATAGATTTTTCCAAATATGAGATAACAAACATCAAGAATTAGATAAAATCTCATATTAAAAAAATGGCATGAGTCATTCTATTTTGCACCTTGTGAATGATATATGTTTGATTTTTTTAAAATATACATCAATCTGTATTCATTTATATCCTAAGAAGTAATCATTAATACTTTAAAAAGTAATACTTTAATTGTAAAAATACATATATATATAAAAGATGTATACTATGTGTTTTAGAAAAAATAAAATTAAGTTTAAAAATTAAAGTGCATGCTATAATTTGTGAAACCATAAAGTAGACATCTTGCTTCCATGGTGCCAAACAAGCCCTTATTCACAAGAAAGTCTTGTTCTAAATAAGAAGTAAATTTGACTGAATTGTGGAAACATCCTATTTCTGATTGGTCCACATACTCCACCTGGCCCCACTCCCTCTACCCCAAATGTAAAAGTGGGTTAACACGTGGTAGTTCAAGATTGATTGAACATCTATAGTAATAGAATAGTGAAATGTAGGTTTTAAAAAATGTCGAAACAAGGGATTGTGGAAGTGATAAACTATATGTAGGATAGGATAAGATGGCTTATAGTGTAGGCATTAGGATTGCTTCCTATGAAGATTGTTTGTAGGTAATCTATAGCTTCCCTTTTCCACCTTTATATTTTGCTATAATTTTTGATTGACTAATCTTGAATTAAATCAACTTTTCAATTCAAAATGATCATTCTTGCGATTTACAAAGGAGAGGCTTGCCTTGCTATTTTTATCCCAATTATTAATGAAATTAGAGATCTCTTTTATTCTATTATTAATTTGTTCTATTTTTATTATGGATTATAAGAGCACTTCCAAGGGTTTGTGGCAAATTTGCCACTAAATTCACAATTTGCTACCAGATTTGCCACCAACAGTAAAATCATCTCCAATTATAAAACTCAAATCTTAACGTAATGGGTATATTCTTTTAGAATATTCTCACTTTAATAAAATTTATTTTTTATTTTATTATTATATATGTATAATTAATTTTATAATTTGTTATTCATATTTAAATTTTTTAAAATTAAATCAATAAAATATATATTTAATAAGAAAAATTAAAGAACAATGAATCAATGATTTAAATTACAAAGTTCAACAACATAATACATCACATTACATATTAATTAATATAGAAAAATTACACATCTAATAAAACATAATGCAATCTAATGATGACCGTTGATAACGAATTGGATCTTTTAATCTCCGTCTATTTGCTATGTATTTCTTTTATGTTCTATCCGTCTATTTGCTATGTTGTGATCTTTTAAATTTAAATATGATATTTTATTTACCATTTTAAATTTTATTTAAATACAATAATTATTTATATTTAATTTTTAAATTATATTATATCATAAATAAACTTAATATTAATATATATTACACTTACCTAAAATATATATAATACATTACATAATACAATAAATATATAAATCATATAAATAAAATGATAAAAAAAGAAAAAAAAAAGGAAAACATTTGTGTTATGAACAGTGCGTGAATGGTATTTTGCCTCAACATTTGAGTTTGCGTTGAATCAGTGATTTGCGGCAACTAGGTGTTTGCCACAAGAATAGCGTCCCCATTGGGACTGCTGTGGGGACTGCTCTAAGAGATTAAAATCTGATTGCATAGTATTGACTTTCATTGCAAATTCGGTTTTCTCTTGTAACATTCACCTCTTTAATGAATTTTACTTTTATAAAAGATTATGACAATTTTGATATTTTAATTATTGTAGTATAAGTTTTTAAATATGTTTTTTTAATGCTTGTTGTTAGAGATCATGTTAAAAATATACATGGTTCGTTGAGTTTAGGGTATGTTTGGTTTAAAAAATAGAATTATCTATCCGTCCAAATCATGCATATTGGATAGATAATTTTATCCGTTAAATCAAACACGCCTTTAGGGTAAAACACCACTTTCATGATGTAAGTTATAAATTGGAGTAATCATTTATTATATTTTTTTATATTTTTATTTTAAGAAAATCTTGTATTTGCTCTCAATTCCTTTATAAAAAAAAAAAAGTAATTGAATCAAATTTTCAGGCTCGCATAGCCTAGCTAGCCTATAGCTTATTAGAACCCCAATCCTTTTTACACCTCTAGTGGCGTGATTTTATTTGTTAAATTTATCTCGAATTATATATTTAATTTGCTTTGTTTAGATTTTTGTTGATGTGATTTGATTCAATACACTTTGTATAAGTAATAAGTTTAATATTTATGCTGTCAACGAAAGATATATTTTAAAATTCTATTTTAAACTGATATAATTAAAAAATTTATTATTCAATTCATATTTACTCGATTATGCAAAATTTTTATACTAATTTAAAAATATTTCAATTTGAAATTATTTCATCATATTATATTGCACTTCTTTAATTTCATCCTACATTTATTACTATATTTAAGTTGTTTATTACATAAAATTATTTTTTGAAAGAAAGTTTTGTCTTATATAAAGTTATTTTTTGAAGATGAATAATGGGTTTAGTTAGGTGAAAATTAAAGAATTATATTTTTGTTTTAGAAAATATAGTACTTACTCTCTCCATCAAATTATTTTTCATTTTTTTGTTTGTCCACAAAATATTTTTTCTTTTCTTATTTGGAAACAACTCATACTTAAAATAAAAGTTTGAGCCCCACAATACTCCTATTTTCCCCTTAATTTACCTAACATTTCAATATAATACTATTTTTCATTAAATCACTTGCCAACTATTTAATGGGAAAAAATTTCATGGATGGATGGAGTGTTTATTAAGTGTGGGTAGTGATGCAGAAATCGGCCTAGGCGCTAGACGACCACTTGCCGACTCGATTTCTGCAAAATCGGCAATTCCAAATGTTTTTTGGCCTAGGCGGCCCAAATTTTGTATTTTTATCTTTAAAAAACAATAGGTGGCGCCCTACGGACAAGAAACGTCCAATTATCGATTTCTAATTTCTACAACCTTAAGTGTAGGAAAACTCTTTAGGTAAATATGACATTAAGCGTGGAACAAAGAGAAAACTATATACATCATATTTTAAATACAATTTTGACATTTTTTAATCTTTTAAGTCAAAACTAGACTATTAAAATTGGGTATAGAATGGATTAAAAAAAAAAATCTAGTTTACATTAAAATTTTCTTCTACAATTATATATATTTTTTAAACATGGCACTTTGTATTCATAGCAACCACACTTGAAATTTTTTTATGTAAACTCGGATTATTTACTCATATTAAATTTGTAATGTGTTTAAATAATTAACGGTAAACAAGTTAATAAAAATAAAGTGTAATGTATGCGATATTATTATTTTATATTAAAAAATAGAATGTGGAATAAATATTTAGAGGAACGCAAATAGCAAAATAAAAAGTTTATAAAGAACACAAAGAACATTAACAATGCATATGCTCTAAGGCTTCCTCAATGAAAATACTCCAAAAACAGGTTTTTCTCTCGCCAAGTTAGCACCACCTCAAAAGCAAAAAATCTCTACCTCCAAAACTAAATTCATCCTCATTGCATAAACCCAAAATGTAGGTTTTTGGGATCCACTTCAATTAAAATCATATTTATTTCTTTTATAATTTAATTTATCAACTATATTAATTATCTAACTTTTAGATCAATAATAAATAATTAAATATTTTAATTATTTTAATTTTTAATATTTTATTATATTTTAAAAATCCAAAAATATATTATTAATTTTTTTATTACATAAACGATAAAATATAAATTCAAAGCAAGCAAAGTACACAAAAATATTCAAAATCAACAACATAAATTTCACCTCGGTCAACGGTTATTAAAAAAAGCAGCAACATCCAATTGCTTTTGCAAAGTAATTAAATTTTTTTAAAAATGTTGCCAACAGTTATAAAAGTAAATTTTTTTTTCTTGAGGTGGGCCAAAAAACATGGGTAGAGGCAGTAAAACCTGGGTTTATACCCGGTGCCTCCCACAGTGGCCAAAAATCTGAGGAAAAGTTTTTTCAACTTTCTACCTAGGCAAAAACCTCCCCATTGGGGAGAGCCTAAATATATACTCTCTCCATCTCGGTATAAGTTGTTTATTGCTTTTGGACACACGAATTAAGATAAAAGTGAAAAAGTATAAGCGATGTGATGAAAAAAATGAAAAAATATAAGTGATGCAATGAATAAAAGTGAAAAAGTAATTAAAATAGTGTAAAAATATTGAAAATAATAATAAAAAGTGAATAATAATTTCCATAAAAAATAAAAATAAATGAGTAATATACAATGAAATGGATAAAAATAACAAAATAAGCAATTTATAATGGTAAGAAGGGAGTAAGTCGGACCGGACTCTCCGAATTGCAGCCAACTCATTGAATAAGTACATCTCATACCGCAATATATTTGGAAGATGACAAGTGTTGTTCCATGTCCATGTGCAACCTAGTCTATAAGAGGACAATGACTCAGAAGCCTGTACTTTTATTATTTTCTAGGGTAGGGGCAATGGGGTGTGCTACATATTCGAAATTCAATTTAGTCAACTTTTTCATCAACTATTAATGAAAACTAAGAGGGTCTATTGATTGAACAATTAATTTAAAATCGAGTTTTTCTCCTCAAAAAGAAAAAAATAATCGAGTTTTTAAGAGACCTTAAAAAAAATAAAAACTTATATAAAATGTTTTACGGTGTGAAATATACCACATATAAAAAAAAGTTTTACGAATTTATGGTCGGGTTGGGTCGAATTTGGATAATTTTCTCAAATTCTCGTGCAAGCATAATTTTATGGTTTTTCGATTCCAGGAATATTATTTTTCAAGCAAATGCATATTATTTTAAGACAAAATGTGTGTTACAATCAGACCAAATATTTTTATATATATATATATATATATCACTTGTTTTTTCTTTGTAGAAATTACATTTTTTTTCATACAATGTAAGAACAAAATATGTGTTATTATAAGAAAAAACATTACCTTTTCATATGTATATATTTATTTGTATGTAAACAATTATTTTATTTTATAATAACACATATATAAAATAGTAAAAAGTGTGTTATTACATGAATCAATATATCTAGCTTCAAGGGATGATGATTAAATTAAAAATATATATATTTGTTCTTAAGAAAAAAAATACATTTTATCCTACAGTAACACGTGTTTGTCCATATAGTAACACAAATTGGGGAGCAAATATGTGTTACTATCAGAGCAAGTGTGTGTTACAATCTTATAAAATATTGTTATTTTGCATATATTCATTTCATTTTATAGAATAAATAATTTTTAATATAATATAAGAGAAAAATCATGTGTGTTACTATAAAAAAACATATTGGCTTTTCATAAATATTTTTTATTTGTATAGAAATAATTATTTTTTATATAATAACACATATAAAATAGTAAAAAAGAGTGTTAATATAAGAATCAATATACCTAGATTTAAAGGAATGATGATTAAATTAAAAAAATACATATTTATTCTTATAAAAGTATATTTTCTCTTACAGTAACATGTATTTGCTCATATTGTAACACGCATTTGCCCATATTGTAACACAAACTGGGGAGCAAATGTGTGTTACTAATAGAACAAATGTGTGTTACTATTAAAGCAAATGTGTGTTACAATCTTATGAATGTTTTTCCTTTTATATATATTCATTTATTTTTATATAATAAATAAATTTTCATATAATACAAAAGCAAAGTGTGTGTTACTATAAGAAAATATTTTATTTTCTCTTAAATATTTATGAAAACATATTATATACACACATTTTTATTGGATTGTATGAAAAATGTTATTTCTACAAAAACAAATGAATATATGTAAAGAAAACAACATTTAATCTGATTGTAACACACATTTTGTCTATTAGTAACATGCATTTGCCCAAATTGTAACATACATGGGAGCGAAAAATCTGGAATTATAATTGTGAAAATTTTGAAAAAAAAAAGACCAAATTCAACCCGACCCGGTTAAGGACCCATGAATTTTTAATATGGTATGTTTCACATGAGTGTGCCTCTAAAAAAATGGTTTAAAAAATAGATCACATATATCGCAAGTCATTCTTTTGTTAAATTAACAATGTGAAAAAATAAGTAAAGGAAAATTGATTTTTTTGTCCTTTAAGTTTTATTGACTTTGATTTTAGTTCTCTTAAGTTTTGAATCTTGAATCAAGTCCTTTAAGTTATAAAAATTCTTGATCTTTGTCCTATGACCTGATAGTCTGATACAACCGATCATGTTCCCGGTTTCATCATACATGATTTTTTTTTAAATTCAGATTGGAGGGTTTCGCCCTTTGCGCTTCACGTGTATCATCTATATATGATTAATTGGAGTTTCTTCCCCAAAAATAAAATAACATCCCCACTGAAATTACATCCCTAAATTACTGAACTTACATCCATAAATTACTGAAATTAACCACATTGCTAAAATGATACACCAAGATGTTAATAAAACAACTTGTAATCGTTTCATCCTAATTTTCAGAGCGCATACTTCATCTTCCAATTCACGATTCTTCACATTCAATTCCGCAATCATGGTTTTTGCTTTGTGAGGGATTGGATAATCTAACCAATCAAATCTACAACCACCACCATCACGTTAAAGAAAAGGAGAGAAGAAATTTCAGGGTCCAAGTCGAACCTTATATGTAATGACAGAAAATATAATTTTATCCAATCCTTACAACCGTAGAATCTTTTGCCCGGATTTGCTCCCGTATATGACGTCCAAACTCGTATAAAAATTCCACAATTAAACTTCACTCTTAGGTCAACACTCCCAAATTCATATGAATTATTTGAAGTACTTTGTTCAATTCAATAGAGTGAGACTATGATTTGAGAATTTTCGTAGAAATAGGCTATGATTTGGGGGCTTTTTGAAGAAGAAAGATCGTGAATTGTGATTTGGGGAAGAAGAACCATAATTAATCACATCCCACGTTTTTTCAACACAGGTGAGACACACAAGTATTTAAACCCTCCAATCTGAATTAAAGAAAAGGAAAAAAAAATACCACGTCTGATGAAACCGGGAACATGACAGGCTATATCAGATCTTAGGATGAAGATCAAGAATTTTTATAACTTAAACGATTAGATTCAAGATTTAAAACTTAAGATAACTAAAGTCAAGATCAACGAAACTTAAAAAACAAAAGAGTTAATTTTCCCTAATATATATATTGTAAGTTAATGATGTTGCAAAGAAATGTCCTAATATTATTGTAAATTGTAGTATGGGATTCTCTAAACTAATCTCCTAGTAATCACTATTTGATTGTCCTATTATTTGACTCGAATCACCTCTCTATTGCCTATTTAGATACTAACTATTTGACACATTTGCTAGTTTCATACCAGAAATTGGATTAGTCAAACCTACAGTTGTGTTGTGTCAGGTCTACATATTAATTCATACCAGAAATTGGATTAATCAAATCTACAATTGTGTTGTGTCAGGTCTACATATTAATATGTGTGTATTGAATTAAGCTTGTTTTAAGCCAATTACTAATTAATGCTTACTCACTAATAGATAATTATTGTAAAATTTTGCAAAAACCAACTGTTATGGATTTTGAAGTGATACAAATATTAGTTATTTATACACTCAATAATATTAGTTATTTTTATTGATTAGTATTAATAAATTGTTTTATTTGAAAATTATATATATAATTGAACTAATCCAGCATCATTCTATAAATTCGAATTATTTAAATGAGATATTATTAATTTTTCTATTATACAATCTGGCTGCCCATCCACTTGTAAGTTTCATTAAATAACAAAAAATAAATAATAACTATTTTGGTTATAAATTTGCGAGCGTTGGTATGTTTGGGGATGACCCAATTTGCTCTATTTGCATGAGCTGTTGTATCATTAGAGCAAAACATAGATACGGGTAACTATTAATTCATAACCTAATTAATTTATTTGTTTAACATCAAATGAACCTAGCTACAACTTTAATAGTTAGTGCCTAATTCGATGTCTAAATTTATTTGATATGTTGTCACTATTCATCGTTCTCCTATTGATTATACGTATGTACTGGTAAAAAAATTATTTTACTATAATTGTTACTATATTATTAACTGTTAGTATTTGAAAGATTTTTTGTAATTTTTTGGTGGGAATCTTTTCTAACGAGACAATAGTAAATATGCGTTTGCACTATTAAATTTCTTACAATACTACACCTATTGTGATTGCTATGTTAAAAAAAAAGTATGTCTACACTATAGTGATTTTTTTAACTACAGTATAATATTTCTTATTATACTAACTCCTTTGTGAATACAGTCAATTTTTTACAAGCTTAAATCTGCACATAATCTATAAAAAAAATAAAAAATCCACAAAAACAATTAACACCATTCCAACTCTCACCTGCGAACAAGAACAAAAACAGTTACTCAAGTGTATTTTTAAATAATTACGTAAATTATTATTGAAAGTCACACATATTATTCTTGAAAAAATGTATTTTCAAAAGTAAATTTCATTAATAATATGTGTAATTTTTCATTAATAATGTAACTTTTTAAAAATACACTTAATTTGCACGGTACACTCGGTGCACAAGAGACTTACACTTGTTATTGTTGTAGGAATCAGCCCCGTGGTTGGGCCGACACCCCCGACCTTTTGTTTTGAAATTTTTATTTCACTCAGTTTGTTTTGATAGTATAAATATTTTATTGTTGATCTAAAATGATTTTATATTGTAGTTCATAATAATATGAAATCTTTTTATGTGAACATAACTAACACATTTGCTGAACCACATAAATTTATATTATTATTTGTCGATTTATTTAATTTTTTGCATTCGTTATATCCACAATTTATTTGTACAATATTAAATTTAAAATTATACTAATTCTCCAGAATTGGCTATAAATATTATGTACCTGCTTAAATATTTAATCACACTTTCTTAACAGA
Source organism: Prunella vulgaris (assembly GCA_026898435.1). Classification (NCBI taxonomy): domain Eukaryota; kingdom Viridiplantae; phylum Streptophyta; class Magnoliopsida; order Lamiales; family Lamiaceae; genus Prunella; species Prunella vulgaris. Next base: position 1,033,572 of record JAPKLY010000001.1, read on the forward strand.
AGGTGTTTTTCTCTGTAGATATAATAAAACAGATTTGACTGAGTAACCAATTACACATGCACGAGATATCAGCGTCGACAGGCTTAAATCCAAATATATTAATTATCAAATCAATTAATAAAACTATTGCAAATTAAGTTAGATAATCACCACTTAATTAGAGTTGGCATTAAATTATTAAAAGAAAAATTATAAAATAGTTCACAAAATTGATATTAATTAATTACAAATTGATTTTGTGTAAAAAAATTATGCTTCTGTACAAATATTGTGAATCAATTTATAAATATAATGACATTTTTAAGCCTATATGTAAATCACTCATTATTAAAACCACATGTTTTCAATAACTATAAAATGTGTAAAGACATTTTAGATTAAATTTGTTGGGTGTTTGCCTCTTTTTCGCAACAGTTAACACCATAATGATAGGTCTAAAAAAAAAAAAAAAAATAACTTAAAGGTGGCACACTATAAATATATCCTATGGACTTCTTTCATTTTTTTAAAAAGAAGTTTGTGTATATATAGACAGACACACATATTATGTCTATGTACCTATATTGTCATTTTAAATTCTTTTCTATAATTGTTGCGCATTAAAGAAAATAACCCCTCACACAAAAGTTCAAAAATTTGTATACTCCCAAAATAAAAATATTCCTTTAAAGTTCTACTTTAAAATCTCTATTTTATAATCTTTATCTTTAAAATTTTTATCTTACAATTTACATTCTACACATTAACCCCTTATTATATCTTTTTGGTGAAAGAGTGTCCCAAAAGTACGGCAAATATATTGAGGATAGAGGTACTATTATATATTATGAATTATTGATAGCGTTATCATACATTACACACACACACGGACTAAGTTTATATCACAAATCATTCTGTTTTACATAATAGATTTAATCTCAAAATCAACTTTTTATTAGATTTAGTTCTAAATTTTTTGAGTTTGAATAAAAAATCGTCTAATAACATTTAGATAAAATAGATTTAATCCTATTTTTTTTTTATTAGATTAGTCTCAATTTTTTGATATGGTTTAATTTTAGTCTCAAATCAACGGTAAAATACGATATGACATCATTTTGAAGTCCAAAATGGATAATTTTCAGTAAGGGTGTTGATGTGAAATACATGTATGCTAATTATATTTTTTTTCATCTTATATTGCACAATATTGCATTAATAGATTTGCCAAAAATTATCAATTTCGATCTTCAAAACGTTATTATTGCACTTTTCACCTTTAATTTAGGACAAAAAATAAACATTATCGGAAAATTTAGAACTAAATATGATTAAAAATTAATTTTGGGATTAAAATTGAATCTTATCAGAAAATTTGTAATTAAAACTGCTAAAAAATTAATTTTAATTACTATTTAGAAAGATTGATAAAAATAAGTAAAAGTGCCGATATTGTGGGGCCTAAATTATTATTCAATAGAGTAATTTATTTTCTAAAAGAAAAAAAAACAGTGAACAATCCAAACTAAAAAGTGAAAATAAAATAATGGACAAAAAATAATTGAAAAGTGAAAAAAAACGCAATACACTTGTAATGAATGTCTAGATTCAAAAAACTAAACACACTTTTAATCAATGTACGTATGACAATTTTTTTTTTTCTTAATACACTAATGTCATGTCAAATTTATTAGTGAAGTAGTGAGTGCATCAAATAAATAAATGTCAAATACTAGAATAGAACAACATTACTCGTGCATTCCCATGCATAACATTTGTTAAATTCCCATCTTGAAAAGGGAGTCCAATTTTTTTGGAGTATTTCCTAATTTCTCATCATGGATCATCCATATTTTCTTCCAAATAAATTGCAAGGGGTCAAATCACTATCCACATGCGCTTAGCTTGATTTTTTTTTTTTTTTAAAAGAAATAATTAATAATATATTCAAAAAATAATTAATTATAAAAAAATAAACAATTTGATGTGTTATTATGTGTTTAAAAAAACAAAATTAAACTTAAAATGTCAAATGTTATGTAAGCATACTAAAATTTGTGAATGTTTTGTAGACTCAAATTTAGAGAACGATAACTATAATATTATTGTATATTTTTTTATAAGAAATTTCCTCAAGACACACCACAATTAGACAATTACATACCGTGAAAAATAAGTACGTCAATGCCTCTACATATTTCATTATTTTTCTTCCTTGGAATATTGTATTCAATGGCATCCTTCATTTTTTTCCCAAATTAATCTCTTCATACATATATATATATGGACTGTAGCATTACTCCTTCCTTCTGAATTTGACAAAATTCTGATCAAATTCATCCTTCCTTTTACACTTCCTAATTTCCTCCAAAACCGACACTGGGAATTTAATTCCCAGCATCCATAATAAAATTATGGATTAGTCTTGTATGCACCGATTACACGGTGCAACTCAATTTTATTTTTTAAAAGTTACACATGTTATTACTGAAAAACGTATATTTTATAGTGTAACTTTTCAGTAATAATTTGTTCAACTTTTCAGTAATAAATTGTGTAACATTTTAAAAATGAACTTGAGTTGCACCGTATAACTGGTGCACAGGAGACTTACTCTTTTATTATATTTTTCTAATAGAAGAAAATCTATCAACTTCATTAAAACCAGCATAATTAATTCTGTCATCAACAACTTCACACTTGTTAATTTGCTTCTCATTTAAGCCTCCATCTTCAGTAGTTGTTAAAATTCTGAAAATTAAGACTAATGTTGAAATGATGTACCTTTTCTTCTTCTTCTTCTTCTTCATGTAGAACTTTGCACCTCTCTTTCCGGATTGTTCGTATTTTTAAAGTAGTGAGCGTTACGCACTAAGGGATTCAGGCTATTTAGTGATCAATTATCTCCACACTTATTTTGCTAATAATTAATGCTTTATTGAAACTCTTGAAAGCTCATTCCTCTTAACTACCGGCTGGGTTTAATTGCTAAGACCTTCCCAACTCTTCCAATGCATTTTCTTTCCTGCCTCCCACTCTATAAAATTCACGGAGACAGTCTGAACTCCTAAACATGACTCTATTTAAATACTCCCTCCGTCCCGATATAAGTTGCTCGTTGATTTTAAGCACACAAATTAAGGTAAAAGTGAAAAAGTATAAGTGATGTCGATGGAAAAAGTGAAAAAGTATAAGTAATGTGATGGAGAAAAATGAAAAAGTATTGAAAATAATACTCCCTCTGTCCCACAGGAATTTGCACACTTTCTTTATTTGGACGTCACACATAAATTTGCACACTACTAAAAAAGGAAATAGTGACTTACATGCACACTCACAAACATATACACATATTTACCCATATGCCACTACTTTATATATAAAACAATTTTTTCTTAAAAAATACTATCCCGTAGGGTACTAATTCCTACAAAGCGGAGGAAGTAATAAAGAAGTGACTAGTAGTTTTAAAAAAATGTAAAAAAAACAAAACAAATGAACAATGTATATTAGGACGGACAAAAATGACAAAATGAGCGGGAGTATTTATTATGTCATTTCTATTTTTACAATATGATCCATGCGACCATGCCTATGGATCATATAATTTAATGAATGAGACTACCTCATACAAATTTAATTATATACCTATGTCCAGTGAGTAATCCATTGTGATATGCAATTCAATTGTATTTAAAAAAAAAGTTTACTTCTATTCTTATCAAAAATTTATTTATTTTTATTTATATTAAAAAGTCAATTTAACGTGGGATAGTTCTTCAGTATGAATAAGAATAACTTTTTTGTTATTATCAGATAATTTTTTAAATATACATTTAAATTGCACGAACTCCAAATACAAACAAGACTAGACCATATTCAATAGTTACTTTTTGAGTATTACAAAAACATGTAACACTGTAACTAATATATGAAATGATTTGCTGATAATATATATATATATATATATATATATATATATGAAATGATCTAATACAAAATTTAATCGTAAAATGCATACGTACACATGATAAATGAAATTATAGATAAATTTTCATTACTCTCCAATTTTATATATCTAAAGCTTATAGTGTGTATGGCTAAATTTATTTTAGACATCTTATAAATTGTTTTAAAAACTTATAAAATGTTATTATTAAGTAGCTTATAAGTTGTTGAAGTGTTTAGCTAATACAATTTATACACTCTTTTATAATTTATCATAATTTATTTAAAAAATTAATTTTAATAAAAATAAATATTTTATATAGGGTTTAGGGTGAGGTGGGTGGGTGTAATTAGAGGTGGCAAACGGGCCGGACGGGCCCAAGCATATTCACGGTCTGACCCATTTTTTAATCGAGTCTATATAAATGTAGCCCAACCCAACTCAAATGTCGGGTAGGCCGAGACAAAATTACCAATTTTGACAAGTAAATGGGCTCATCGGGTTAAAGCATATTCATGGGCCGGATCGGACCGGCTCATTTTCTAGTCAAGCCTGTAAAAATTGAGTTCAGCCCAACTAAATTAGAATATTTCAATTTATTTTTTTCTAAGATGTAATACTTAAAATTTTATAGACTGTTTTACCAAAGGGTGCGACTATTCATACCCCAAATTCCTCTAAACAAACCCCTATTAATAAATATACTCAATTTAAAATGAAAAAATAATTTAAAATACTAAACATACCCCCTTTTTTACTAATATACCCTTTTTTTTTATTTTGACTTATTCTTCTTCTTCTTCTCTCTCATGGAGTACTCAAAACTATTCTACAGCTCTACCCAGACTTAAATTTTTTACAGATCAATTAAATCTCAGTTTTTATGCTTTGTTAGTGACATCAAAATAATCTTAAATTATATATTTTTATTATTTATTGATGAAATATTACTATACGCAATAAATAATTAAAATAGCATTGTCTATTGTTGAAGAGCGCCGCAAAAGGGGTTACGTGGAAGAGGATGAACTGCTGTATTTTCTACGACGATACAGAAAAGTTGGAAATTATGAAATTTTGGAATGGGCATTTGCCTATTGTTGAAGAGCGCCGCGAAATGGGTGACGTGAAAGAGGATGAACTGCTGTATTTTCTATTACGATACAAAAAAATTGGAATATATGAAATTTTGGAATTGGGAGAATGGTGATTTTCAGGTGGAGAAAAAAGACTCCCGTGAGATCTGAAGGAGCGTGGAGAAGAAGACATGTCGTTCGTCTAGTGAATTCTTTTAAAATTTTATTCGTTGCAACAGATAAAATGATGATGCAAAGTTTTAGTTCTTATAGGAGAAAAATGGCGAAGCACTGCTTTATTTCTTTTTAATTATGGAGTATTAACATGACTTGAGAGAGAAGAAGACGAGATCAAAATTGAAAAAGTGTATAGCAGTTAGAACATGAAAGAGAAGAAGAATAAGTCAAAAAAAGAGAAATTTGGGGTGTGAATAGTAACACCCTTTGCCAAATTATGCAAAACAATCTAAAAATTCTTAAGCAACAAAAGAACACATAGAGACACAGGATAGTGAAATTATAGATAAATCTACACTTGTCCAGTCCTGTACTCGTAACTCGTCTATAAATGTTCCCTCTCCATTTATTCCAATTCCTCCAAAGAATCATGTGGTCAACTGATGATCATCAAACTTGTACGTCAAGCAATGGCCCTTCACCCGCCACCACCTCCCCCTCCATTGCACCACCGCCGCACCACCACCACTGCGTCGCCACTCTCCAGGGCCAAAACTCATACACCTCGGCGCTTCTCCTCGCCGGAGAATGCCTATTCACCGGTTCTTCCGACGGAGAAATCCGTCTTAACACTCTAACTTCTCTCTTCCATTACCAAACTCTAGACAACGACACCATCACAGTCGCCGGAAAAGGCGCAGTAAAAGCCCTAATTGCATCATCTAACAAACTCATAACCGCCCATCAGGACCACAAAATCAGAGTCTGGAAACTCGATCAGACGGTCCACAATCACCACCACCAAATCACGCACTTCGCCACTCTCCCGACGCTCACCGATCGAGCAATAACGATCCTCGTCCCCAAAAATCACATCCAAGTCAGAAGGCACAAAACAAGCACATGGATTCACCACGTCGACACCGTCTCAGCCATGGCATTATCGATCGACGAATCGACGCTCTACTCTGTTTCCTGGGACAGAGCCCTAAAAATCTGGAGAACATCCGACTTCAAATGCCTCGAATCCGTACCCGCCCACGACGACGCCATCAACGCCGTCGCCCTGTCGCCCACCGGCCGCGTCTACACAGGTTCGTCGGACCGGAAAATCAGAATCTGGAGGAAAAAACCGGGCGAAAAGACCCACACATTAGAGGCCACACTGGAGAAACACAATGCCGGCGTTAAGGCGCTGGCGTTAAGCGGAGATGGCGGCGTCTTATACTCGGGTGGGTCGGACAGATCGGTCATCGTTTGGATGTCCGAGGAAGGCGGCGGGGGAATGGAGGCGGCGGCGGTTCTCCGGGGGCACAAGAAGGCTATACTGTGCCTGGCAACAGAATCAGAGGTGGTTTGCAGTGGTTCAGCTGATAAAACAGTGAGGATTTGGGGTAGGTTTGGGAAATCTTGCTCTTGTTTGGCGGTTCTTGATGGACACAGAGGGCCGATAAAGTGCATTGCAATCTCACTCGATCATCACAACCCTTCAAATTCATCAACCTCTCTGGTCTATAGTGCTAGTCTTGATTGTGACATCAAGATTTGGAAGGTTTTTCTCCCAGATCATATGTTTCAAATTAATTAATGTTTGGCCCATCAAAAAAATATTATCACCAATTGGAGAGATTAGTTCTTTTCGAATAATGGCTGTACGAATTTTGTTATCTGATTCTTAGTTGCCCCATTCGTTTAAAGGGACGTTCGGTTAATACTATAAATATGATAACGAGAATTGTCGAGTAGTGTATTTTAATGAAAATAATGGTTACATTATTCATCTTTATACTTTCTTATATTCCTACCTTTATCTCGGATCCTTTTTTTCCAAAAGATTTGGACACATGGATTAAGAGAAAGATAAAATATGTGAGTGTGAAGTTAATTAATAATATATAAAAAAATATTTTATTAACTTTTGTGAGTGTAAATTATTTCTTTTTTAAGGTAGGAAAAAAGAGTTAAGACGCCTCAAAATGAAAAAATGGAAAAAAAGAATTGGGACGGAGGGAGTATGAAATAATTAAAAAATATTAATATTGCATTTTAACTATTATTATATAACATATTACTACTCAATTACTTATGTATACCACACATCTCAATTTCTACCTTTAATTTTATTATATAATATTTTACTTTTTCTGTAATATATGTCAACTACATATCAAATCAAAGGTTTATATATTTATACAACAGAGATCACATAAAATGTGCAAACTTTTATTCAGTTCAATTGCTGCAATTCTTCTATTATTTAATTTTTTATTTTTTATTCACATTCTTATTTCATATATAAAATAAATTTTAAATCTAAAACATGAATACTTAAATTGAAAAATCTTATTCGTATTTCAAATATTAATATTATTTTTTAAATTTTAGTATTTTATTAGTTTAAAGGATAACTCAAATACATATAATTAATTAGATTATTGTGAGACACTTATATAAATTATTTCACATAAATTATATATTACTTAAAAATTAAAAAAATTAATAAATAACAATTTAGTTGAAGATTAAAATAAATTTAATTTAAATTTATTATATATTTGATCTCATATTAATAATATTAAAATAAATGGAGACAAATAAAAAAGTAAGTAATATTATTTTGAGGTACACATTTAAAAGTTGTTTATAAATGTTGTTAGTTGATTAATACGACAGGTTCGTATCACAGTATCAGGTTCTAATGGAACACAAAAAAAAAATAGTGACTAGTACCTAAAGATTGGGCATGATAATAAGTCCCTGCAGATAATACAAATGTTTTTTTTTTTTTTTGCTTAGTTTTAGAGTAACACCCAGTGCACAGTACGTCAGTACCTACCAAACAATTTTCTTTATCTTTTTCGGGTACAAATACTATATAATTTACAAACTAATACTACTACTCAAAGCACATAGTATTACATGAACTAATATTCTTAATTCGACTTATTCTTTTGTCCTATTATAATGAGTTAAAATTTACATGTACAGTGGTCATCTCTGAACACGGGTTCACATAATTTTTTTTTTTTCGAGTATCGTTGTTATACATATAAAGTGCAGGCCACAACGTCAAAGTTTAAAAAACATTTATTTCTTAAATAGCTATATTTTATACGTATAATTGAGATGGTGCATTTTTAGAGGCCGTTTGATAAAAAATATTTTAAACATCTTATAAGCTCGTATGATCGAACCTTTTACATTATTTTGAGGCCAAGTTGAGTAATTATAATTATGATATGATGCTTCAATAAATGTGGAAACACACTCCAATTTGGCAAAGCAAGGTGGCCAACCAGCCCATGCCCTCAGAAAAATCTGGTAATCCACCAATGAATCGAGTCATAATTAAATAACATTTGAATTAATTAATGTAGTTTTTAAATAAACAATATGCAAGATATGATTAATTATATATTTCCATGGAAAGCTCCCTTTAACAGAGTGTAAAGGTCTGATTTGGCAATTCTTGAAAAATACCACATCAAAAAATAATTCACAGCTTTAATTAGCTAGTAAAAAGGGACATGTGCAGAACCAAGATTTGTAATTTATATATTGTTTATTCAAATCGCTTTGGTCATTTTTATTTCAATCTTTCAGAGGCTTCTGAAGTATATGGTACTATTATTCATGTGTTTAATTGCATGAAAATTGACCAATTTTTGGATGCATCCCAAATTCCATGATACCGACAATGACCAGGGAAATTAGGGGGAGGGGAGATTCCATCCCCTAGTTTTTGTGGGACGAGATGATTTCACCGTGAAAGTCAAGTGCATATTTAAATTGTATTAATTAGTTCACGAGTTAGTAAAATTGATTCAATTTATACCGTGTTGGTGTTTGGATATGTGATCAAATATAATTATCAAAAATAATTCTCTCTCCGTTTTATGTTCTTGTATACATGTGCAAGGGCATCTGAAATAAGAAAATTAAGTAATGAGATGAGATTTAAAGGGTAATATCACAAAATTTTTATGTATAAAATAGAGAATTTAGTTGGATTGTATATATGTATGTGTGAGATCAAAAATATTTTAAGTAAATTTGTTTAGTTTGAGTTTATGGAGGATTTTTCATCTTTAATTTTTTTAAATTTATTTTGAAATGTGAAAGTCAAGTGTATATTTAAATCGTATTAGTTATTTTTAATGAGTCGGTGAAACTGATTCAGTTTATACTTTATACCATGCCAAGTTCGGGTATGTGACCAAATATAACTGTCAGAAATAGTTCTCTCTCCGTTTCATGATTTCTTATACGTGCGCAAGGGCATATAAAATAAGAAAATTAAGTAATGAGTTCAGATTTGAATGGTAATTTCATAAACTTTTATATATAAATAGAGAATTTAGTTAAATGGTATGTATGTGTGAGCTCAAAAAATAAATAATTTTATGTAAAATTGTTGAAGTTGAGTTCACGGGGGATTTTCCATACATTTTAAGTTTTTGAAAGTAATTGCAGAAAGAAGGAAGCACGTAATAATTTTTACCCGATATTCTTCAGTTTCTCCTTTATAATTATCTAATGAGAAGTAATTTGATTTTAATAGAAAAAACCTTGATTACAATGTATTAAAAAAATTTAAATTTTTTTAATCTCAAACCTCAGTGTTTTTTTTTAAAAACTAATTATTCTCTGTAATAAAAGTTCACATGAGAATGTATCATGTAAGCAAATTAGGTACTTGAGGAAACTGTCAATAGTGGACAACGCAGAAAGTAGGTGGCCATTGTGATCCCCAAACATCAAGTACTGATATACTAACTTCATTCACATAAAATGTGTGAAACCTTCCTTTCAAAAAAAAAAAAAATGTGTGAAATCTTGTTATGTGATATTATAGTGTATTATGATTCTTTATGAATTTTATGATTATTTATGGATAATATGTATAATAATTACGAAATTGATAAGTACATATCGTATTAAACTATATGAGTAAATCTCCTGTGCACCAGTTACACGGTGCAACTCAAGTTCATTTTTAAAAAGTTATACAATTCATTATTGAAAAGTTGCACAAATTATTACTGAAAAGTTACACTGTGAAAAATACACTTCTCAGTAATAATATATGTCACTTTTTAGTTTTTAAAAAATGAACTTGAGTTACACCGTGTAACTGATGCATACAAGACTAATCCAAACTATATATAAATAAATGACCAAATTTTAAAAAAATGGAGGAATACATGGGATGAGAGGGTTGATTAACAATCACGCACCATGTTTTAAAAATAGTAATGATCAAATATTATCAAATTCATACAGATTTACATATTAATTAAATTTTAAATCGAAAAATATTCATTACCTTTTTTACTTCTTCTGAACTAATTTTTTTTTTATTTGAACAATCATGAAGTTATTTAATTAACTGTATGATAAATAGAATAATTAAATTAAATATGTACTAGAATTAATAAATTTTTAATATTTTATTATATACATATATATAAAATAACTCTTTAAATTCTTTTCACACATATTTTTCAATTTAAAAAATAATTTTATGTACTATGTATTAATATTCACAAAATGTGTTATATTTCTAAAGGAAAAATTTTATTAGGTATAATTTTTCACTTTTAATTTTTTAATATAATTTATGAAGAATATATATATAGATATAAACAATGTGTATTAACTAATTTAAAATATTTTTTATTATATATATATATATATATATATAAATAAATATAAATAAAAAAATTAATTTAGAATATATTAAAAATAAAATAGTAGTAGTATATTGCAGATGCAAGGAATTATACCTTGTACTTATAGCTAGAAAAAAAAATCAGCCACTCAAATTATATTATTCTTATGAATATTTTTATAAAATAAATAATAATTTTTTGGTGTAATTTGACCCAACATGTCATTATTTGATAAGTATAAATTATATTCAAATTATTCAAGTTATAATTTATATTATAATGTTAGCAAAGTCAAGTTGAATAAGATAATTTATCAATCTTATAAAAGAATAAATTTTAATAATAGATTAACAATCATTAGATTCACGTTGTATTCAAACAAATTTATAATAATAAATTAAAATGAGAATTATATAATTTAAATTTAGGCAACACAACCTAATCATATTCACGAGTTAGTTCCTTAATTAATATTGTATTAATTATTACGTGGAACTGTTTATATGTAATCATAATTTTACTCTTCATTATTTATTATTATGCTATTCTCTTAATCGATTTAGATATTGGATAGCAATCTCACATAAAAACTAATTAATAATAAATTCAATCAATTTATTATTATGTTAATGAATTATTATTTTAATCTACTTAATTAAGTATGAATAATTATCTTAAATCTTAATAAATTATACAATTTCATTTTTATGGATTCATGTTTTGATATCTCAAGCTATTTAAATATTTTATTTGCTGTAATATTTTTTTCCAGCATTATTTTCATAGGCAGTCAGGCGAGACATACATGTTTTAGATATTTAAGTGGTAATTATTATAAACAAAGTGGAGAAATGGGTTGAGTTTTATTGTAAATATGAACCCAAAAATAATGATATTTTATATAAAATTAAAGATATTGTGACGCATTTTTATATTTAAGGATGCAGGAGTTATTTTTCATTTGTCGGATTATGAGAAAGAAAAATGTAAGACTAATCGCGCAATGAAAGAAGAATCTTTTATGTAAGAGGAGGTCGCAGTTATAAAGAGTGATATTTTTTAAATTTGTTAAAAAAAAGTAAATATTAATTTTTAAAATATTTATGCATTTATTTTAAATACATTTTCGAATGTGCATGTCCCTTTTTATTTTTCTCTCCAAAAGTAATCGTTCAACGAGAGAAGAATAGTTAAGAAAAAAATATCTAGTGTTAAAAAAAACCTTCATAAAATGACTTTTGGAAACATATATTACTCCACCATCAATTAAATTTATGAACTATTTTCTTTTTTGTCCATTTATAAAAAATATACACTTTTTCTAAAAAAGTAATTATATTTAAGAATAATCACAGATTGGTACAAAAGTAATATACTATTTTTAAATAGATATAATTTTTTTACATAATAGTGTAAACATAAGTAGAATAATAAAGTTATTTTTTTGCATATTATACCTATTTAAAAATAGTGTATTATTTTTATATCAATCTGCGACTGACCCTTACATTTATTATCACTCTCACAATTAATTTTTTTATGAATAAGTGAACTTCACAATACACTCAAAATATTTTTATCTTATCAACTTTTTTTTTTAAAATTTCGTGCAAACTTAATAATATACAAATTTAAAGGATAGAGGAAGTACATTTTTTGGTACATTCTGATCCGTACCGTGCACAACGCTAGTTAAAGCATTAAAAAAAAAAAAAATCCAAGTACACACAAAATAATGCACAAGAATGAGAATTGAAGAATTGCAGAGAAGACAAAATGGAGAGATCCAATAGGCAAGATAAGCAATTTTCTTAGTCCGCTTACAGAGGAATCATAGTTGCCCATAAACATTTGTGTCATAATATGATACAGCAGATAACCAACTTAAACATACTGATTAAGCGCCTGCTGGGCTGGCTGCTTCAAAGTGGTAGCTTGGACGGAGTACCTGGAGCTCGAGGATATCTTCTCGGGGTGGCACTGTCTTTCCGGCATATAACAGCCGTCCTTTGTCCATATTTGCTGTGAGAGTCCACTGATGAAGCACAACACACCATTAACAACTTGCACATCTTCAGCAAGAGTTTGTTCAGATTGATTGGATAAACCATAAATATATTAAGATTGTAATCATATTGAAGAGATTCTATTGACTGTCATAGCATTCCCGGGAAAAACAATTGGACTATGGTTGAGAATCCAGGGTTGAATACGCAAAGAAAAGGATCGTCAGGCTACATTAAGAAACTATACACTGCAGAATCATTAAAAGGCAGCTGAAAAGTGTAGTTTCAATGGTATTTAAACATTATAGATCACGAAAGAGGACTTGATGGAGATTCAAATAACGTTTGAAGATAATTGCTATAAAACATGCACAAAATAAATCAGCCAAAATCAGATCAAAAGATACGTACCTAGACATGTTTGCACAAGAGAAGCACCCATCAAACTGATAGCTCTTTCGGCATTTGCAACTTCCTCCTGGATAGATGTTTATAGTAGGGATATGTTAATGTACAAAAGCCTGGATATACATCTACATACATGCAGCCATATGCATTTGCACTTCAGAGAAAAGGAACTTGGACTGTCAACCTTTAATTTTGTGCATTTATTAGAGATAAAACAAAGGATTTTAAAGACATAGTATAGTATACCTGAGGATCGTGTCCCTTAGCTGCCACGAACAAGCCACCAACACGGACTAGCGGAAGACAATATTCAGCTTCATGTCAACAATAACGAAATGATCAGAGACTGATTTACGACCCAGATCAAAGATAAGTAACACAATTAGTACTAGTATATACCCAGAATTCTCATCTCTGCAACTGCTCTAGCAACTGCAATGTCAAAATTCTCTCTGAAATCAAGTTTCTGACCTACATTCTGTCCTATACAGAGATCAGATTGTTTATGAGCATGCATTTGACAATGCCTTCAGTAAGTGATGAGATAACAACAGCCACAACAATCAATCTACACAAATTCAGATATTTGCAAGTAATTTCTCCTCCAATAATGGTTCTAAAATTATGAAATCTTGCAACAGAAAATAATGTTGACATAACTTCATACCTCGGCTCGATCCCGTACAATTTGCACATTTTGTAGGCCAATGAGGCTGACAACATGCTCCAGGAAATTGCATCGCTTGTTCATGGATTCCAACAGAGTCACCTTCCAACCTGAGAAACAAAAATTCAATCCTAAACTGGAAAAGTGTACATCAATTCTCTTGCCCTAAAAACAAATTAAAACTATGATGAATGACCAGGGAACGCGATGGCCAGAACTAATCCGGGAAGCCCTGCTCCACTTCCAACATCAACAACGCTCAAATCGTCAAAGGAACTCCTACAATGCAACATATAAGAATCGCGAACGGGCACGATAATCGACAATGAATCCTCCACGTGCCTTTCCATCACCTCGTTCTCTTCTTTCACCGCCGTGAGATTCATTTTCTGCAACCTACATGCATAAGCTACGACTGAAATTAAAGATTCCCGTGGAGGTAATCATGCGCAATACCTGGTTCCATTCGAGTAGAGCGTCAATGTAAAGGCGAACTTGGTTTTTCTGGTGAGAGTTCAAGGTTTGAAAATGGGGGCAATCGACGGCGGCGTCATTGGAGGCGGAGGAGAGTGAGAGTATGGATCTTCTGATGGGGATTGGGTTGAATTTTAGGAGGGGTGATTGAAGGGGCGGAAGGTGTTTGATGAAAGTCCCAAGAGAAAGTGGAGCAGGAGGAAGAGCACGTGCCAGGTAAATTAACATCTCCGCGCCACGATTGAAGCTAACAGTTTGCTGCACTTTTTTAAAGTGGATCAGAAATAAATCGGAAAATGGGCCTCATTCAATTATGGAAAATGGGCCTATTTTTTTTACTTCTGTTTATTAAGGCCCATTAAATTCGAGTAAAGAGATTATTAGGGCAAGTTTGATGATGACTGATGAGGTAAGCATATTATACGGATGTAAGAGCAATAAATTGATATAGAACCAACAAAAAGTTTATATGAATGCGAGTTTACCATAAATTTAATTTTATCACTTGTCATGTTATGTATAAATATTATCATAAAGTCACACTTATGTATGTATATATATATATATATATATTTAATATCATTATTATCATTATTATAAATTAAATATATTTTTATAATAGTGATAGCATATATCAATTAAGGTAAAAAAATATATGAGCTCCTAAATTTATTGTGACAATTATATATTCATAAGTATTTTGAGATTTGATTATTATAAAAATAAATAATTAAAATAATATATATGAATTAACACCTCACTATACATAAATTAACACCACATATAGAATGCACAGTAAATAAACTAAAAATCATATTGTATATAAATTAACATTACACACCAAAATATGTGTTATTATATGATCTGGAATATATTGTGCACAAAAATTGTTACCATGAGTATTATCACATAATACACACTCGTCAATAATATATACTCCCTCCTTCCCAAAATTACTTTCACACTTTCCTTATTCGGACGTTTCAACTCTCCTTTCACACACCTAAAAATGAAACTTTTTTCACTTACAAAAGTCAATAAAATATATTTTTTCTTATTTTATTATTTAATTTTACATTCACATATTTTTTGTTCACGTGCCCTAGACTAAAATTAATTTCGGGACGAAGAAAGTATATATCAAGGCAAACATTTTTATGAAAATTTACTAGGGTTTAAACATTAGATTCCCGTTATCAACGGCAAACACTTTTACAATATACTTTTTTTAAGTGATCTTATGTGTACTCAAATATACAGTATGTATTTAAATTTAAAAAAAACAATTAAAATAATAATATTTTAAGAAATAATCAGTAATATCCTAATTATAAAAAAAAATACATTGTTCCACGTATTACGATATGCATTATTTTAATTGGAAGAATTTCATATTATGACCCAAATTTTAAGGTAAGTCTTGATCAATTTAAGACTTTAGTTTTGAAGTGTCTCAAATTAATATCTACATTTTGATTTTTTTCTCAATTTAAGATCTACTTTTATTATCTTTGTCTCAATTCAAGGCCTGATTCATTTATCTTTATTTTTTTAAAGTTTCACTAACATAATAATTTTTTTGTATTTAATTAATCTTTTAAGTATAATATACCAAACATAATTTTTTTGTATTTAATTAATTTTTTAGGTATAATATATCAAACTAAAAATTTATTTTTTCTTGTTGAACGATGAATTTAAAAAAATTGATTACGTCAAATATGAATATTAAATAAAATTATATTTTTTATTTTTTATTTTAAATCTTGATTCGAAATAAAATATTGTTATGCTATGAGTTTTTTTTTAAATTAAATTGAAATAAAGATAAATGGATCAGGTCTTGAATTGAAACAAAGATAATAAAATTAGATTTTAAATTGAGAAAAAATTAAAATGTAGATCTTAATTTGACACACTTCAAAATTAAAGTCTTAAATTGAGACTTACTTTAAAATTTAGGCCCTAATAAAAAATTCTTCCTATTTTAATTTGATTATGCTGTAAAAATTATAGCTATAAGAAGTTCAATTTTCGATTTAAACAAAAAAAAAAAAGTTAATGGAAATATCTTGTTGAAATTGTGTCGAAATGCGCATATAAATATTTTCCATGGTTAAACATTCCTATAGTATATTAATATGCCTACTTGAATAAAATTTTCAACGGAATTTTGACCGTCCGCTGTTGAAAATTCCAATAGTACTAGTTTTCCCTAGTTGAAAATTCCAATTTTGACCGTCCGCTGTCTGAATTTTCGCTGTAATTTTACAATTCGAAATTATATTTTCCCAATGATCAAATTTCTTATAAAATTACTGTTGGAAATTGGAATCATTGATTTTAACGGGAAAAAGAATTACAGTTTTCAGTTGGAAGTTGACTATTTACTCTGTTTATATTTTATTTTATTTTTGTTTCGTATAAAGCTATTGTTACAATTATACATACAAGAGTTTTTTTTTTTATCGGTAATGTTAGTTAGTAGTTTAGCAAATTTTCAAACACTCCAAGAATATCTCCAAGCTAGCCAACCTTATATCTCCCTCCTAATTCGTTTCCAAAGAGAATCGAACTCAAATCACTCACTCAAGTGAGAAACCCGATTGTCAGGTGAACTAATCCACCTGATTTATACATACAAGTTTTTTTCTTGCTCTGGTTCATAATGGATCAATGATTGACGAAGCAATAGCCACTAATCCACCATCACTCACAATTGTCCAATTTGTTCATTATCATCATCATCATCCCTCTCGGTATTCTAGCAACGGAGGCAGACGAAACGTACGCATTCCTGATCGCACGAAGAATATGTGTATACAAATATATGTGCAAATCTATATTTTATTTTGTGGACAAAAAATTTTCTCAAATAGAAAAGAAGTGTTAGTCATTGAATTTTTTATTTTTTTGCTCAAATACAATACATATATTTCCTATTAAACACCAATAAGAAAAACTAAATCATTAAAAATAAATATTTAATTATAACAACTAGACACTCTACCAAACATGAATATAAAAATAATCGCAGATGTAGGATACCTATCCAGAAGTTTTCGTAACTCAATCATAGATGATGGAATCATCAAAGATTTGACCTTTTCGAACTCTGTCTGTAACTCACTAGAGGCCCGGGAAACAAAGAGAAGATGTGTACGAACGAGATATCCAGCATACTTTTATTTATAAGTTACCAAATACTAAAATTTAATACATATTTCTCATTTTATAATAGAAATTTTATCACTACGTACCAATTTTTTTACACTCTCCTGATTGAGCTTTAAAGTGGAACAAATATGAATATTAATTTCAAAATGTCTCAAGAAAACCACTTTTACTAAAGGTTCACTTTTCCTATCATTTCATTGTAAAATTAAACTCAAAGTTGAGGATAAAGTGGAACGAAAGCTGGTAAAGTATGGATGACTTTATCAGGGTCAAAACATTAACTCAGACCACTCTACAACTAATTTATTCTGCGAAAAGCAACCTTTATTTAAACCCAACTCACACACACACATACATATATATATATATATATATATATATATATATTCAAACTAAAATTTAGATTAAGTTTTTCGAATTTAATTTCACCTTTCAATTTAAAACATTTATTCTTATTATACAATATGTTTATCAAGTATCAAACTAATATATTTTAATGAGTTTGTATTAAGAATTCATGCTGAATCTATGTCTGTGTTTTAAAAAGCGGATTGGACCGGCCGGTCGGATCGGTCCGATCGCTACTCGGACACCTCTCCGGGCCACTTTAGTACGTTAGACCGGGCATTTTTAAAAGCGCCTTAAAAGCGCTCAAAACCGGGTTGAACAGGTCACTCGTTGGACCGGCCGAAACGACGCTTTAACAAAATTTTTAATTAAATGGTATTTTTTTACACAAAATTAACTAAATTAATTATATATAATATATATTAAATATAATTTAATAATATAATTTCTAATTTTAATTCATAACCCTAAATAATAGATATAGTTTCACTTCCAGGAAATACAACTCTAAATCTCCACCCTCCTCCGGTACAATATCTAACTTTAATTTATTTTTGGGAAAAATACATTGTAGTCTATTTCTACCCACTGAACCACAATCTAGTCTAGTTGAGAACACACCTCACATCCCAGTCTCATACACTAGATTTCAATAAGTTAAATACTATTAAACATAATTAATTATCACATAATAAAGTGGGTCAAATGATAATATAACATCTATATCTGCATAGGGTTTAGGCGATAAAATAGGTGAAGCCAATTGCCTGATGGACAACACCATCTCCGATTTCAAGATGCAAGCAACAATAAATGATCAGACTCAAAAATTCAAATATGTATCTAGGGCTGTGTCCTCTGTTCAATGATCAACGCAGGCGACCAAACCTGTGATCAGCGAATTTATTTTCCGGCGAGTTGGTGTCGATAGCGTTATGGAATTAGGGTGCCTACTGAGTTTAGTAAATTCGGCAAGGTGTTGAATTCTTCAGTGGCGGCTCTTTACTCCGGCGTGGTGGTTGCGAATGATTTCCCGCGCAGGCGAGGGAAATAGGGCAGTGGGTTCGACGATTTGCGCGGCTGCATGGGAGGCATCAGCCATTAATTCCGGCGGCTGAGCTCGGATGGCTGTGAAGTGTTACAAGGCTCCGGCGTGGACGAACAGGGTGTTTCTTCACGATTTTGCGCGGCTGTAGGGGAAGATTGTTTACTGACAATGCAGGGAACTCCGACACCTAATTCACATTTCATC
The DNA here is from genome assembly GCA_026898435.1 of Prunella vulgaris. Classification (NCBI taxonomy): domain Eukaryota; kingdom Viridiplantae; phylum Streptophyta; class Magnoliopsida; order Lamiales; family Lamiaceae; genus Prunella; species Prunella vulgaris. Next base: position 1,052,757 of record JAPKLY010000001.1, read on the forward strand.
TGACTCACAAGTTCACTCACCATTCCTCCAATGAGTTTTTTTTTTTGAAGTTCTGTTTAAAGACCCGTTGGTCACCCCTTTTGTGAAGAACCTTCAAGGAATTTTCCGCCATCGCGATGCTGTAAAGTGAACTCTCTCTCTCTCTCTCTCTCTCTCTTACACACACGCACTCACACTTTCTATATGCATATTTGAACTTGTCGATTTGATTGGCATATTCTGATTTTTCAAATTAGATGACTGATAATGGTGATTTGAATTTGTAATATCAGTCATTTGAAGTGAGAATTTGGTGGCATTATGATCAATGCAGTTAAATTAGATAGTCAAATTTCTTCTGAATTGGATGTTATATGATAGTATAAATGTGATGAGCTTCAGATAATTAATTTTGATAAAATGGTGCTTTGATTTTTATGGAAGATGGAGGGCATAGTAATAGTTCAGTTTGGAAAATGTACTGAGAAAGGAAAAGACGACAACAAGAGTTGATTTTCTGTCTCCTTTTTCGATTATCTCTGCATTTGATTAATTTATTTTCTCAGATCAATATTTTTCTGCTTCTAAAAAGATGATAATTTCAAGAATTTTTTTTTTTGAAAAGGGAATGTTGGCTTATTAGCTCTTAATTCCTTTGAGGCATTTTTACATATGCATAAAGATCTAGAAGAAAAAGAGACCAGAAAATTAGCAAATGGAAGAGTATTGATATGAAATGTGGATCATTAGATGCAATTCGTAACTTTTAATTATAAATTTGTAGCTAGGAATGACTAGTGGAATGCTTGGAATGCATCTTCAAAGATCATGGATTGTTTTTGTTGTCTTCACAACTTTATTGTTTCCAGTTTTTATTTTTACAGAATAAATTATATGTTAGTATATTATACTATTCCTATAAAAAAGTATATTGTACTATTGATGTATGTGGGATGTTCAGTTATACTATAGTATTTTTTTTATACTATATGTAGTTAATTTCAAGTTTTGTTAATTTTAAGATATGCAAATCCTGAATGTTGTAAATACTCACATTTACTCATTCAAATCATGATTGTTCTTTACCAGACACAGAACTTTGATAATTACCTATTCAAATCTAGCTCAAACTGATCTTTTTGAAAAGATAATGGAGGTAAGTGGTGTTTAGCTACTGTAAGCTCCACTTCTTAAATAGTATATTTAAATAATGGATGAGCTTGTCTGATTGCACACTCCATAATTTCCTATAATGCTATAATTTTGTGTGTGGAATTGGATTTATAGGGCCAATGGCTATAACGAGGGAATTTGTTGGTTTTGGCTGCAAAATCTTATTTTAATGTATGCAGTCTACTTAGTTTACCATAGTCATAAGCAGCTGAATTTTACTATTGACAAGGACTACATTAAGAGAACTTTTCTGTGATTATTGCACTAATCATGCTCTAATGCGTGATTATTAGTAGTGGTCTTTTTTCCAATAAGATATTCGTTCACTAAGTTATGTTGGATTTGTTTTAAGATTATAACCTGAAAGCAAGTATGCAATTCTATTTGTTGGGTTTTCTCTATTGAATAGTTCTTAACTAGTAGCTTCTAAGTTTAAACTGACATAAATATCCACTGATGGATTTGATTTGCAAAAATATTATAACTTAGTCGCAGATGGAAGTTCTTTTTGCATTACTTCAGGGGGTATTAGAAAATCCTGGCCATAATTCTGGATATTAGAAGCTGTTTTCCAGAGCAAGAATGAGAAGGGCAATGGGGATGAGGCGAATGCGCATAGACTGAAGCTTCTTCCGTTTGAATTTGTTGCGCTAGAGGCGTGTCTTGAGGCTGCTTGCAGTAGCTTGGACGACGAAGTATGGATATCTTGTGCTATATTTTACATTAGTACAACCTTTTCTTTAATGTTTGTGTTCTTAATGTACTCTGTTTGGATTTGATCCTATTCTCATAAGCTTACTCATCGGCATCGACTTAGATACTATTCGACCCATTCGGGGCGCCTTGTCTTTGCAGGAGGATATTATTGATCCCAGATGCAGAGCCGCTGTTAAGCGGGTAATGGCGGAGAATGGAGTTCAGGGTTTGTATATATTAAATATTCTTTGTAACTAATATTACATCCATGGTTGACTAAGCCATGTTAATTTTATTTAGTTTCAACCCGATTCGTTTAATTATATATATCCTCATAAGCCTGTTTTTACATAAATTGATTATAATCATTATTTGAAGTAATTAAAATATATATTATTTCTTTCAACTAATATACCCAGATTTAGGAAGCCAGTATTCTATTACACCTTAACACAATTACAAAAAAAATGTCTAGTGATTACACACTGAATACTTCCAACAAACTTGGTGGAAGAGGCTTCTCCATGAATCAAACGATGATATTACGAGCTGTTGCGAGAAGCAATGAGACATTGGTATGGCCTAATGAAGACCTTCGCCAGTTAATTTCAGCTCACAATACTTTGATGTATTCTCCTTGTCGACTCAAGAATATTAAAAAAAATCGTTAACAAAATACGTGTGCTTCCTCGTGCCAATGTAACAGATACGTGCCCTTCCTCGTGCCATAATACCAGTGAATTGATATTAATCAAAAAATAAATTTATACTTTTATGCGAAGGCATTCCTGCATGTCCGGGTACATTCCCACACCCACATGAAATAACTATTGTATACAACTTCTGTATAACTATTGTATACAACTTCTGTATAGCATTGGTATAATGGACTTCATATAGCTGCATAACTGTAGTATAATCGACTTTTTGTGATGTGTAGGCAAAGTGAAATATACTAGCAATATCGTCATTATACTAACGTGTAAACGTTTACAACCCTGTCACATGTAGCAAAATTTCATCACATTCCTCCATTATAGTAGTATTCAGCTATTCCCACATAACATCACATAACACATACTACCAAATATTGTCACCACATTGAATCCAACACGGTTGTGATCATACACTCACAACAGATATTAATTAAAAGCCATCTACACTTCCACACACTACAAGCATTATCATTAAGTCATTACTACAGTCATAATCATCGAGCCATTACAACTGATCGCACCGTGCCATCTATCTGGAAAACACATAATCCCAATACGTCAATTTGTTAGAACCAGGTTATGCTACGATTGTTGCATTACCGTGTGTTAGGAGTAGCCTTTGACGGTGGAGGCATAGGCCACCAAGCGAAAGTCTTCTACTGTTTGCACCAACAACACCGCCACCACCAAATGACATTCTAGGGCCTTTCTTCATGCTCTGGTTCTTCATTAATGGCTCGGCTTCGACCCATAAATGGCCTCCTGCTCTGTTTGTAATTGCGCCTGAAATTTCTTCTGGTCCTGATGTTAGAACTGAAAATGCACATGGGAGTCAGATAAGCAGGGATATTTAGCATGAAATCCAAAATTGGAAAAGGTCTATACCCACTGCCTTTTTATATACTATTTTGAAATTCCATCAACTCATATGCAGCCCAGTTTAACCTGCTCCTCTCCTATTAAAAATCATGGATATCAGACCACCCTTCATTGCCTCTTCACCATATCTTATCCAACATCACAAACAACAGTTATATTTATGATAACATCATTGTATTCTAATAGGAATATATATATATATATATATATATATATATATATATTCCACTCAAAGAAGAAACACTACAGGTTCGCAGCATACATTTAAATCCATATACCCAAATGCCCCCATAAGGTTCTATTCTCCATCCATTTCTCATAAAATGCCCAACGCAAAATAGGACATTCCTAAACCAATGGGCCTCCTTATTAAAACAATTGGGCTTTAATAATTTAAAATGAAATGTGGCCCAATTTATTTCTTCCCCGATTACCGTGATAATATGGTGGTTTCAGCAAGCTTCAAATCTGGATACGGAGAATCGGCGGAATAGGGGTGCCAATGTGTTGGCGGTTGAATTCCGGCAGTGATGTGGCGGCTTCAAGACGGCGGCGAGTGCATTTGGCTGCCGGGTAGATGTGCTCGCGATGAAGTTGAGTCGTCGCCAACAGAGAACTCCAGCGAGAATTAGAGCGGCTGCGTGGTCGGCGGCCATGGAACAACGGAGTGTGTGGCTTCCATTTCCGGTCGGCGACAGCTTCTTCCAAATCGGCGACGGCCATTCCTAAATTCCAGATTACGTATACAACCCTAATTTCCAGATTACGTACAGAGACATCTATTAAAACCTTAAATTACGCACCCTGTTTTGCATACAACCCTACATTTCAGATTTCATACTCCTTCATCTATTATAAGCTTAAATTACGCACCGCGATGTCACACCCATCGCACAGAACAAAAAAAATCGAAACAATCTCATAATGTACCGACCCATAAAAGCAATATGCTCTGGAGGAGAACCTTACCCGCGAAGTTTGCTCGCACTGCTATTCCTCCAACCTTCCTCCCCTCGTTACCGTCGAATTCGAAAATAATGCAGTTTGAAATCTTCTACCCGGGATTTTTTAATTTCTGCATTTATACCGAGTGTAGCATATCAAATAAGCCTTACACATGTTTCAATTATACCTACTACCGAGTTGGCTTATGTGTACAGTGTAGGTTCATAGCTAGTTTCTACTTTATTAGTTTCTAATTAGTCCCTGCATTATTTTTCGTGTTTAGACCTGTATGAAATATGAAAAAGTTTTTGTCACCCACCTTTTTTTATGTTGTTTACTTTGGTCCACAGTGTGGTTGCCCCTTTATTTTTTTAATAAAATTTATTCATATGATATATAATTTTATTAGAAAATATATATATAAAATATATAATTATATATTATGTATTTATGATGTCACACCGGTTCAACCACTTTAAAAATGGTTAGACCCGGTTGAACCCGGTCCGACCAAAAATATTAAGGTGGCCGGGTCAACTTCCGCTTCCGCTTTTAAAACATAGATCTATGTGTAATAATTCATAAAGTAAAAAAGAAAAATATATATTAATCAAGAGATTTGAATACGATCATATACATTGACCGTTCAATACATGGCTGGATTAAAATCCAAAAGGAAAGTACATAACACGGCCGGAGAAAAAGAAATTATAGTATTTTTTTTTCTTATTTATTTTAAAAATCAAATAATAATTCAAATTTATAATGTAAGATCATAATTTAGAGATGTTAAATTGATTAGTCCTAAACCATTAACACTAGTTCTATAGGATTGTGAGCTTAAACAGTTCAGGTAGTAATGTTAAAACTTAAAAGGGTCATGACCCCTAAGATCGGCTCGTTTAAATCGGCAAAAATAAAGTTTAGAGCTAGTATTTTTTTAGAACTATTTAAATAAGGATTGTTTTGGTTCTGGACTGTTTAACCCTAACTCTACAAAGCTCAGCCCTGTAGGATCAGGGTCAGACACTATCATTATTATGCATATATACAATCATTATTGATAAATCAAATATATGTTTATAGCAGTGATAGTTTATATGAATAATAGTGACCATGATTATACATAACAGTGATACGAGTTCATTTACACCAAGATTTAAACACGAATAAAATTGAGTTAAAAAATAACAGTGTTAGTATTTTTATAATTTTACTATCTTATTGTATATATTTTTTATATAAAATGAGTTTAAAGATAATATTTTATTCAAATACTGATAAAAATATAAATTAATAGAGATGTTGAGTATTAATAGTGTTATCTTTTCATTAATAATATTTTTTTTTAAATTGATTGATATGATTTAATATAATTAACAATACAATATTTATATATTAACATTATGTATCTTTTAATTTTTCATATTGTATGTAAATTGTATGATGTCATACTATCGATATTTTGAATTTAAATTTATATTTATTTTTTTAATAATTTTTATTCTCTAATCCGTTATTGGCTCATTTAGCCCTCGAAACACTAGTGTTTAGGGTAGGTCCGTAACAAATGAACATGTAAGGCCCTAGACCATTTAGGCTCGTTCCGTAACCTTATAGGGCTGGCCCTAATCAGCAGGGCCAATCCATTCAACATCTCTTACTTTAGAGCCTTTGATATTCTCTTATCTCAGACCGCTAATAGTTGGGATTTAACCCTAATCCTAACCATAATAGTCCTCGAGCTTTACGTGACACTAATTGGTTATGGATAGAAATTATTAAAAAAATTAAAATTTAAAATATTTATGATATAACATGATGTAATCTATATACAATATGTATAATTAAAGGATACATAAAATATAATAAATATATGGTTATTGTATTAATCATATCCACCAAATTTTTTGAAAAAAAAAATATTATTGAAAAGCTTGTAATACTCAATATCTCTATTTCTTTTATATTTTTATTCTTATTTAAATAAAATTTATTTTTAACCTATTTCATATCTAATATATTATTACAACAATAAAAAAATTGTTGGTAAAATTATCATAAAATTAAATAAAAAATATTAAACAAATTAATCGAACTGATCCTAACCCTACATGCTTAGCCGTATAGGGTTTCGGGCTAGAATTATATCCAGGCCAAAACAATCCTTATTTAAATGGTTCAAAGAAAATTAATGCTAACTTAAAAATTAATCTAGTTTTTACCAGTTTCCATGACCCCTTTTAACATCTCAAGATCATATATAGTGATGTTCTAACCATTTAAATTATGTTACTCTACCTTTTGTCTATTCTTATTACACTACCGAAAATTCCTTAAATTATTTTCACTGCTAATCGACAAACTCATATATTCGTATATATATGCATCAATCAAGAATAGCAACATTATTTTTTCCTAATAAAAAATTCAACGATATCATCATTAAGCATTTGACAAAATATGATTAAAAGGGAGATATATATTAAAGCCAATAATACAAATGATCCATCGAGACACCCGATGAAAAGAAAGGGTAAAGGAATAAATAAAGGTAAAGACATTTACATGGAATGAAAAGACTGTTAATGCAAATTTCTTCCCCAAAAAAAGAATATATATATAAAGCTGATAAATTGTGTCAATTATTTGTTCTCTCAAACTCCTTTTAAGAAAATATAGTCACTCTAATCTACCACTTTCAAGGCATGCGAGAGGGAATCATATCATATAGTATTAATTAATTAATATATCATGTTACGTTTTATCAGTATAATTATAATAATATATATACTCCTCCGTTCCCCCAAAAGTTTGCGATACTTTTGGAGCACGACTTTTAAGAAAAAGTGTATTGAGTAGAATGTGTATGGTGGAAATTGTGAGTTAAAGATTTTAAAGGTGTAAATTTAAAGGAATATTTCCATTTTGGGGGTGTGCAAATTTTTGTGGGACAAACTAAAAAGAAAAGTATGCAAACTTTTGTGGAACGAATGTAGTATATGGTTGCGTCATTTTGTAGGTGAGATGATTTCATCATACGTAGGATATATAATAGACTTTTTTATCTTTCTTTTTTTTAGATAAATTAGACTTTTATCATTTAAGTCGTGCTATTATTGTTAAAATTATAATTAAATTGTGACAATAAGTTTACAAAACATATTACTATATAGTAAATGAAGTTGAATTCTTCTAAAGAGGTGAATTGTTCACCATATTTGAAGTGGGCTGCATTTCTTTGTTTGGCGTTTTTGGAGTAAAATGTGCATTTTGCAAAATGTTCCCACATACATATATATATATATGGGTTTGGTTTTTGTATCTAAAAGGAGTACTGTGTGTATCAAGTATAATTTTTAAAAGTTATTATTTTATCATTGAAAGATCACTCTTACTTTTAGTTTTTTTACTGAAAAGATAATAATTTAATAAGAGGAGTGACTTAATTAACGGAGGTGTTTTCTTTTAAGAATATGTAGTGAAATTATACAGTGTATCTAATACAGAATAGATTTACTACATTCCGAATGAATTTGAGATTCATATTGAATTGATGAGAAATAAAAAAAACAACAAATCCAATTGTGAAATGAGATAATGACATGATATGCAAAGTTTATAATAAGTATAAATCTGCAAATCTCTAGCTCACAAATTCTTTTATGTACTCCGGTTAGAGAGAATTTAACCATTATGGAGAAAAGTTTTTGTACAATGTTGATACTTTTACTTTTTGTTTGGACACATTAGGTTATGTTTTCTTTGCATTTTAAATGACTTTCAAAATTTATTTTTAATTAAAAATTAGAAACTTTTAAAGTTCATGAGGTATATGAAATTTATATCATCATAACATTTATTAACAATATCAATATATATATAGAATTATATATAAACAAATATCATCTTATAAAATGCTATATATTAATTTATAAAAGCAATGGTATGTAAATGACAATATTATAAAATCATATCTCTAATTCTGTACCAATTATTCTTTCCCTCAGCTCAGTTTCCAATTTTATTAGTATCATATTTTAATTAGTTTGATGAATTCTGTGATTCCTTCTGTCCTTGATTCTTCAATTGTTTTTTAGTGTTTTATGTGCTTAAAATGCTGCTTATTCCAACTTTTCCTAAACCCAATAAAGTAATATCTTGAGCATATTCATCTTACCCCATATACAGACACAAACAGCCTTTACTGTTGCTTAAAGATAAACCAACTCATCCAATATCAATGTCACATATATATAAAATAATATGTATATATATATATATATATATATATAAACTAATTAGTTCAATGTCTAAGAAATAAATGCAGACTATATATAATACAAAATAAAAAATACAAATTAACATAATTAATAAAATACACAAATAAATTATATGACTAAATAATAGTGCACAGATTCACATAGTGTATACAAGATTCGATGAAAGTAAAAATATTTAATAATACAAATAAATTATATATATATATGACTGAATAATAACAAGTGCACAAATTCAAACAGTGTGTATATATATACAAGACTTGGTGAAAGTAAAAATGTTTAATGATAATTTGCAGGTAAAATATGGTAGGGTCCAAACTAGGGTTAGGGTTGATATATATATATATATACAACCGAGAGAGAGAAAACTTGTGAGGAATATTTGATACAAAAGCCTTGGAATTTTCTTCATTCCTTTCAACTGCAATCATCATGCCTTCACCTTTCCTTCTGACTCTTCACCACCATCATTGCACCACCCTCCCCCACCACCCCACCACCACCACCACCTCCTCCACCACCACCATGTGCAATTATAAGCCCAGATCAAGAAACAAGAGCCCTCTTATTTCTTTCTCTCCACACTACAAACCCTATCTGCAGATGACATGAACTTGATCCGATCAGAGAGGGAAGGCGGGTCGGGTTTAAATCGGCTCTCGTCTCGTGGGGAATCAAGCGTCACGGTCCGAATCTCCTGTTACACATATATTTTGAATTTATTTTGCATTTAATATCATGTTGGATTTATTTGTGATGAATATTTTTCGTATAAATATGTTGGAGCTTGCTTGTTTGAATTTTTTTTTTTGCTTTGCTGCTTATGCAAGAAATTAATTAATGTGTTTGCACGGTCTCATCGCGAAAATGTTAGACATAATCATACACGTGTAATTGATTATTTCTTCTTAGATCTATGTATATATATATATATATATATATAGATCTGATGTCCATGAATTTAAATTTGATGTTTTTATTTAAATATACTAATTTGTCTGGATATTTTAATTAATTATGTTTTGCTTAATTAGATCAATTTGGACGATATCATAAATTAATTAGCTAAATGAAATTAGTTATTTGTATCGTATGTTTAATATTATATATATATATATATATATATATATATATATATATATATTCCCATATCTTTTAGTTAATTAATTATAGACCACTTTGATAATCTTTTCAAGATTAGAGTTCTATGCTAGTCACCATAATTCCGTAGTATATATATATATATTCACCTTAATAATAAGTATATAATTCGATCCAAACTTGCTTGTTTTGCGAATTCCTGCACACACACATATATATATATATATACTGTCTAAGGTCTATATATGCAGTCCACATTTTAATATTCAGTTAAATCTTGTATGCATGTTTTAACTATATTTGTTTGCATTTATCAGCCATATATACACTTTAATTATATTAATCTATACATTACTTTCACCCAATCTATACATTATTCTGTACACAACATATATGTGCTAGTTTAATTCATTGTCTTGTTACTCGAAGTTTTAAGTGGATGATGTTAATGCATGTAGCATACATTATAATTCCAATCAAGCGATGAATATTAAGTAAATTACTTATAGGTATGTTTGGTTCGTAAGATAAAAGTATTTATCCTTTAAAACATGCATATTTTTTACGGATAGATACTTTAATCTTACGAACCAAACATACCCGTATAATGTAATTGATTTTAAACATGCATTAATGTATATGTAACCTGCATTATAATTCCAAGTGAGTACCTATACTATATTTTAATATTTATAGGGATTTAATTATATTTCAATTATGTCAAACTATAAATAATATATAATTCATTAGTTGAATATTCTTGTTAATTATGATAATAAGTAGTGATTTCAGATCCAAAGGTTTAAGTGAAGTTTTATCATATCTTAATTATGTGATCTCTGTGGGCTTAGAAATTAAATTTCTTCCAACTCATAATTTTAAGATTTTAATTATTTTGGTATAAACTTGTCCCCTAAAATCTGTAAAGCTAATAAAAATCAATATAGTTGGTAAGTGTTATAAATAGATTTAGTTAAAGCCCAAGCCCAATAAAAGAAGACCTAGGCCCAAAGCTCATATTTTAGGGCCCAAGAACTTAAGAAGCCCATGGAGCACCACATCAACTCGGGGTACAGAATATTCAAAAGGCCCAGGTTATTCGCACTAGCCTTTTTGGTAAATACAATAGCCAGATTAATACACTATCTTTTTCGGAAATTCACTACCCTTTCTTAGGCAATTTTTTTCGATTTTTTTTTATTTTTCGGCATTTTTTTTCGAACGTGGTGTAAAATTAAAATTTGTTCGAAAAATTTTGCCGAAAATTTGTAAAAATTTTGAAAAAAATTGTCTAACATATTAAAGGTAGTGTATTTCCCAAAATGGCTAGTGTCAATACCATGGGCCTACTCAAAAAGGGTACAGGAAGTTTTTACCACCACTGAGAAGTCCATTTTTCTAGTAGGCTAAATCCAAATTAATTGGAAAATTTCAAAATAGTCTCAAAAATACATATTAATATGAATCCTTTTCTCTTTCTAGAGAAAATGACTCACTAAGATATCATCATTGGATGAACCTGTTGGATCTTACATTCACTCACTTGCTTCTCTCTCGTTAAGGCTCAGATTATCTAAGAATTGTTTTATTGTCTTGCTGAATAATATTTTTGATTCTTATTGTGATGTGAAATATAATATTAAGTATGTATAGATTTTTTACTCTTGAGATGGTAGTTAGTGGCTTAAAAAATAAAAAAATGAACTTGAAAGTTGAAACAAAATAGGGGTAGTAATAGCTCGGGTGAGTTTATGCGTATAAGGGGAAAATATGGATAAGCATTCTAAGAAATCTAAGGTGAGAAAGTGATATAATTGCGTTGACCCTGGTTGCATGATTATGGAGTGTACCAAGCCTAACAAAAACCAAAATGATAAGTGTGATAACGTGGCTTCTAGTGGGGAGTTCTTTGGCCATGAATATTAAACTTTTGTGTGTTTTACGTGCATCATTCCCTTTTGAATGCTTGAATGCTACTTGTTGGAACATTCACCTTTATGATTTTATTTATCTTTGTGATTTAGAGTCTTTGTGTCTCTTATTCTTCAGTGGTTTTAGATTTTGTGTCTATCTTTGTGATTACCTTTGTTGTTCAACATTTGGGATCTTCTTTTAACGTTGTGTTGTAGTTGCTCCAAGAAGGTGGAACAACTACTTTGTGGTGATGGAGTCTCTATTTTGTTGGCTTTGTGTCTTGATTGTTTTATTTGAGGTAGAGCAACGGTCTTTGTGATTATGGTCTTTGTTGATTTTAATCCTTGTATTTCCTATCTTTGTGATGTGTATTTTTGTGATATCATGTTTTATTATTTTGTGACAATTGCATGACGTTGTGTAGTTGTGTCTTTTTTGTGGTCACTTGTACTTACTTTGTATTTTTGTAGGCTTTTTGTATCAGCCTATGTTTGTGTAGGTTATGTAGGCCATTACGTGTGTGTGTGGCATAAGAGAATCCCTGGTTTGTTGGTATAATAGGATGGCAAAAAATGTGGAGATTACGAGCTTGATGTCCTATCATATTTTGGTCATTGGATTCATTATACTTATGTTCACCCACAATTTCTATCCTAGGTTTAGCCAAAGACCTCTTTTGCATATATCCGTCATTTTCAGTTCTCAATAGGGGCGGTGAAAGAGTGAATCGAATGTATTGTATGAGTGCAACCTTAAATTTAGTGTGTGACTGCTCTAATTCATCGATTATATTCTCAAATAATATGAACCTTTACTAGAGAAAATTACGTGTGTTAGTTTTCAATGGAGATAAGACCCCACAGAACCGATGTCGAGCATTAGCCACAAACCTTCCAACAATATAAATAGGGGTTTTTTATAACATTATAAAAAAAATCTCTTTTGTCCGAACATTTAATAGCATTAAATATTGCCCAATTATATTTAATTTAGCACCCTCATACCTTATCTAATTACTTGATAACTTGATCGGATCACAAAATTATCTCACAAAATTATAGTATGTATGCATATATATTGAGTGCGTGTTTGTTATGGATATGAGTTATATACAAATATTTTATATCTTACTAATTAGTAGTTACTATTATATATTTATTACTGTGTTAGAATAATACCTTTAGCCTATTATAATTTTAACTTGAAATTGCAATATTTTCTAAGGACTTATTTCATAAGAGTGCACAAAAAACACTCATTATTCAAACTAGTGCACACATAAAATTCAATTTTATCCAAGTGAAAAAAAAAAAAGCATCTATATGTACAAATATTTCAACTTATTTACGTGTATTTCCATTATGTCATTCTTAATGATTTATATAAAAGTATAAAACAAAAATGTCTTGCCCACACACTCTCTCTATCTCTCTTCTCACTCTCACCACACACAAAAATATCTCTCCTTATTTTGAATATCACTTTCACAAAAATATTAGGAGTGACGACATGACGGTGGACAGTGGCAGAGACAGAGGTGAAAAATGTGGGAAGGGGCTCCTTCGGTTGGCTGTCGACGGTGGGGTAGCGGCGAAGTTCTTTGTCGGATAATATATATGGTTGCCGGAAATATTGCCACAAAGTTTTTCATGTTTTGCTTTTTAGTTGACATGTCTTATCATTTTGTGTTAGGATGATAAAATTGTAAACAAAATAAACTTTTGAAATTTTTTGGCACCTCTATGTAATTGTTAAAATTTTTATAATTTATTTGAGTTTCTCCTTTATAAAAATCACCTCCATTTCATCCTTTTTTAAAAGTATTATTTATTCCACATTCCTCATATCCATACATTTATAAAAGTAGAAGTGAAGAGAGAAAAAAAAAATTATTTGAGAGTGTAGTGCACTTGCTTTGTGGTACAATAGTAAAATACACTCTCCAATAAAGAGAGTGAATTTATTTTACTTTTCTTTTATTATTCTTGAGTGATTCTCCTGTGCACCCGTGCATGGTATGCACCCTTAATTTTTTAATATTTTCAATCCAATTTTATTTTTGCCAAAAATAACATAAGCATACAATACATACGTCTCAAAACATGAAATCATTCAATTTGAATTGAAAGATATACTAATTAAGATTAATATTATATTATATTATATTATATATCCTACTTAATTTTGGCTCAAAATATTTAAAATACTGAATAGATGCAATGGCGCAATCGAATGACAACTTTGACAAAAAACCCATGCATAATGCAATCAACCTAAACAAATGTTTAATACCAAGAAATAATTTATAATATTGAAAGAATAATTTATAAATAAATAATTAATAAACAAGTAATATTCAAAAAATAATTTATAATATCTAAAAATTCTTTGGGTATTGCTAAAAAATTCTTTGGGTATTTATTATTTATTGTTCGGGTATTACTAAAGAATTATTCGGGTATTTATTATCTATTGTTTGGGTATTACTATAGAATTCTTCGTGTATTTATTATCTATTGTTCGGGTATTACTAAAGAATTCTTTGGGTATTTATTATTTATTCTTCGGGTATTACTAAAGAATTCTTCGGGTATTTATTATCTATTGTTTGGGTATTACTAAAGAATTCTTCGGGTATTTATTATCTATTGTTTGGGTATTACTATAGAATTCTTCGGGTATTTATTATCTATTGTTTGGGTATTACTAAAGAATTCTTTGAGTATTTATTATCTATTCTTCGGGTATTTATTATTTATTGTTCGGGTATTACTAAAGGATTTGTTTCTACAAGAAATGTAGCAGACATCGTTCTTGGATATGATTCTGTTCATGCTTATCAGGTCAGCAAGTTATGGAAATTTTGATCCTAACAAATACATTTTTATTACATAAATTAAATGCAAACCCTAATTATAATGTACATTTTTTTGAATACATAGAAGGATAAACACTCCTTTGGAGCAATTGTTGGCAGGGTTGCACACACATTAGACAAGACTGACGATGAAAATGGTATAATATTTTGATGTCGATCTCTCAACTTAATTTCTTAAAAAATGTACTAACATTTTCATTAAAATTCCAATTTATTTCTCCCTTAATACAGGTAGGGGAGCAGGTGTTAGTAATGTGATTTGGAAGGTATTAAAGCACAAAAAATCAGGGAAAGTCCCTTTCATCACATTCCAATACCACAACCACAACAATGAAGAGGGAAAAGGTAATAGAATATTCAAGATCAATCAACTCAAACATATCCTTTCTATTTTGCAACAACTTAACTAATGATTGAAGCTTGTTCCTCATTCTGTTTTTCAGGAAACCTGATTATCACCGTGACTTACCTCCTCAAGTGTAAAGACACACTCCAACTAAACTTACACGCAGAGGCAAAAGGCAAGGATGCAAGGACTTGGAGAAGTTTAACTAATACCCCAAGAACATATTTGTAATACCCGAAGAACAAATTATTAATACCCCAAGAACAATTATTAATATCCGAAAAATAATTTAGTTATACCCCAAAAACACACAGTGCGGCGTGTACTGTGTGTTTCTGGAAATATCAAGTTAAATTCAAAATTAAAGTAAAATCAAGGTGGATAGTATGCACAAGGGTGCATACTAGAATTTGTGATTATTCTTTTGTAACTTTGCATCAATAATTTCAATTTTTAATCTAAAATCTACTCCCTCCGTCCCAGACCAATTTGCACACTTTCCATTTTGGGTTGTCCCAAACCAATTTGCACACTATTTAAAAGAGAAACATCGATTTGCGTGCACACTCACAAAACTTTCCACACATTTACCCATACACCACTATTTTATTTAAAAAAAAAATTTCTTAAACTTTGTGCCATCCCAGGGGTGGAAATACCCCTGGGGCGGAGGGAGTATTTTAACACATTATTTATTAAATTAATTGTCTTTTTATTATTATTTTTAATTCAACATATATACTGCACATTCAAAAATAAAATTCAAATTTAAAATATTTATTTTATTACTCTAAAGTGATTATTTTATTAATATTTAAAGTGTTTATTATATCAAATTAAACGCCTTTTAATTATTATTTTGTTAAATTTCAAAATCATTTCATGAAATTTAGTGAATAACTAAGAATTATAAGAACAATTAAATAAATATATACATCCATATATTTATAATATTTTTATCTTAATAAAATTTAATATTAACATAAGTTAATTAAATCAATTGCTAGATAGATCAAACAAATTCAATTTTTAAATTTCTATTATAATTTATTTCACTACACTTACATTTAAAATTTATAATATTTAATTAGTGCATCATTCAGGAGAATTACTAGTTATTATTTAATAACTCAAGTTTTTACTACTCCATCATTTACTATGGTATACTTTAAATAATGCAAAATAATAAACATAAAATAACATATAACTTGAATTATTATTAGTAACTTATTACTTATATAAAACACTTAGGAATGCTTTTTTTTTTTTAATTTTAAGTGACTTTAAAAAATAAATTTTTGAAAATTAGTGGCTTTTAAAATCTAGTGTTTTTTTTTTTAAGGATTGAAAATTTTAAAAATCAAGGATCGCCTATATATGTAATCAATAAAAAAAGGATGCAATGACTATGTCCATCAAAGCTCCTTCTCTAAACCTCAACGGTCAATATCCGATTTTCCGTTAGGTGGACCCGACCCGATAGGAGGATTGTTTAGTATCCACGCATTTGGGAGGAATGGATCCACTTTGATGCGGCGGAAACTTGGGCCCATTATGGCAACAAAAATGGGCTTCATGAGTTGGGCCACCACTATCATAACATGAAATCATTTTGGATGCGGATATTCCCTCCCTCTTGGGTACTTCATCGCCCTCTTCAGTTCACCACCATAAATGTTGTTCAGTTCACCACCATACTCTTCCCAAAATATTCATATTCTTCTCAAGTGAAAATAATTTTTGTAACTTCACCCCTTTTCTTCTTTCACTCACAATCAGGATGAATTCTGATACACCCCGAGCCCTCGCAATCTCATGCAGTAAAGAGAAAGAAAACCTCACAGATGAAATTCTGGCGGTGGAGCTCGGCCTCCAAATCAAGAAACTCAACTCCAATTTAATTCAACGAGAGGAGGCCTTGAAGAAAAGCAGAGAGCTCCTCTTCACTGTGATTTGCAATTTCATGGGATTGAAATCGGAGGAAAATGAATGAAGAGGAGAAATTGGTGTTGGTTAGAGGGTTTGTCGCAAAGTTGAGTGGCCATTATCATCCGCTATCGGCCAAGTCTGCTACGGAAATGGTGGAAGAATTCGTGCAGGCTCAAAGCGTCGAAGAAATTTCGGAAATTTTTGTTCGGAATTTTTTTTGGAACAATTTGTTCCAAAAAAAAAAATTGAAATTTTTTGTTTGGAAATTTTGGTGGAACAAATATGTTCGAATTTAAAAAAAAAAGTTCAAAAAAACGTAATAAAAAATCAGTAATGGAATTTTTTGGTTTATATGTTAGGGAAATCAAAGGATTTTATGTTGTAATGGAATTTTTTGGTTTATGTTGTAATGGAATTTTTTGGTTTATATGTTAGGGAAATCAGGCGTAATGCGACTTTTAAGAAATACTCATTTTATCCTACGATAAGTTATTTATTATTTTTTAACATAAGTATTAAAAAATATATAAAATATTAATATAGTAAAGTGATGAGACGGAGAACGTGAAAAAATAATAAAAATAATATAAAAAATAATTTTGAAATAAAAATAAAAAAACAAATAAAAAATATACAGTAAAACAGATGAAAATAATAAAATAATAAATCTATAATGGTACAGAGCATCATTTATATTTGACCCTGGAGCTATGTTTTAAAAGCGGAAGCGGAAGTTGACCCGGCCACCTCAATAT
>JAPKLY010000001.1:1115141-1134985 GCA_026898435.1 Prunella vulgaris
AATAATAATAATAATAAT
Source organism: Prunella vulgaris (assembly GCA_026898435.1). NCBI lineage: Eukaryota > Viridiplantae > Streptophyta > Magnoliopsida > Lamiales > Lamiaceae > Prunella > Prunella vulgaris. Next base: position 1,115,160 of record JAPKLY010000001.1, read on the forward strand.
AATAATAATAATAATAATAATAATAATAATAATAATAATAATAATAATAATAATAAATATACTCCATCCGTCCCCCAAATTTATTCTCACTTTCCATTTTCGTTCGTCCCCAAAATTTATTCACATTCATCTTTTAGAAAGTATTATTTTATTATCGCATTCACAAATAATCATTTTATTTTCTAGTTGACCCCATAATTATTTCACAATATTATTACTTTATCTGTTTTATCTCATTTTCTTTAAAACTCGTGCCCACTCAAATGAAAATAAATTTGGGGACGGGGGAGTATTAAATTTAAAATTATTTTTCTAAATAAAATAATTATTATTTTTTCATTTTATTATTATTCTTCTTCTTCGTTTCTTTTTTTTTTAATCCAAAATCTTTTCTTTATCCAATTTTTCTACCCACAATCTTCTTCTATCCAATTTTTGTAGCCCATAGTCTTTTCTACCCACAATCTTCTTCTATCCTATTTTCGTAGCCCATAATCTTTTACTATCTTTTTTTTTTTAAATAAATAAATTAGAGAACATATAAACTAGGGGTGGAGAAAATAATGGAATATTGCACTTATAATATTGAAAAATATCGAATTTATTAAAATTTTATGATACCAAAAAATTTGATAAAGAATGATATATAAATATACAAATTTCGATTTACTGCAAAATAGTGTTTTAAAAATAATTTGATACATTATAAATTTTATAAAAATCTTGATATATCAAAAATACAAAAATTTTCAGTATGACTTTTTCGATATCAAAATTTTTAATATAATATTTTTTGGTATCTAAAGTTTTAGTATAATAATAATATAAATAAAAAAAACTCGGTATTCCGCATAGTCTATCCGTAAATTATTAACCACGATGAAAATAAATTTTCATCCAACAAAAAGAAATTTCATTTTTAAGCAAGGGGCCGCAGTATTTTCCTTTCAAACGTTTTTTCATGCCTTTTACGCGCTTACTAGTAGCCCCCACACGCTTTCGTGGGCTCATACGTTCCTTCTCTCTTCACCCCCGACGAATCCCCTCTCTCTCTCTTTCTCCAATTCTGGCCATGGCTAGAGGCCATATCTTTGGCATAACGAAAGCAAGGGAACCCTAAAACCCCCAGGAACCCCCTTTTCAGAAACCTCTAATTGAAGAATCCAACAAAATCATCAACTCTGTTTATAAGCACTCTTTCAACACTGCCGAACTGTCAAAAAGCTTCATTTTCCGTTTTCTTTTGTACCCATTATTACTTGTCTCATCCTCTCCCCATTTTCGAACAAAAGAAGCCCATATCTTTTTTGCGACAACATCCACCTCATACGCATATAGCAATTTCTGTCGATTATTATTCTAGTTTTTGTTATCTTGCAATTAAGCTTTCGTAGGGCCATCGCATGTCTGTCTTTCTGTTCCCTCTGGAAAGAATCTTGTTGCGGCTTCTCTTATCCAGGCCCCCGTGATTATATATCATTTATTCGTTTGCTATTTTGGGAGTTTGAAATGTACAACAGTCGAAAGGATAGAGGGTTTGCTTTGTGATATTTGATTTGTTTAAAAAAATGTCGCAGAAGCGGCAACAAAGGGAGGAGGGCACTTCTGGGGATGATAAGCTTCCCAGGAATTCAAAATCTTTTAAAAGGTAGAGTGGTTTGTTAATTGGGGGCTTAAATTCCCTGTTTCTTGAAAAAAAAAAAATCCTAATGAAGGAAAAAATAAGCATTATTTGGTAGTGTGATTGATTAGCATTTGGAAATACAAAAAATTGTAGTTGGTTGATGAACTGATGAACAAATGGGTTGAAAATTGATATGATGCTAATTGTGCATGTTTAAAATCTCCTTATTCTTGCAAGGAAGATCCAAGTAGAGTTACCCTGTGCTTATTTAAGGATATTACCTAAGAAATGTGTGTATTGGTTGTGTATTGATGCTTTGAGATTAGTTATGCTCATTACGAATGTGTTAAGAATGTGGGAGCTTTCATAAAGTTTTAGGTTGATAACTTCTTGATACTTTGGTGAATTTTGTAGTGTGGTGCTGGACGTAATGAATCGATGCAAATTACAACATCTTATGGAGCCGGTTCTGGAGCCTCTGATTCGACGAGTTGTAAGTTTTTGACCTAGAACTTGCGTTATTTGGAAATGCTTTTATACATGGTAGTGACGTCAACGTAAACGTTTCCCTATTATAGTTCCTGTCTTTTCCATTTAAATAGTTAATGTGCAAATAGGGAACTTGATTTACTCCTTATTATGGTAATCTTCCTCAAAATTACCTCTGATATGTAAGCTGGTTAAATCAATCATAAGCTGGTTAAATGAATCATGAGCTGGAAACAATATCAAATGTACATCTGTTTAGTCAGTGATGAGTGATCACTAAACAATAATAAATGAATGGATTAAATAATAGGACATGTGACACGTCTGCTGTTTGGCTAGAGATATACTTAAGTTGGTGGGAAGAGGAACAACTCAACTATAATATAGATATATAACATAAAATTACAACATTAATGGAAGTATTCCCTAATAAAACCTTATACTCAGGAGATGAACAACGCAAAAAATATTTCTCAGGCATTCCCTAGTTTCAATTTCCATCACCTTACAATTTTGCTCGCCTAAAAATTGGACTCCTCAAAAGATTTTTGCATCTATGCCACCCCTCCCCCAGTTCGTTCCGAATTTTCTACTGTATTCTCTATTATGTAGTAGGTTCATGAAATTATTAGTTAAAACATAGTACTATTGATGATTGTATATCTTCTAATGGAAGCCGGATCTCTTAACTTGTTAAGAGTCATAAGTTTATGATCTTTTATTTCTATTTCTAGGATAAATAAAATTTTGGATTTATATTTTAACATAACACACGTTTTTAAAAAAATCTTCATATTAAATAATTTCCCAGAAAAACATGTTTGATATTGTTTCATGGTATGTGTACCGTGCGATGGCAAAAAGAGTCACTTTCAACAAAAAAAAATTTCACTTTGATAATAAAAAGTGCTCACTTAGGTTTTCTTTCCCTCCTCGGGCACGGGATTTAATGTGAGAGTTGTTTATTAGTATTATAATAAAGTTGCTTTATAGTTACATTGTCGTAAATAGAAGATATAAAAAGGGTGATTGTTATGGTATAGGCAATCTATTATTAGACAAATGTTTTTGGTTAGTGGACAAACATTTTTTATATTGTTCAATGAATTGATACTCTGTCCATCCCAACTCTTTCTTCGTAGGAGTAAAAACACGATTTTTTAAGAAAAAAATGAGTATGTGAATGTGAAGTTAAATAATAAAATAAAGAAAGTGTGGTTGTATTGACTTTTTTTACTGTGAATTATTTTCTTTTTAAGGTGTGAAAGAAGAGTTGAGATGTCCCAAAAAATAAAATGTGAGAAAAGAGTTGGGATGGAAGGAGTACATTTTATCATTTCACTCTACTTTTTTGCTAGCATATATTTTTAGAAGTTAATATATATCACTTGCTTGTGATTTTGTGCATGTGTAAGTTAGACAATCTAAGATTTAATTAAATTTTTTGAATGGAATTATGCATACCGAGATACTTATTGTGAACATCTATTTATTATTTTTTGAGAGATTTTTTTTTAAAATTGTTTATATTGTGCAATACCTAGAGAATTATATATTTGTTGAATATTTGCCAACCTCTCTATTCGGTCCACGTATGACTTCAATTCCACACATTATATATTGTTCAAGACATTATAATACGATTGAAGCCTGAGCATAATTATATCATGGTGCGTTTGGGTTTAAATGTAAGTACGACATATATTATAACCTATATTCATTAACACATTTTCTGCTTGCTATATAGTGAAGGAAAATGCCATGCATCTTCTATTAGTATATGTTACAAGAGTTCTGCTGGGTTTTTGTTTTTTGAAATGACATATGATTGTCAACATATTGTTGGTTTGTTTTGGTGTTGTAGGTGAAAGAGGAAGTAGACTCAGCATTACGGAAGTATATAAACAATATGAAAAGGTATGGTGTCAGATCTCTATGGAAACAAAATGTAGTTCAAATATCTCTTTTTAGATTTCCTAATTATTCTCATGATGATCTTTTGTGTAAATGAATTGTAGGAATTCTGGGAGGGACATACAACCTTCTGAATCCAGGAGTTTACAGCTTCAATTTGTGAATGCTATATCACTTCCAGTGTTTACTGGAACTCGTATTGAAGGACAAGGGGGCACTATTGTGGATGTTGCTTTGGTTGATTCTCTTACTGGTAAAATTGTTTCCTCTGGTCCTGGATCCTCTGCAAAGGTAGAAATTGTAGTTCTTGAAGGAGATTTTGGTGGTGATGAGAAAGATGATTGGACCCCTGAAGAATTTAAAAATAACACAGTGAAAGAGAGGGATGGCAGGAAGCCCCTCCTAACTGGAGATATCATCACAACACTACAAGATGGTATTGGTTCCTTAGGTAATATTATGTTTAAAGATAATTCAAGCTGGACAAGAAGTCGTAAATTTAGGCTTGGGGCTAAACTTTTGGACAAGATTGGCGATGTCAGGGTAAGAGAGGCTAGATCACAGCCTTTTATTGTCAGAGATCATCGTGGAGAATGTGAGTTATTCAGTTAACCAAAATTATCTCAATAATAACTTGCTATATGGATCTCTTCTAATATTCTGGTTGGTTCTGTCATTATTGTTATTCTTGCTAATATTGCTTCCAGAATTTGCTGCAATTGCCAAATGGAGACAAAACGATTAGTGTATCAGCTTTTCTTTTTGTCCCTTCGTCATTGTTTTAGTTTCTTGTAAATTTTATTTTGCATATTTCCTGCTTTCAAACAAATGCTGTGCAATTTGAGGCAATTGCACAATAGTTGGATTTTGTTTAATGAACATTCTCATCAACAATTCTTGTTAATTGTTGTCAATTCTTAATGGTCATAATATTTTATTGGTGTTGAGACGTCACTCGAACTGAATTTATCATTAAGTTCTGTCTGAAATGGCAATAATACATAAATTTGTTTGTACCATACTCCACCACTTTGTGTTCTTCGTACAGACACACATGTGTGTGAACTGAATCATGAAGAACTCAGATTGTCTGCATTATCTACTCATATTGCTTTGAGGTTTCTGTTCTCTGTGTTATGCTTTTTCTTTCCTTTTTTTGGATGTTAAATCGCACTTCTCAACTGATGGTTTTGTCTCCTCAATTACAGCTGATGAAATCAGAAAAATTATGATAGTCTACGGATATATGAATCCATATCTTAAGCATGATAAAATTTATCTGCATGATATGATTAGTTTGACATGTTATGCTGATGTATCTATTGTATTGTGTTCTTCTCAAGTGTACAAGAAGCACCATCCTCCATTGCTTTCTGATGAAGTATGGCGGCTGGAGAAAATTGGTAAAGATGGAGCTTTTCACAAGAGATTGAGCCAGGAAACAGTCAATACTGTGAAGGACTTTTTGATATTACTCTTCTTAGATCCCACAAGGCTTCGAAATGTAAGATCATGTGACATTTTATTAGATTTGTAGTAGAAATACAGTATGCCTCATGCACGCACTTTGATTAACATTTTTCCTGTAATGAATATCTTTTAGATCCTTGGGGCAGGCATGTCTGCTAAAATGTGGGAAATCACGACGGAACACGCTCGAACATGTGTTCTTGACAAGAAATCGTACTTCTATGGTTCCTATCCAACAAACGGTGTTGTTTTTAATGTTATTGGGCAATTATTGGGGGTTTTCTCAGATGGCCAGTATGTTCATGTTGATAAGCTATCTGAAGTAGAAAAGGCAAGTGCTGCTTCCACTGCTTATCTTCGTTCTTTACTTGGAAAACACATACTGGAATCTTACTATATTCTGCCTCTTTTTCAGGCCGACGCTTGTAAATTAGTTATCTCTGCATTTGCTGATCGTGACAAAATTGTCAGTTTTGATGATGACTCCTCCACTTCGTCAAGCCTATCCGTCGTTCAATCTTCTTCAAACTTCCCATCTGAGCATAGTTACCTTGAAGACTCTATATCTGACAAGATAAGCGGACCCTCTTATCCGGAACAAAATGCTTCTCCGGACTACATGCAATCAGTATTCTCGGTTGGAGGCTTCAGCAGTTTCGGCGACTGCTTACAAGATATTGACCAATCCCTCGGTTACCCAGACGACATAATCTACAATGTGAACGCCATGAATCGAGCATCCTGTCCAGACGAGCAGTTCCCATACGCAGATGGTTCTAATTTGGAATTATCAGGAGATGTTCAGGGGAGTTTCGGTGCGTTTATGCAATGTACGGATGTTTCTATCGACAAAGCTCAAAGGGGGTGGAATGTTTTGGTTTTCGTGTTAAGATGGTGGTGTTCGATGAAACGAATCGTGGCCAGGAGTCGGAAATCTTCTACAAGTTTTGTTTAGATGCATATACAGGTGTTAGGGGAGTGGGGTGTGAGAAAAAATACAGTAGAAGCAAAAGGTGCGAGTGTATACAGTAGTTTCTTAGAGGGTGGTCTAGTTTTCTTGCAAGGACTGCCTTTCAAGATGTACATGTTTTTGTGACAATGTATATCATCTCAAATGAACTACATATGATTTCGACCAGTGTAAAAAACTACATATGGTTAATTTCCCCAACATAATATTTTGTGAGATTGATAAATTTTCATTTCTAATTTAAAAATTCATTGGCCACATGTTGTTGGTTCTATCTATTTTATTCAGTAAATTCCGATTGCCCTCCTCATTTATTTTTAACTGAAGTATTTTTATCCAAGTAAAAACATGTTAAACTTTTGTTTATCATTTGTTGTCTGGTAGCTTTAGGACTAATGGAAGTACCTATCTTGGATCTCCTCCAAATAACATTATCTTTTTTATTAGGGTGTGTTTGATAGCTCATATAAAGGCCATATACAAAATGGGTGTTTGATAGCCAATACAAAATGTAAGTCAGGCCCGGTAAAAACACCCCAGCCCGCTGTAGTTATATGGTCTTATCTAACCAAATCACTGTAGCCTTTTACATATTTTGTACAGCTCACCCCCCCTGTATTAGCTATCGTGGGCATTTTTTCAAAAACTAAGAAACCACTTTCAAACAGTCCATACACCCTATCAGACACTCATATTATATTTTATCCCATTTTATCATATCTACCATGTACTATTTCTACACCATACTAAATTTAACACATACAAATTTATAGGTCCTATCAAACACACCCTTAATGCTGTGGGATCCTCCATTATATCTCTAAGGTCCAATTGACAGGTTTGATTTTTTTCTCTTGATGAGTTATTTGTGTCTATTTTGTCTGTGAATTAGTGTTGTATGCACCAGTTATATAGTGCAACTCAAATTTATTTTTTAAACGTTACACAAAATACTACTGAAAAGTTACACATATTATTACTAAAAAGTGTATTTTTCATAGTGTAATTTTTCAATAATAATTTGTGCAACTTTTTAATAATAAATTAAATTGTGTAATTTTTTAAAAATACACTTAAACTGCACGGTATAACTAGTGCACATGAGACTTACTCTTTGTGTTTGTGTGTGCATCATAATGGTTATCTCAACACGGTCCAAGATTAAGTTTTAGAGCCACATTTCACGCGGCCACGTTTACAAATTGCAATCACATGCCATTGACTCTATTGTTTTTTAAGTCTTTTTTTTTTTTTTTTTTTTGGGTTTTGAATTAACAACGACTTTCAATTTAAAAGTCGCAAAAAGATTTGAAATTGTCAAGTTCTCAGCGTTGTATACTTTCAAGTAAAAGAAATTAGATAAAATAAAATAAGCAACATTTGTAGTAGGATTTAGTTTTTGGCATAGACAAATCATTCTGGTTTTTTTTTTTTCCTTTTAAAAGGAAAAGAATCCATCAAGATTGTGAAAATCTAATTCTCCTAGGGTATGTTTGGTTTAGGGAACTACCCTAAACCAAACATACCCCTATAATATTGAGTGGTGGGTGTTTCAAAGTAATTCGTGTAAGATTTTTCAATACTCAAAGCAGTCAAAACATCACAGTGTAATAAATATACAAAATACAATTTCTCACATTAATCATTTTTTAATGTACAGTCTGTATAATTGCGTGTAATTTTAATGAGTATTAGTTATTTTATTAAAATTAGTTCATTCATAACAAAATTAATTGTTATTGCTATAGCCTATAAATGATAGTTCATCTCATATTTTTCCTTTTCTCTTTCAGTTTTTGTCATTATTATTGAGATTGTAATTTTATTTTAAGTGTATGGTTATTTTTTTATCAAATAATTTAATATATTAATATAATAAAGATAAATTATAAATATAATTACTAAATAATTAAAAATTAATATTTTATTAAGAAATTGATTTGTGAAAATTTGTTAATATAAGTATAAAAATTGATTGAAATATATGTTATATATAGAGAGGGAAAAAATGAATTATTTATTGATTGTTGTTAAAGATAGTCTTAATTTATTTAGATCTGTTTGTTGGTTGGGATACCAGATACCACTAAATTTTTTTTAAAGCTTTTTAAGTTGTTAATTCAATTGTCGTGTTCTGTGTTCATATACTTCATCGGAGAGATGAGTATATAATTATTTCTTAAAATCCACTTATATAACTTAATTTATAACCATCTTTATAAGCACAATATCAAATTCATCGAATAATATTTTAATTTATATTTAATAATAATATTATATAAATATTGAATATTTATTTATTATATTATATACTATAAATTATATTATGTAGCTAGTGTATTTTTATGTATTATATAATATACACTTATATATTTATTAATATAATTAAATAGGACAATCTATTTAGCTTAAAAGATTCACAGAAAAGCTCCAATTTAGCATATTTAAGTAAATAGACTCTTAAAAAAGTTTGAATTTGATTCATTTATTAAATGAGTTGAGCTAAACTAAGCTTTTAATATATCAAGCCAAAATATTTGTCCGATAGTCTGATTTATTTCTACTCTTGCATTAAACAAGATAATTAGTTAGTCATATAATTAGTCAAAAATAAATCAATCAGTTAGAAAAGAAAAGAAAACTGAAGTATATATATTAATCAAGATTCATCTAAATGTTAATTTATCTATATAAATAATACTTCCTCCATCCCCCTATAAGTCGTTCATACTTTCTGGGCACGAGTATTAAAAAATGTATAAAAATATTAATATAATACATGTGATGTTATGGGGAAAAGTAAAAAAAAAAAAAATAGTGTAAAAAATATTAATAATAATAATAATAATAATAATAAATAAATGAATAGTAGTTTTCAAAAAAAAGCAAATAAGCAACATGTAGGACAGACGAAAATGGTAAAATGAGCAAATTATAGTGGTGCAGATTAGGGGTGTAAATGAGTCGAGTCGAGCCGAGTAGTGCTGAGCTCGAACTCGACTCGATAACAATACTCGAAGCTAGAAACTCGACTCGAACTCGATCAAGCTTGATTTTTTTAGCTCGAGCTCGACTCGGCTAAGAACTCGATAAACTAGAACTCGGCTCGGTTCGACTCGATAATTTTATTATTTTAATAAAATAAAATATTAAATATATTTTAGCTCTTTTTTTGTCTAAAATTCAAGCTCGGCTCGGCTCGAGCTCGATAATTTTTTTTTATATAAAAAATTAATAGAATATTAAATATTGTGCAAGCTCGATAAGGCTCGCGAGCCTCTCGAACCGAGTATTTATAAACTCGAACTCGAGAGCTACTCGAGCTCGACTCGATTAGATTCGAGCCGATTTCGATTTTTTTATGAGTCGAGCACGAGTAAATTGCGAGCTGACTTCACTCATTTACATCCCTAGGGCAGATGGAGTAATAATAGTGCAAATAATCAGGTGCTTGGTTGATGACTATTATGATAAGAAATGAAATGAAAAACATGGTGTATGATTGAGAAAAATATAATACCTCATATCTCGAAAGTAAGTAATAAAATTCATAGATTCAGGTTATATTTAGTTGGGTACTTTAAAAAATGAGTAATGGTAATCAAAATCATAATGTGTGTTTGGAATGACTTTATTATGACTTTTATTTTTAAAAATTAAGGAATCAATCATAGTTTAGCTATACGAGAATTATGACTTTCATTCCATACCATTTTCATTCCTATACCCTTTCCACTCCTTACAATTATATCAAACGTCCCCTCGTAGAGGAATGAAAGGTATTCCTTTCACAATTTCATGTATAATATTTATTTAAATTTTATTTTGTTTTCTGCAATATTTGTCCATGTTGCGTATAAATTCCTCACATATATATCTCCGAACCAAAAAAATAATACTCAGAGAATTCAAGTTTCAGCTTTTATTTATTTATTTATTTATTCAAAAGGACAATTTCAAAGGAACGGTCATCTTGTCAGTATGTATGTAACATGACAAATAATATATAGTGAAAATATATATGATGCAACAATTTTAATTTTTAAATTAATTAGCAAGATTGTTGACATGGCACGACCAAGTAGCCATATTTTGCTCCTACACAGAATGAGTGTTGGGCTGTGTTGTATAGACACATTTTGTGTCGGGCCCACTTTCACCATAATAAAAAATATATTTATTAAAATATTATAAATATTTCAAAAAGATAACACGGTTTACAAATAAATTCAAAACATTACTAGCATAAACTAAATGTTTATATGCCCCTGCAAACAAAAATAGATGTCGCTACAAAGATAAAATTTTGTAAGAAAATAATTTATTATAAATTTATCGTGAATCAATTCTGTTAAAACATTTGATTTAAAATTTGAGGTAATGATATTATGTTGTATTCGTTATAGATTTTATTGATCCCAATTATTTGATATTTCTGATAAATATTTTAATACGTTTGACCAAATATTTAGATACTTTAAAATAAATTTGACGATAAATTTATCATGAATCACTTTCATATAAAATCTACACCACTGCGATTCATTAAATTGATTTATAAATAAGATAATTTTTAAACTAATATCTACATAAAAAAAATAGAAAGAAAAGGCAGTCCCTCGTTCCCTCGGCTTCTAATATAAATACTCCCCTTGCTCTACTATTGTTGAAAATTATACCTATCACAGAAATGCAGTTTGATAACAGCAATACTGGTGGATCAGAGCAAGCAAGCACTTTGGAAGAAGGCCAATTTCTGCTTGCTTTAAGAAAGTAAGTCAATGATGCAAATATATATACATGTTCTTCAATCATTTTCTTAATAAGCTCAATTTTGATTTAGAAAACTGAAAAGTAGGTAATAATTCCCTCAAATGTGGAATTTCTTGATTCTTGATGCTTATTTTTAGCTGAAATCCTTTTTTTTTTTGGAAATTCTTGATGTTGATATGGGTTCTAATTTGGTTGTGTGAAGGATAATGAAAAGGGAAGTTGAGGTGTTGGTGATCCGTACGGTTGAGCAAATGATTGTACCTATTGTGGGGGATTTGGTTCGGAAAGTGGTGAGTGCTGAATACTTTTGTATCAGTGCATGTATGTATGTATGTATATACATATTTCATTTCATTTGCTGAAGATGGGTTGGTGAAAGAAATCAAGATTCCTTCAAATTTTGGGTTGATTTCTCTTTATGATAATAAACTTGTGTAATTAATTGATATGTGGTGCTTCATTTATGTGTTGGATTTTACCTAATTTCTTTGCTCGTAAGCACAAAATATGCCAATAATTTATGCTCCTTTTCACCTGATTTGTTTAGCTGGAACTGAGTTTAGCATCAAATGCTTCAAGTGGGATAGATCTTCATTTGTATGTGATTATAAAATATGAACCATGTATATTTTAAATCATGGGCGGATTTCAGGGGGTGCAGAATTTTGTGTAGTTTTATATGAGTTTCCCCCCTTAAAAGTTAGTTAAATTTCAGATCCAACAACTACCTGGCACATGATTTCTGAATTTGTAGTTCTTGTGAGCTATGGGGGTTTATAAATCCTCAATTAATTCTTTCTTTTAGGTGAAAGAGGAAATCCAATCAGTCGAAAAGAGGCTTTTGGCTCGGTGAGACTTTATCTTGTTGGTTACCTTTTTCCATCTCTTATCAGAAAAATGGCAACAATATACATACTTTGTAAAGGAATTGTCTGTCTTAGTTCTAATGCATTCTTGTAGCTTCTCCGAATTCAGGAAACCGGATGAGGTTACTGCTTTGAAGGAAAGATGTTTAGAGCTAAAGTTGTCGGACGATGTATCCAATCCTGTGCTCACGGGTAAGCCTCTTAATGGAGAAGAAGGTAATCCCTTGAAGGTGGAACTTGTGGATATGGCAACGGGGCGGGTCGTGGAAAAGGAGCCTATATCTTCAGCAAAGGTCGAGATATTGGTTCTTGATGCTAGTCGTGATGATAACCAACATGAATGGACTCAGGAAAGCTTTAACAATAGGATCATTAGGAAAGGGGACAAAAAGAGGCCCCACTTTTCGAAGGATATCTATATAGATCTCAAGGATGGTGTTGGCTTTTTAAGTAATGTTAAGTTAGGACACAACTCAAGCTGGATGAAGGGCTTCAAGTGCCGGTTAGGGGCAAGGATTGTAAACAGTTTTAGAGGAGTTCACGTGCGAGAAGGAAGGACGGATTCGTTTATGGTCGTAGATTGCCGCAGCAAGCGTAAGTAGTTCTCACTTCTGAGTAATATCGGGTTATACTAGTAAAACAACTAATATCATTTAGAAATGCACGCGGTGGTGCAACTGGTGAATAGAAGTTTGCCCTCTCCTTTTCCAATCTCAAGAAAAATTCAATGCCGAAAGTAGTTTGACACAATGGTAATTTCTGCTTCCAGTGTATGAGAAGCACTACCCTCCATCTCTTTCTGATGAAGTGTGGAGATTGGATAACATCGGCAAAGATGGCGCTCGGCATAAGCGTTTGAACGAGGAAAACATTGGGACGGTCGGGGATTTTCGCTTCTTGCTCTCTGTTGATCCTCACAGGCTCCAAGAAGTAATCATCACTTTTATTTACTCCTTGCATAATTGCCAGGCTTTGTTTATATATACACCTATGTATATTCTTGATCTTTATTTTTTGGAAAAAATCATTTCAGTATGTATATCTCTGTGATATGTCTGCAGTTAGTAAGTGCTGGTGCTAAGTGGAATGCTACAGTGGCTCATGCTCTAACATGCCCGAAAGATCATAAGGTGTACTTACACTACCCTTCCACTTCCACTGATTCTAAAATGGGTGTGGTTTTTGATGCTGTGGGCGAACTCAAGGGGATAATCAACGACTCACATTTTGTCCCGATTAACAATCTGCCAGCTGATGAAAAGGTCGGTTTTTTTAATAACTAGTCTTGTCACTTTATCAGAATGGATAATGATAGTTTCCTCATCATATAGATGTGTTTGTTGTAATAGGATATCGCAGAAAAGTTACTTATGTCTGCATTCAAAAATCGGGATGAGAGAATCTGCTTTGATGATGAGGCTTCTCTTCTGAATCAATTTCCATCCGGGGTGAATGGCATCACAAACTACTCCATTCAGGAAGGTCCAAATGCATGTACCACAATGTTGGATATTGCCAATAACAATGATCATGTTGGTTTTCTTGCATCAACAAATATGGGACAAGTATACAGCCCCATTTCGGATTTCCCTACTCCATTCCAGAGTTATCCCTTTTCTGATCCAGGTACCTCATTTCACTGCAACAACACTGCATTCGAAAATCCAAATGACATGTTTGACGAGCTCTACTCGGGTGATTTTGATGTTGAACCTGCTTTTACTGACAATTTGAGCTCCATGTCTCTGTTCAGCAATAATCTTTCTGAGGTCCGGCCGCCTTCTCGTCGCTACGTCTTGGTTTTCCCCGTCGCGAAAGCTAAGGTTTGGGTGCTTCGAGCTAAGGAGAGAGTGAAGAGTTTGGGAGGTGTTCATGCTTGTAAAAAGCAGAAGACTTAACCCGTAGAATGACTCTTTATTGATAAATGATTTTTTGATCAATAGTTGAAAGGCAATTTGGTGACATGATTTACTAGAACTTTACAATACTTGGTGAAGGCCTAATTTCAAGTTATCCAATACATACGTTACTTCAGGTCAGATATTATTGTAACAGTATATATGTAGGTAACGTTTGTTTTCCTAGATAGGATAAAAAGAATAGGATAGGATTGGGTTTTATTGATTGTAATCCAAATTTTAAAATAGTATGTGTTTGATATTTATGATTGTCTTCTTAAACATTAATCCTAAATTGTGTTTTGATTTAAGGATAAATAGAGTACAAATATTAAATTCTCAATTTTATCCTTTCTCAATTAACTACATTTTTCATGCATTACTACAATTGTTGAGTATTTAATGTTTTTTTTTAAAGTAATTTAGATATTTATTTTATTATGTTCCACACAAATTTATATACTATTAAAAAAATATTATTTACCTATACATTCATATATTTATATATAAAATATATTTTTCTTACCCAAAGATGTTGGTGCAAATACAAAACCCTTGGGGTATGTTTGTTTTGAGATTAACACGGATGGACGTAGGACTTTGCAATCACGTCTCTACACGAGTTTGGGATGTAGCATCCGGATTTCACATCCCAAATTCAATCCACACCTAAAAATACCTATTAAACCTATTATTACTCTTTCCAACATAACACTCATAAAATACCTATTATACCTATAAAATCAATCACTATCACACTTTGATTTGACATAAAGTAACATTCTACCCTACTAAAATTCCAAAACAAACACACACTTTTACTATTCATCAAGATTTTCACGTCTCAGGATTTTAAAGTCATGACTTCCCACGACCCGTCAATCCCAAAACTTGAGTACTTAGTGTTTGCTTTAATTTCCCATATTGGCATATGTTTATTTTCCTCCCACATTGCCTTCATTTTTTTGTAATCTCATCTCTCTGCAGTTTCTGCGACGTTAGAGATTAGGAAAATGGCTTTTTTGCTAAACAACACAGCTCTCTCCGCTTTCAGACGCAGTTCGCAGGTATGTATTATTCATACTGCTATGCTTATTGTGTTAATTGTTGATTTGGGCTGTAAATGATTGATGGGTTCTGTTGTGAACTTGTGATACCCATTTTTATGTAGAGCAATGGCGATTCTTCAATGCTATCTAAGCGTGGATTTCATGTTGAGCTTGGCGCTCGCGAGAAGGCCGTGAGTTTTCCTCTGTTTTCCCCCCTTTGTATTATGTCTAGCTAGGTTTTTGGTATTAACTTTGGTGTGATTGTTTGTTGCTTTTCCCGCTTCAATTGTTTTCGGATGAATAGTAATTGTTTCGATCCGAATGCGTATATGGGTATGCAATTAAGTTGTTTCTGTGGTAATGTTCGAAGTGTTTCATCTGAAAAGATAACTTCAAATTTTAGGTTATGTAATGGGGCTCCAACGTAGGTGAAGATCTGGGAAACGATTCATGCATTGTGTCCAAAATTCATGTCTCATAAGTGCCGCCAGCCAATAAGATTGACTGTTTAATAAATTATATTTGAGTCATTATCAAAAGATGAGTTAATTTGATTTAGAGTTAAGTAAGCTGTAAGGGTGTGTTTGGTTAGGTATAGTGGTGGATGAGATGAGAGATGAAGATGGAAAAAGGTGGATGAGAGTAATTCAATGAATAATAAACTGTGTTTGGTTAGGGATGGATAAATATTGATTGAATGGAACTTCACGTCAAATCAAATTGACGTTGTATTAATTTATTATTAGTTACTGGATAATGATTAAATGAGAGAAAAGTAGGACATATGATAAAAAAAAGTAGGATAGAGTGGTTGTGTTGGAAAAAGTAGGGTTAGAATTAGTGATTGGAAGAGAAGTAGGAAAGATAAAGAGTGAGGAGAGAAAAGTGATGTGATTGTATATGATGGTGTGAAAAATAGGTGTATAGATGTACTATAGGGATGAATGAGTATTTGGATGTGCAAATTCAACATAAAATGGGATTGGGGATTTGTCCATGGATGGTGTCATCTCAAACCAAACACAACCTTAAGGAATTTGGGAGTGAATCAAGCTTGAAACTAGTTATTCAATCCCTATTGTTGTTCGTTGCAACTTGCAAGAAATGGAACAGCTAAAGATGTACTTGTTTCTTTCTTTATTGGTTATGCTTACTTCAATATGAGGTGGGTGCTTTGGTTAGAATTGGTTGTATAATCAATAAGATGTTTATGAACTTCAATTTTGTATCAGAAAATGTCCGGATAGTTCAAATCTTCAGTAAAGCCTTTTCTCTGGTTATGAGCAGCAGAATGGTTTAAGATACACAAATCTCTGACTTCTTGAATCATTACTGTCATGGATATATTCAATTTGATACCTAAAATCTTGCAGAAGAAGATAGGAGCCGTGATAATACAAAGTTGTTCCTAACTTTCATAATGAAAATCTTGGAAAACTCAATTCATGTAGTTAACCTCACCAAATTCTTTTGAAATTTCCTGATATGATGTTTTTTATTTGCATTTTTCCCCATATCCCACATGATGTTTTTAGAGTCTAATATATGAAATTCTTATGTTGAACCCTCCAAAAGCTCATTCTTATTCTAGGGAATAAAAAATATTCCACATTTTTGTGATTCATTCAGAATCCTATAGAGTATAGATTAACTTTCTGCATAACTGATCTATAGATATTTTGCTTGGTACTGGAATGTGATAGAGTTGATTTGACTGGATTTTAAAACTTTGGCATCCGGATGTGTATTTTTAGTGCAGACTGCTTTCCATATTTTTTCAGCACGCACTATTTTTTTCTTTTGCCTCACCTTTTTTTTTTTTGGTATTTTAGTTATTGGCAGAGGATCCATCTCTACGACGTTTCAAATCACCTAAGAAGACTGTGAGACGTCTCAAAGTAGTGGGGAATGTTCTTACCGTCGTGGTTGTAGCTGGTATGCTCATCTGTTCAACAAATTTTTTTTAAATAATTTATCGGGTTCCTGCACTGTATATCTCTGGACAAATGTCTTCTGGAGCATTTGATTAGCTTGATAATATGTTTTATTCAGATTATAATTTGTTTCTAATACCATGAATAGAGCAGTCAGATGAAACATTAAACTCAAAATGCTTAGTCGTGAAAGTTCCACATTCTTAATTTAGCGGTAAATTGAAAACACTTGGACAGATATTGGACTTAAATAGAATATTTCCACTTTAATCACAACATCCTTAAGTGTGTTTGACTATCTTCTTTTTATATTGTATTAGAACTCAGAATCTAGGTAATTCCCTAAAATGATTCCATAGACATATATCATTGGTCATTTCCATTAAAATATCACGGAAGGGGTTTAGAAATTACGGGAAATTGGTATAGTTGATGGAGTTAACTTGTCTGATAAACAAAGTGGCCATTGGTTCCAGTGCTTCTTGATCTTTTGCACTTACTAAACTTTGGGAATGCTGAAGCAATATATAACTTGTTGCCTCAGCATGAGCGATCCATGCTAGGAAAATCATTGCATTAAAATGAGTGAACTGGTGGTGGTAATTGGACTTTAGATGCACAAAAATTTGCAAAAATCTTGAGAATTTTGCTTGTGTATAGCTATGTTTTACTAAAGAATGTGCATTCTTGATAGTGGTCCTTTAATTTGATTCACAAGTCGAATTGGTTGCATTAGTTACCCCAATATAGGATTTTGAAGACTTGCCATAGTTTCAACCAGTGTTCTAAAAGTAACTAGTCGCTAGTCAGTCGGACAACTAGGGTCTAGCGACTAGTCGGGGACTAGTCGGAAACACCTAATCGGGTAATAAAATAAATAATTTAATAAATTAGTAATATATTATGCATAAATTAATGTACTTTAATTGTCTATTTTATAAGATTTCATGCAATTATTTATATAAAATTAAATTTATTGAGCTTAATTATGAAATTATTATTTGTATTGATATTTTATTAAAAAAATTAATTTGGGTCCATGAATTAAATTGATGAATTATTTGGTCTCAATTATAATTTTGTTACTCATTGAATTAATTAGAAGCAAAATTTTGGAGGCTCAAAATCAAATTATTTTTAATTTAATGGTAATTGTATATCTTTGACTTGTTCAAAATAGAAAAGAATAAATTTTTTAAAAAAAAAATTCAGCGCCTAGACCCGACTAGTCGTTGACTTGGCGCCTAGACGCCGACTAAAGGCCCAGATGTTTTTTTGGCCGATTTGAGGTATAACGGGTCGGTCAAGGGCCGACTAATCGGCCGATTTTTAGAACACTGGTTTCAACCCATGAATTACTTAATGTTTTCAACCTTCTCAGTGAATTTTGCTTGGTTTTCTTTCTCTCTGCAATCAACTTCAGAAAGTCGGCCTGCAGAAGTAAACTTGAGTTATGTAATTGAAAATCTAATCTTGATTCTTGAGTGGGAGTTTGTTTACAGCTCTCCGTTGACTTGTGGAAATATCAATTATATTTAAGCTCTTAATTAATGCACTATCATCTACCATGGAAGACAAAAGGCATCTTTATAAATCCTAGTGATGCATTATAAAGAGAAGAGGGAAGAAATACGTTTTTAGATGTGATGATAATGATATGTTGATATAATCCACATAACTCAACTGTTAATTCTCTCCTTTCTTATGTACATTAATATCTGGGGTCTGGACCTATTGTTTTACAAAATAACGCACAATAAGAATTGTCCGAACCAAAATTTCTAGTTTCTTCTTCACACTTTTCTCAATCTATGTTTGATCTTGATGTTTACGTTCAGGATGTTGCTACGAGATCTACACTAAAGCAGTCACGCGAGGACAAGCCCGTAAAGAGTAAACGCGCACATGTCGGTAGAAGTTATTTCGTATCAAATCATCAACAATAAAGCATGTATTGGAAGGAGAAAAGAGGTTGGCATTTGACTGTTACAGAGAAGCAGAGATGACTTGGTCATATGCTAAAATAAAGTGATTCTATTTACTTCACGTTTTTCAAATGTCAAAAGTAGTGGCGTTTTCAATATAATTGATGGTTTGAATTCTTGTTTCACTTGTTCTTTTTGGTGGGGCTTGCAGAATTGCTCTTTTCTACTACTATTATTATTATTCCCCAGAATTTGTTTTCCAAATACATGTTGCTTGTACTAGTAATGAAGTCACATTAAACGAAGGAAGATAAGAGATGTAAATACTCTAAAAATAATTAAATGGGGTTTAAGTTGGCCTTCTTTCTTTTTTTCTTTTTTTAAGGGGTGGTTTGGACCTTGGAAGATTGGAATTTCTGAATGATAATTTTTTCTCAATTAGTGTGAGTTGTACATTGTACAATCCATCTGTCTCACGTTATATGATGACACTTGTTTTTAAAATAAAAGCATACCTAACAATCATTCAAATTGACCCAATCTCTTCTTGAAAAAGTTTTTTTTTTTTTTTTAAATCTTTAAATAAAATTAATTTTATAGTAAAAAATTTATATCATTACATGTGTATATTAATAATATAACAATTTATATTATGAAATATATTGATATTATACTCCATCTGTTTGCCAATTTTTCTTTTCATTACATGTGTATATTAATAATATAACAATTTATATTATAAATATATTGATATTATACTCCATGTGTTTGCCAATTTTTATCCTCTTAGCGAAGTGACGTGATTTGAGAGAAATTAGTATATATTGCAAATGTAAATGAAGTAAGAAAAAAGTAGAAGTATTGTAAGGTTCAAACTCTTTGTGAATGTAGTTTATATTCAAAAAAGGGGGGGG
>JAPKLY010000001.1:1135085-1176213 GCA_026898435.1 Prunella vulgaris
TTTTAAATCTGAAAATCAAATTCAAATTCAAATTTTATTTTCTCACCACATTTCACTCACAATAAAGTCGATGGAAGTGCATATTTAACTAAACCATTTTCTTAAAAATCAAAAGATTTCAAAATATGATAAATCGGAGAGAGAACTTGGAGTTGGAGCCCAAATTTGGTATATTAATAATTGGGTTCATTTGAATGTCTTTTCAAGGTTAATTAATCAAAAAGAAAAAAAAAATTCTGAAACTATTCATGTCAAAATATTCAAAAAAAAAAAATTGCCTCCTAACGTCTACTTTATTCAAAAGACCAATCATTCATTCCGCAACTTAATAAAGTAATAAACTATTATTCTCTATTCATTAAAACAATTACTACTATATATTGTTTCTATTTGCTTTCTAAGTAAATAAATCAAATTAATATTAAAGTTTAGCACTCTCACCCCACCATTTTTTCATACAGACAAGCTCCTCTGTGGACAGCTAAACCAAATTTCAAAGTTGGGCACAAGCCTACCATTGCTAAACACTTGTTTATTTGCTACACATTTTTTATACACACATATCAGGATTCTTGAATTACTATTGATTCTGTGGGAAGTGTTGAATTTCTTTGGGGTGTTCAAGAAATCAAGAGAGAGAGAGAGAGGAGAGAGAGAGAGAGAATGACAAATTTTGCAGGAACAACACAGAAGTGCAAGGCATGTGAAAAGAGAGTGTATTTAGTGGATGAAGTGCGTGCTGATAATAAGGTGTATCACAAGTTCTGTTTTAGATGCCACCATTGCAAAGGCACCCTAAAGGTACCATCTTTAGCAAGATTTATGTTGTTTAGACACATATCTTCAACTAGTAGTATTATTATTTGTTGATATATAGTGTGCTTTTCAAAGATTGGCTTTTGGATCACATATGATGATCAAACGCAAAATTGTTGCGAATTATGTTGACACATTATGTTTTCCATCCAACACTAATCATGCACTTCTCTTGATCAAATCATATGTCCTGTTTCAAATCTTGACACATTATGTTGTCAAAATGCAGCTGAGCAATTACAGCTCTTACGAAGGCGTCGCCTACTGCAAGCCTCATTATGATCAGCTATTCATGATGACTGGTAGCTTGGAAAAGAGTTTTGAAGGTCTTGTCTCGTCTCGTCTCAAAAATCTTACCCCGACACATTTTAGCTAACATATAATGTATGCCATCCTTTATTTGCAGGAGGGGCTCCAAGAACTGCAAGACCTCTCGAGCCCAATTCCAAAATCTCCAGTTTCTTTGCAGGAACTCAAGACAAATGCATCTCTTGCAACAAAAAAGTCTATCCTATAGAAAAGGTGTACCTATAGAACCAAACTTTGTTATGCTAAATGAATGTTAGATGATCAATTTTGATTACAAATTCATAGGTAGCAGTAGATGGAAGTTCGTATCACAGGAGTTGCTTCAAGTGCAGCCACGGGGGCTGCGTCATAAGCCCGTCTAACTACATTGCTCACGAGCATCGCCTCTACTGCAGGCATCATCACACACAGCTCTTCAAGCAGAAAGGCAACTTCAGCCAACTAGGCAAACCCGAACAACCTGCAAAGATAAACGGGACAGTTTAAGCACGTCGGACTGAGTGAAATTCGGCATCCAGAGATGGAGTTTGATGCAATGAATAAAACCTTCAATTCATGCATGAAACAGGATTGTTGGTCATTTTCTATTGCTTTCTTGTGATAGTTTTTTTAATTTTTTTCTATAATTTTGGTGAACACTGACAGACCAATTCAGTTATTTTATTTCTCCTTCAAGACTATGCTTATTGTATGCAATTCATTCATCTTCCAGTTGGATTCCTCTGTTCAACTATTGCTAATAATGCACTATATTCTGAGTATATTTGTTATGATATTATTTTGATTGACAATTTAAAAATAGGAGATGACATTTTTTTAAATAGAGGATTTGGTGTAAATTATTGCACCTAAAATATAATTATTCTATC
Organism: Prunella vulgaris; assembly: GCA_026898435.1. NCBI lineage: Eukaryota > Viridiplantae > Streptophyta > Magnoliopsida > Lamiales > Lamiaceae > Prunella > Prunella vulgaris. The sequence continues at coordinate 1,137,080 of JAPKLY010000001.1, forward strand.
AAAGCTGATATACTGATATGATATGACAGTGTTATTTCTACTACTTTGCTATATTATAATTCTCATTTAGTATAAATATAATAATTTGTATATAACAAAAATATGGGACATTATCCAATAGGTAATGAACTACATGAAGTAACGGGCCCAGAGTATAAGCTGTCAAGCTATTCGATCTAATTTGCTAGCCATTTTTGTATGTAAATCAATAATTACGTTTATTTTATTATAATAACAAATATTTTATAAAGAATTTATAATTTTAACTCACCACGAAAGCAATATTTTTAGTGGATCGTTGCAATTAAAAAAGAAAAGGTTGTTTTCTTAACCAATTGTGAAAATTACGATAAAATCTCATTGCATTTTGAAACTTTGTTTTTATATACTTTCTTTAATGTAGGAATTAGTCTCATGCATTAGTTACACTGTATAATGGTATATGAATAAAATTTGAATTAAATATTGTGTGGATCGTTTTATAGTATGGGTTCAATATTTAGACATTTAATGTCCAAGTAGAACAAAATCCTAATCTATTACTAGCTTTAACATGTACAATATAAATAAGATCTCTTATGGTCATTATAAAAAGATATATATGCAATCTTTAATTTCAAATCAACAACAAACTTGACAATTCTTTGTGTTCTTATTGCTCATTCATTGTGATTTTCAAGCATTAAATAGTATTAAATACCCAATCGAGTCATATTTATTGCATTGTCCTAAATTAAAGTCACATTAACTCTTCAATCATTGTCATTAAATATTCAGAATTCAACAATCATAGCTCTACCTTCTTCTTTTATTTTCTTTTTTTAAATTTAGTGGCCTCATAATATGAGACGGTCTCACATAAATTTTTTATCAAAACTTATAGATTTGTATAACTGAAAAGTGTAAATTAATATAATTAAAATGTGCATGCTATTATATTGGAGGCAAAGACACCAGATTTGATTCAAAATGTAAAATGAAATAGAGAAAATATTAAAAATTCATTAAGGCTCCATTTAGATGGATGAATTTGAAAATTGATGGATTTAAACAAAAATACATGTAAAAAAACATACATTTTAAGTTATGAATTATAAAGAGATGGGAGAGAAGGAAAAAAGTAAGCAAAATGGGAGATGAAAGGATGAAGAGGGGGATTCCACAAATGACATGAGTTTGAAGATGATTTAGAATTCCTCCATTTTAAATAGAATCTAAGTATTTATAAATTCATGGAGAGGGTGGTTATTTGTGTGTGAAATCCATGGATTTCAAATTCGTTGGAAATTTGTTGAAAGCTCATTGTCTCTTTTATATTTACTTTGAGTCTTTGATACGAGTATATGCCTTGTACCCCCTTATTGTAAATTTTCAACTCAATCTTATAATCACAACAAGTTTCTAACTTATAAAGAGATAAGAGAAAAGGAAAAAAAGTAAGCAAAATGAGAGATGAAAGGATGGAGAAGAGTGATTCCACAAATGACATGAGTTTGAAGATGATTTATAATTCCTCCATTTTAAACATAAAATGGAATCTAAGTATTTACAAATTCATGAAGAGGGTGGTTATTTGTGTGTGAAATTCATAAATTTCAAATCCACCTATCCAAATAGAGCCTAATTTAAAATTAGTACACAATAAATGCATGTGAGCATTGATGATCCTAAGAAAACATATCCACTGTTAAAAATGCTCACAAGATTATTTGTTTTCGAACAGCAATAAGTGACGTTAAAAAATTGGGAGGAGAATAAATTTTATCGAAATTCATGTTGTAATTTTCCATTAAATAAAAAATAATTAATAGCAACCCAATATACGTTCACTGTTAAATTAAAAAAAAAATCTCATCTAAAATGGTAAAAATAAAATTCATTTCATTCATATCCAATCCAAACGTCTTGAGCTGATTTTCCCGCCATTCACAAACTACCCAATGCACCGCCATTTTCTTACTCAAGTCTCCAGAAAATCTCTCTCTCAAATCCTGAGCAAACGCCCTCCAATCTCTCAGATTAAGCAAATTCACGCCCAAATCATCACCCAATCGCTCGCATCATCGCGCATTTCTTTGATTGATTCACTCATCCACTGTTACCTTCACTCTAAACACCTCAATTTCGCAAGAACCTTGTTCGATAACTACCCTTCGCCGTCGCCGCCGGCTCTGATATGGAATCTCTTGATTCGTGCTTACTCGAAGCTGCAGCATTCTTCAGAGCCCATCACTCTCTTTCGTCAAATGCGCGCTACTGAAGCTGTACCCGATGAGTATACATTTACTTTTGTGATCACTTCCTGTGCTCACCAGAATTCTGCTTTATATGGGCAGATTTGTCATGGGGTGGCGATAAGAACTGGGTTTTTCTTGAATATATACGTGGCTAATTCTCTGATTGGTATGCATGCTGCTTTTGGGAGCGTGGATGATGCGCACAAGGTGTTCGACGAAATGTCTGAACGGGACGTGTTCTCATGGACTAGTTTAGTGTCTGCATATGCGAATAATCGGGATATGCTGAGAGCAGATGACATATTCTGGAAGATGCCTGTGAGAAACGATGTGTCTTGGGCTGTAATGATTTCGGGTTTTCTTAGCTGTGGAAGGTACAGTGAGTCCATTAGATACTTTCACAATATGTTTTATGAATATAAGCCTAACGAGGCTGTTCTTGTGTGCGCCCTCTCTGCCTGTGCTAATCTGGGGTCTCTGGACCAAGGAAAATGGGTTCATGATTATATAGAAAATAATCGTAATTCGGATAGTTCTAATATAAACACTGCACTCATCGATATGTATGCCAAATGTGGGATGATAGATTCTGCATACTCTGTGTTTAACAAGATTTCAAGACGCAACGTTCAAAATTTCACTAGTATGATATCAGGTTTATCGATTCATGGGCTTGGCGAGCAAGCTATACGTGTATTTCATCAGATGTTAGCAGAAAGTTTAACTCCTAATGATATTACTATTCTAGGGATCCTAAAAGGATGCAGCCATTCAGGTCTGGTAAAACAGGGTTCCTCAATGTTCTATAACATGGAGAATTTGTGGGGCATTGTGCCCAAGATCGAGCACTATTCTTGTTACGTTGATTTGCTTGGTCGTGCTGGTTATTTGGCTAAGGCATTCAGAGTAGTCAAAAGTATGCCTTTTGATCCTGATGAAGTTGTGTGGAGGGCTTTGATTAGTGCCTGCAGGATTCATCACAATGCCGCATTTGGAGAGCGTGTAGTAGGTCATCTAGAGCAGCTCGACCCTCGTAATTGTCCTGGAGCTGATGTCCTACTTTCCAATCTGTACGCATCTCTGGGAAAATGGGAAAAAGTTTCTACAATTAGAAAGATAACTGGAAAGCAGAAGAGCTCGTCTGATATCGGATGTAGTTGGATAGAGGTGAATGGTGTTAGTCATGAGTTTCGAGTGGCGGATGTGCTTCATCCATGGATGGCGGAGATTCGACAGAAGTTAGATGAAATATCGAAAGAAGTGGGCCGAGTTGGGTATGCAGCTGATGCCACACGCGTGTCGTTTGATCTGAGCAAGGAAGATAGAGAGGAAGCCGTGGCTTGGCATAGTGAGAAGTTGGCAATTGCATTCGGGTTAATGAAAACTCGGCCGGGGTCGTCTATTCGGATAATGAAAAATTTGAGGACGTGTGAGGACTGTCATACAATCCTGAAGGCCATTTCCAGAGTTTATGACAGAGAAATCATAGTTAGAGATCGATCTCGTTTTCACACTTTTAGAGAAGGGAAATGCTCGTGCAAAGACTATTGGTAATCACTCTCGAAATAAATTTCAACTTCATAACTATTGAATCATTGTCACTTATTTTCTCTCATAATTATTTCATCTTTAAATCTCCTTTTTAACTAGGATTAGATTTCTGATCAATCATTGTACATGTGAACTCTTAGGATTTTTTTGAGAAATGTCCATTTAACTAATAATAGCCTCATTTTATTTGTTAATTAGAAAGAAAAAAAATGTTTCCTCACAAACTATTGGCAACAACAAGTACAATGCCAATGACATCGTTTGCCTTTTTTGGTTGCCGCCTTCACCGGTGGTGGCTCACTTGCTCCGAACTCATCATCGCATGTTCCGACACTCGTCAATGCCGCCGAGCCTTGTGTCTGAATATCAGCTTTGCTCCCCGCTTTGAAATTCTTCAAAAGTTGGCCGGCCTTGTTTAGAGCATCAATGGCGTCGTTGGATGTCTCAATGCATGTATCAATTATGTTCTTGTTTTTGGCGTTGCTACTTGACTTATATACCCCTATAGCGGCCCGGGTTTCAGTCACGCTCTTTTCGACCGCGATCTGACCCAAAACTTTAAGATCGGCTCCACGAGAACTTGGATCCGATCTTAAGGTTTGGGTGCATGCAGAGGGATTGACTGCTTTGGAGCAAATGTCTGATATCAAATCAGCTTGGCAGATCATGCAAAAGAAAGCCAATGAGAGTGAGGCCAATACAAACATGGATTCCATTTTCTTTTTCTTTTCGTTTATATCCTGTATTCGTCTCGTATCGCCACGAATACTTGGGTTTTTATACTCGTGCGATTTAAATTGATTGCATTATTTGTGTTGTTAATAGTGCAATTTGTGTTAATTGACGACGTGACTATATATATTAGGCCCTAAAATTAAGATTTTGTGAGAGCAATGGAAATATGAAATGATGGTTTGCTACTTACATCAGCAACACTAAAATCTTTAGTGATTGTGCAAGTTATATTAATTGATGTAATTAATATGGTCTAAAGATTTTCTAAAATTATAACTTTGTGAGAGCAAAGAAAATTTGAAATTAAAGTAACTGAATGCTAACCCGTCTTGAAAATTGAAATAGATCAAGGATGGTTTGCCACATCAGCACCACTAAAATCCCAATTTGATCTTTAGATATTAGTAAGATAAGATAAGATTGTGATTGGCGTAATTAATAGCTCCTAAAAATTTTCTTAAATTAAAACTTTGTGAGAGCAAATAAATTTTGAAATCAAAGAAATTGAATACATTGCTTTTGAAATAGATGAAATAAAACTTTGTAGAAACAATTAATTGAAAACAAGACTGGTCTGGCTTGGTTAAAATGAAGCAACAATTTTTTTTATTTTTTTTTGGGTTTTTAAGTGATTTTTATAAATTTATTATTAAAAAAAAGTTAATAATTTTAAAAATTTAGAAAATTTTAAAATTTGTATTCTTTGAAAATTTTAAGTATAGTAGATTTTAACTTTATAATGTGGAATATGTGTTGAATGAAAGTGGTTCATATCATTTTCATAAATATAAATTTTATATCACAAAGTGGTTTATATCATAAAAATAGTTTATATAATATTTTACCTTTAATGTAAAAGAGAATGAAATTGGAATAAATATTGGGTGGAGTAAAAAAATATATTAATTGATAGGTTTATAGAATATTTATAGGGGGCAGAGATAGAATTTTAAATTTTCAGAAGGGGAAAAGTATAAAACAAAGGCATATTTTATTGTAAAAATATAAAGAGAAATAAGTGTGCAAAAATAAAAAATATATACAAAATAAGACTCAAAATAGGTATACAAATATAGAATATTATAAAAATTGCACTCTTACCTTTTTTTTTTTTAACCGTCATTCTATTTAATTACCCTTTTCAAAATCTAAAATCAGATTTTTAAAACCAAAAAAAGCACCTCTTAGAATTAAATTATGATTATTGAATAAGATGCAAAAGGAGTTACTCATGATTTGATGTCGAGAGAGTGTTGACAATCTACTTGCGGAGATTACATATTGTCATGGCTCACAAGAAATTTGATTGTAATTCTTGTTTTCAATGGTAAGAAATCGAAAGAATATAAAAATGAAACCAGTATATAATGAAAATCATAATTATCAAATAATTAAATTTTAATAGATTTTCTTAAATTATAAGAATCAAACTTATGGTAAAATCATTTTAACTACACACGAAAATTTTTGTTATCATCACTCACCTCCCAACCAAACGCCCATTACAATTTAATTAGTGGTAATGTCAATTTTTGGTGCATATTTTTTATTTTTTATCTAGAGCGTCCCCTCTTCGTCAAAATCCTACATATTAACTCGTACCTTCAAATTTCATTACCAATATTTTTTCTTGACTTTCAACAAAAGTCTTGAATAATTATCCTTTTTTCCTCTTCCATAATTTCACCTTTATTATCACAAAATTATTAGTTTTCCGTGTGAAGTATGTAGCTCTGGCAAATGGACCAGCTCCGCTCAGTCCATCGAACCAAATTATATTCACGGGCCGAATCAATTCAGACCTTTTTTCAATTAAATTTTTAAAAATTGAGCCCAATTTAGTTTATATATTGAATAGGCCGGACCGAAATTGCTAACTTTAGGTACAAAGGCAAACGGATCGGCCCGATTCACCAAGCCAAGTTATATTCATGAGCCAAGCCGGATCGGCCCATTTTCAATTAGACCTATAAAAATTGAGTTCAGCCCAAATATGAGATAGGCTGGGGGGAAATTACCACCACTAAGTAGTACATCATTTATTCGATAAAACAAATATGAAAAAAAATAGTGCAGGACTATCTCATTGTATGAGACTGGTAAAAGAAGTTGATAGAATTACAATAAAATGTGATAATTTTTAAAAAAAAATAATAGTTACTTTTAACAAAAATATTATCACTTTAAAAAGAAATGATGATAAATTTTTAATAAAATATAACAACGTCGTGGGAAAAGTGATAGTCTAACAAAAATATTACTCCCCCCAAGTACCATAGCAACATACAAGGGAAAGAGTGCATACCAATTAAAGAAAAAAAGCATCTTCACTTTACACATTATAAAAAATAATAAATAAAAATTCATAAACAATAAATTAAGGGGTTATTTTATTTCATAGATTAGGGTGAATTAAGTTCCTAATTCTAAATAAAATTGTGGTTGATTTATAGATTTGAGCCAAGGATAAATCTTGGCCCGATATTTGAATTCAACATAATCCTACAAAAAGGGATAACTTGATCCCAACTGTTACATCGAATTAATTTTAAGAAAACAATCATAAATAACAAACGCATATTCTTTTAAAATTAGAATTGCAATAAAAAATCAATTGAAATTCTATCATACTCAATCTGTCTTATTTAAAAAATCAAACACCTCCCAAAAAGATTGAAAAAAATAGTGGCATTGAGTATAATAATTATATATTATAAGGGTAATATTATAAGGTGGTGTTTTGTTTCATAGATTAGGGTTGGATTAAGTTATTAATCCTAAATAAAATTATGTTTGATTTCTGGATTTGAGCCTAGAATTAAATTTTGATCCGATATTTAAATTCAATCTAATCATATAACAAAGGGATAACTTGATCCCAACTATTACATCAGATTAATTTAAAAAAAACAATCATAAATACCAAATACATACTATTTTAAAATTAGGATTGCAATCAATACAATTCATTAAAATTCTATATACTCAATCTATCATATCTAAGAAACCAAACACATCCTAAGTGTAATAGTGTTAAGTAATATTTCTATTTTTGGACTTGCAAGTTCTTGTGAAACATTCCAAAAAGAAAAACTTGCAAATTCTAAGGGACTGAGGGAGTATTATTTTATTAAAATTTTATCACTTTTTAAAAGTGGTAAAAAATTTATTAATATATAACACATTTTATATTAATATATAACATATTTTATATAACACAGGTTTTAAGAAAAAATGTAATGAGTAGAATGTGTATGATAGAGATTATGAGATAAAGATTTTAAAGGTGGAAATTTAAAGGAATATTTCTATTTCGGGAGTATGCAAACTTTTGTGGGACAAACTAAAAAGAAAAGTATGCAAATTTTTGTTGAACGGAGGTAGTATTTTTTAATTTAAATAGGCTTTTCATTCTTTATTTTTAATATTTAATATTTTTCTGTAAGATAATGATAAAGAATTTGTTTCTGCTGAAAAAGAACAAAAATAAGGAAGCCATGAAGAGAGAGAAGGGGAGAGAGAAGATGATGAAGTATCTCTATTCTGCATAATCACAGACCCACAGAATATATTCCTCACAAACTCGATTGAATTTTTGCTACAATTTGGATAATTACTAATTTAAATCTGACCTGTTTAAACAATTATTAAAAAAAAATTAATCCAAAAACAGGCCATCGAAAACCAAATTAAGATCATCAGCTTCCAGCTTCAGAGATAGCTTTTAATGATGGCTGCCACCCCCTCGATTTTGATACACCACTATTTACTGATCTCTGCTTTACCTGAAAAATGAATTAAATAAACATACATAAATAAATTATTGAAATTATTAAATTAGCTGTACAGCTGAAGAAATTCTCATATACAGGTTGCAAATATGAATTTGCTGGCCAGTTAATAATTATTGCTTTTCATGTTATTATTATTAATAATAATAATATTTAATCATCACTTTGTTGAACTGTTATTGTACTATTTTTCTTTCGTTAATTATATAATAATAATTGATTAAATAACTATTCCAAGATCTGCAGATTCCTAAACCAACTCATTATTTATAATATCAACTCCATTTTTTGGTAACAGTGGCCCAATTTTTTTAATCAGAATCAGGTACTTTGACAGTAGAAATTATTTTAATTTACATAAAAAAAAAAAGTTCTAATCTGACTACTGAAAAATAATTCCCAATTTTTTTTAAAAAAAAAATCACCTGTTTGGTCTTCTCCAATTCATTCTTTCTAATTTGTGCTTCAAAATCTGCACTTATTTTCTCTGTCACAATCTTGGGCTGTTGATGCTGCATCTTGGCTTGTTTCTTTGCCAACAACCCTTTCATCACTTCTGCAACAACAAATATGCAAATTAAACAAAAGGATCTCAGAAAAATATAATCTTTTCCAAAAAATTGAAAAAAAAAAATTAATCTAACATACCTTGAGATGTGACAAGTCTATAAACATGGCCAAGAAGAAGAGTGTCAGTCGGCCTCAGAAGCTTAATCCGGGTCACCCGGAGAGGGGCGGCGCCGCCGCCGTCCTTGGCGGCGGCGGTGGAGGAGTACAAGGTGGTGGTGAGGAGGAGGGCAACATAGTGGCCGGGATTGATCTTCATGATTTGCTTAGCAGAAACAGGGGAATAGAGCTTTTCTACTCTGCCATTTGGGTGTTGTATCACTAGAGTTGCACTATCAATTGCTTGGCAATTTCCCATTTCTAAAAGGATTTAATTGAAATTTTGTTTCTTGATTTAATTGATATTTTTGTGTTGAATTGAAGAAGATGAAGTGAGAGAGTTTTAGAGCCAAAGTGTAATGTTGAGAATGATCTCTCTCTCTCTCACACCTCCCTATTTATCAAGACTCTCCCATCCATCTCTACACGTTGCGTTTGGTCTCATGCTCCATTTATTGATTTTTTATCACGTGTATTTTATTTTTAAATATCTAATATTTATATTAAATTATCATTATTGGTAGAGAATAGAGATAATACCTATTGAAAAATGAAAAGGTATTTCAGAAATATAAATTCTCTTGTATATGAAGTTCATACCGTTAACCCATTCAGATGCAATAAAAATTATGTGTAAAATATTGTATATTAATTTATAAGAAAAATGATACTACTGAATGAATTAATAAATAATTTTTTTAACAAAAATTAAAATTCAATTATGATTGATCTTTAGTTGATTCATTCCTTAGTTATATTTTTTATTATTTGCACTTAATTAAATAATGTAAAAAAATGTTTGATATTTTTAATGAAAATTTGATACACTTAATTAAATATTTAATACTTTAAAAATAATTGTGCTAAATTTATCATGTACCAAACTTTACATTTATTCTTTATAGTTTGATATCAATTCTCTAAAACATAAGGTTGCTCCACTTAACAAAAAAAAACTTTAAGTAATACTCCCTCCGTCCCAGAGAAACTTGCAAGTTTTTCTTTTCGGGACGTTCCAAAGGAACTTGCATACCCAAAAAAGAAAATCATTTTATAAACTTCACCCTTACAATATCTACATATTTACAAAAAATATCATTATTTTTTTACTTTTTGGGCCCACATTACACTCAATCCAACTAACTTTTTTCACTTTTTACATAAAATTTTACCAAATTAACCCTTAAAACACTACTTTTTTTTTTACTTTATTCTACTTTTTCTTAATTTGTGTGTCTCTCCTCCCTTACAAATTGCTCTGGGACGGAGGGAGTAATATTTTTCGGGTAAAATATGTCATTTTCATATATATATATATATATATATGTATATTTTTGGTTAGTAAATGAATTTTTTAAATTCTTGTGACACGTATAATTAAAATGAAATTAAAAATCCAAATGATAATGCGAGATAAAAGGCCAAAAATATATTTATATATAATTCAAATCATCTTAAGGACCACTTAGTAGTAAATGATGAATATGCAGGACTTTTGTTTTTCACATGTAAAAACTTTTATTGACGTTTTAAAATCATGGGAGGCATCATAATAGAGCTTGCTTTACCTTTGTGGTTAGAATCTTTTATCTTTTCTATGCAACCACACTAACAAATAATGATTCCTTCATCAACCTTAGGTTTTCTATTTGTGGTTAAAAGTAAAAAAACTTTTTACTAAACAGCTGGGTCTGTATTTTTATGAACTTTCTTTTTTTATATTCGATAATACACTAAAAAATTCACAGTCTATTAATAAAAAATTCATTTTAAGTGTGGCTATATGAACAAATATTCATCTTAAAATTGATTATTTTTATGATTTTCCTCTTCTTTTGACATTTTCTAGTTTTACAATCACTAATATAATTCTACATCATTTTTCGTTAGAATTTTTCATAGCTTTTTATAAGCACACAAATTTAATAAGATGAAATTTGTGAAAAGGATAAAGAGAATGAGACAAATTAAGGCATAAATAGAGAAATTAATGTGTAGAAAAATTAAGACATATACCAATTAAGAAAATAACAAATTTGTATTCAGATTGACAGAATTATAGACTATATATATATATATATTACTTCCCCAGTTCATGAAAACTATGCCAAAAATAATAGAAATAAGTTTTAAGAAAAAATATATAAAATAAGAATATTGCAATAATATTATATGGACCACTTAAGAATAAAATGATTATTTATAAATGTAAAATCAATGTAATTTTGAGTAATTAATTAAACAATGGTTGAAAAACTAAGAGATGAAAAAATGAAAATATTTCTTAATTAAAAAATAACAAGAATAATTTTAGGTGGGAATAACTTAAGAAAAAAAAAAGCTAATAAGAACAAAAAGTTTAGAAACAAAATTTAAAACTTTAAAAGTACACTTTTTGTGAAACGTAGTGATAAAAAAATTGGAAGATGTTAGGATTAATTTGTTGCCATCACAAAACGAAACTTGAAAAGGAACAAATTAAGTTCCCAATTCCTTTTGCTCACCTCACACACCTAACTCTCTTGTCTTCTGTTTCTATTTAATTTCAATCCTTCATATCCAAATTTTGTGGGTCCAATTTAACCTAACAACCAATTTAGATGATTTTATAAAACAATATATATATATATATATATATATATTATCTTGTTTAGGGAAAAACAAATTAGGAGTTGATAACTACCTAATACTTATTATACTATAGTTGCTAGCTTAATTAGGTGATTTACAAATGGAAAACAAGCTTATAAGTCTCATCAAAACGTCTTACATCAGATATAATATTGGGATAATATTGAGTTAGCTCACTTGGCTACTGGACTCCTCATTTGAGTGAGTGACCCGGGTTCGATTCCCTTTGGAAATGAATAGGAGGGAGATATAAGGTTGGCTTGGAGATATTCTTGAAGTGTTTTGAGATTTGGTAAACTAACTTTTAACTACTAACAACTAACATTTACTGATAAAAAAAAATATTGGGATAGATTTGAATATAGGAGTCAGTGCATATATGCATAATTGTTCAAATTAATCCTCTGAATATTTTTAATAAAATTATTCGATTTGATTATATGAGTTTTTGAAAAAAAATAATTAGTCAAACTGGATTGAACTTTAGCTCCATATTTAATTAATTTATTAATGAAAAAATTAACCCTAATTAATAATCACATGGGTTTGATGATGGAATTAGAGTTTGAGCGTGGTTGAGCAGCCCAATGGCCAAACACGACTGCACGAGTTAGAGAAGGACGTTTCTCATTTCTCACCAACATCATTTTATATTTTATGACATTAATCTATTCTAATATTCACTGCACATATTTACTGTGATGACGACATATAAATGCATATATATATATATATATATGGAAAAATACATTTTTTAATACCGACTTTGTTTGCATCCCCTTAAGATTTAAATTAGTTTTTTAACTTATAAAAAAATATAATTTTAGTCATGTAATTTGTTATACCAAGTTACTCCATCGGTATTCACATATGTGACACTTTTTTTCTTTTCTTTAAAAAGATTATTTACTGATGCGGCTTTATTTGGAGGGAATTGATCCTCATGCACCTCATGACTTGCATACTAAATGGCGGACTTGAAGGTAAATAAAATGGATATATAAGATGGATTTAGGGGTTGTTTACCTTTAAATCTGTCATTTAGGCTGCACACGAGACGCACGAGGTTAACTTCCTCTAAATGAAGTCACATCAGTAAATAATTTTAAAAAAAATATGTCATTTGTCTGAATACCGGTTGAGTGATCTGGTATAACAAGTCATTGGATCAAAATTATAATATTTTGTAAGTTAAGAGATTAAATTTAAAATTTTAAACTTAAGAGAACAAAAAATAAAATCAATAAAACTTAAAGGATAAAAAATATATTTTTCCAATAAATAAATAAATATATATACATACACATATACACTCAGAACCTACCATTGAGCTTCATTATTGTCTATTTTGTAAATAAACAAATGATCTAATGTAAGAATATTTTACATTAATATTTATGTATACTCTCTTTTTCTTTTTTCATTATTTGATATGTTAGAATTTATTAGTGAAATTAAATGAAAGAATTTTGTCTCTTCTAAAGATCTCAACTTGTAAAAGGTTGTGAAATCAATTCATTTATTTAATTTTTCTAATGATCTCAATCACTCATGGGCTGGACTCTTAACTTTCTTTCTTTGGAGAAACCCAATATTGATAGAAGAAATTAACCTTCAAGCTTAAGAATAAGATTAATTAAAATTGCGACTTAACCTACTTATATATCAAGAAGGACATCAATTAGGTTGTGACTAAAGAGAACATCATCAAAGTTGCGACTACGAAACAAAAAGTAATTACGCACGAAAAGACCAAATTAAAAGACTAAAAGTGTTGCTAAATATGTTAAAAGAGGTTGCGAGGGGCGAGCAACAAGAGTTGCTCACCACTTCCTCAACCCCGGACAAGAGTAGCTCGCAGAAATCAATTTGGCAACGCTGCTTGCCTAATATTGGGCGCAATATCTAACATTGCACATGTTCGTCCCAAAACTCAAGTTGCTCGCCCTTGGAAGGGAGCTGCTCGCCCATGGCGAGCTTGCAAGCTTAAATTAGGGTTTTCTCATGCTTAGAAAGTCTTTATACTTATCCGGAAGGATACATGTCGCGTGGTGGCAATAGAAGAGATTGCTTCGTGCTTAACCGTATCACCACTTGTATTGCTGCCTAGTAGAGACTTATAAATATGTAACCTAATCATTTCAATAGAGGATCCAAAATTCAATACCCTAACGACGTTCTTGCTAGATTAAACACCAACAACGTGCTTGTTCATCATACGACTTACTTGCTTATTCGACTCAATTATTTTTTTGTTTGTTTTGTTGATGGACTTGATGGTTAACACCACATAATCCTCTGATTATGAAAGTGCATCAACACCCAGGATATGGGTGTGAAATTAATTTATTTATTTAATTTTTCTAACAATAAATAATGATAAATTCCTTTTTATTTATTAATTAATAAAAATAAAGATAAAATATGAGATAATTTTTAAACTGAACTGGGAGTAAAATTTGGGGTGTGGGGAAGGTGAAAAATATTGAATACTTCTTCCGTCCACGAAAAATATGCGCACATACTTACACTTGGTTTAGTGTAATATGTCGGAAGGTATTAAGGAATATTGTGATGTCCGTTACAATATATTTTCCAAAGATATTCTTTTTATTCATAACGGACATCACAATATATATTTTGTAATATATTCTGATATATTGCATAATTTGCATAACTTAAATGCAAACATGCGAGCGTATTTTCCGTGGATAGAGTTTTTCAATGGTTTTGCATAACTTACAAATGATCTGATATCAATGGAGAAAAAAAGTCCACATATTAGAATTTATGATTTTTGCAGCTTCTTTTCATAAATACGTCGGCGTAAATTTTTATTTTTTGGCTCGTTCGAATAAAAGTTTTTTAATTTTTTTAGTTTATAACTGCAGTTTCGATATTTTCTTCTCTCTCTATATTTATCTTCTTCTTTTTATTTTATGCATATTTAATATTATAATTATTTATTCGTGTATTTAAAAATTATGAGAAGCTTTAATAGAGAGAAGGAGGAGGAGAGAGTATAAAAAAAAATTGCCAGAGATCCCACACACAAAATGTTAATAAGTGGTTGTCGCATGTGAAGGTTTGGATTTATCTTTGTGGGTGTACATAAATTATGATGCCTAACCATATAAATTTTAAAAATAAAAAAATAAAAAAATGTGCAGGTTGTGTCCATTGCCATATCCTTCTTTATCAAACATTTTCTGCCATTTCAGGATTACCATTTCCAATATATATTTAACTTCTTAATTCTCTGACTTTGATCTCTATCTTGTTTCCCCAACATGCAACCAAAAGCACTTTCTTTTTTATACTAAAAGCAACCCCCCTTTTTTTTTTCACCTTCTTTTAATTTTTAACAAAAAAATTAAAATAAGAAATCTATATATAGTAATTTTAATTTGGGTCTTACATGCACACCTATAGTAAGACATTCATTATTACTCATGCACCAACAAGTGATATGTGATGTAGCACTCCTTGCTTCTAATTATTAGTTGATGCATGAGCCATGTTTGACTAATTTGAGGCATAAGTTAATATATATATATATATTTATTAAGGGGCCGTTTATTGGAGTAATGAGGGTGGGGAATAGGAATGAATGAAGATTAATGAGAATTCATTCTCATTAGCAGTGTTTGGTATTATTTATTGTATATAAATGAAATCATAAAAATATGTTAATAAGAAAGGTAATCACTAACTACATATACTAAGCGACCCTTAATAGTTTTTTTTTTTTTAAAAAAATGGGTATCCAATCCAAGATTGACTTATTTGGGTACCAAACGGGCTATTCAGTTATAGAGGTTTCAATTGAAATTAGAACAAAGTTTAATTTGTACGAACTAACTCATCTAAGATGAGTTTCCAACATTAGACCTAGAGATGATACTATTAGGCTTGCTTAAGGGGTTTAATATAAATTATTGATTGAAATATCTATGTACGAAAAAATTGAAAATAAAATCTCAAATATAATTTGACATGATTCTAGTTTATACCGTTTTCTCTCTCAATATTGGTCGGTCCATTCAAAATTGTTACAAATTATTTATTTGAAACTTAAAAAAATGTGACTTAACACGATCCTGATTCTTACAATTGACTCTCTTTATATTTGTCGATCCGTCCAGAATTTTTACAAATTGTTTTTGTAACAACTCTTAATAAAAGTAAGTCTCTTGTGCACTAGATACACTTTTCAATTTTAACATGTGTAACTTTTCAATAGTATTTTGTATAACTTTTAAAAAATGAACTTGAGTTGCACCGACATACAAGACTAATCCTTATTACAAATTGTTTTTGTAACAACTCTTATATTTATTTCTGCAATAATAATGTATTGTGCCAAAATATGGTTATTTGTCAGTAAATATATATGCAATGAAATTGGAAGACCAAAAAGAATTAAATGGTTCTATCATATATATATATGGACGGGTACGTGCTAATATAGATATAATGAGAACTGCATTATTGTGAATATGACGTGCTTATATTCCAAGTGTAAGCCCAAGTTCCGTCACAAAATTGACCACCTTCAAAAGAAAACCTATAAATTATATATTCAGCTAAAGTAATTATTAACTATATAATCATCACAAAATATCATTGTATGATTTAATACTATATATATATATATGAGTCGTCGCCATCGATCCACGCTTTTTGTTTTAGAATTTCTGAATTTGCATAAACATTCGGCCGATAAATAGACCCAATTGTGTTGTAACCTTTATAGTACGACTAGGTTTCGAGTCTATCACGTGAACTCATATTAGTGTTATGTATAATTATTATTATTGTTTTTCATATATATTATTACTATTGTAAAAATAAAATTTATTTTTTAATAGTGATAATATATATGCATAATAGTTGATTATATATATACATGAAGTGATAATTGATGAACTGTGTTCACCATGGGCTCAGATTCAAATAAATTTTTGTCTTATAATAATTTAAATGTCAATTTGTTTGAATTAATTATTGAAATTCAGAATATATATCATTAAAAATATAAAAAATCTCATTAGAAGTATAAAAAATTAGGTCAGTAGTATTATGTTTTAATTGTTGTAGAATTTTTTACTCAAATT
Organism: Prunella vulgaris; assembly: GCA_026898435.1. Taxonomy (NCBI): domain Eukaryota; kingdom Viridiplantae; phylum Streptophyta; class Magnoliopsida; order Lamiales; family Lamiaceae; genus Prunella; species Prunella vulgaris. The sequence continues at coordinate 1,153,808 of JAPKLY010000001.1, forward strand.
ATACTCCATAAAATTTTTAATAATTTTAATTAAATATTTAATATTTTAAAATAAATTCAAGATAATTATTTTTATATAATATCCCAAATCCATCCTTATCCATTTCATCCAATCTACACTGCGTGCGCCTATATTTTGAGAGTGAAAAATATAGAAAATTTCAAATACACCATATATATTTTATCGAATTAAAAATACTAAATATACTATTTTTTCACTATATCAATTTTTTTGATAAGAGTATATTCTATAGAAACCATTTGATACCATATGGGTAAGTATATTCAAAATTGGGTGGGTATTGTATGAATAATACTCACGGTAGTAATTTTGTTCACAACATATTTCATTTTACATAGTAACACACACTTTGTTGTGTAGTGTTAGTTCATATACAGTATGGTATTAGGTCATATACGATGTGATTTTAGTTCAATTACGATGGTTTGCTATCTGTGGTGTTAATTCATATATAGTGTGATATTAGTTCATATACACTGTGGTATTAGTTTATATGCAATATTTTTTATTATTTATATTTATAACAATCAAATCTCAAAATACTTAGTCTAAATTGTTGTTCACTATAATATTCACGGTATCTATCATTCACATAATATTTTGCGTTCAAAATTTTTAATATATTGCAATTTCGATATGAAATGGTATAACGGAATTGATCCGTATGAATCGATATACGCTGATATCGTCCAACAATCAATTGTATATCAAAATTTTCAATACGGAATATAATATGAAACAATAATTTTATAAATATACTAATCCCCGCCAATTCTATATACTAATCGAAGATAATCTTGAAAAATCGAAATACATACTTATATTATAGGGATTCATTCCCCTTCTCTCTCTCTCTCTCTCTTTTTTAAAGGAATTTAAAAAATAAAATAAAAAAAGTCATGTCCAATAAATTCGAATAAATATGTACGGCTGAGTACCTGTGTTTTTTAGTTAGAAGGACGAAAAGAAGATGTCAAGTCGTTTGGTTTAAGAATCTTAATTTGGTGAAGAAATTACACTGTTACTATTTTAGTTATCGTGTCGTGTCTATTATATGTCAATTATCTAACATTTATTTGATGCTTATAACACGAATCTGGTCACACACTTGAAACTTATGTCACATACCTAAGTTTTTTTATTCATTATTAATTAATTAATAGTCCATGTCTGAATATTTTAGTGGCCACACTCCATTTATGTATACTATAGCAAGGATATTTATATGATTTAGATATTCACTAAATAATTAATGCTTGAAATATTCTAGATAATCCAAACGACTGAACCCGAGTCACATTTCCCTATTTATATGGCAAAGTATTCTGTAAATTATTCACAAAATAAATTTTATAATGAACAATAATTTATTCTAAGCATTATAATATTTAATTATTACGAAGAATTAATAACATAAAATATTATCTGGAGGTGCATAATATGAACCATCTGAAACTATAGAAATTAGGTGACACTCAACAACAAAATTATCTCAGTTCGCAAGGTATGCGATGAAATAAAAAGAAGTTTGTGATCATGGTTTTCAGTTGAATTCAGTGAGTATAAAATTTAAGTTTTCAATAGTTGGTTAGATGATCTTTTATCTTGTTGCGGAGTGATTAAAAACAGAGAATAACTTAGTAAGAGATATCATATGTATGGGGCTGATGTGATAGGAAGAGGATATTGATCTTTAATTTGTAAGGGTTGGAGTAGCCTCTGTACTCAATATTAAATACAATTTCTTTTTTTGTTCAAATAAAATAGTTAATGTGTATGAAATAACAACATACAATATATGAATTAACACCATAAGTAGCATGTCACGGTAAATAAATTAAAATCACATTGTATATGAACAAACACCACACTATATATGAACTAATATTAGACGCTGAAATGTGTGCTACTGCATGATATGAAATATGTTGTGCACAAAATTATTACCATAAAGTATTATTCGCATAATACTACATCTCCATATTTAGCTTGTAAAGTGAGTTCTTCCTCAACTTATTTCCAATAAAATAAAATTTAAACATAAGTTGTCTATACAATTCAGTTTGTACGAATTTCTCCCATCATGCCTAATTTTATTTTATTTTTAATCATTTTTACATACAAATAAAAAAATGTTATTGATATATTAAGACATCACCATTGCATCCAAACATACCTAGGTGACAGACTACCTATATATATATATATGTGTATATACTATACATATATAATCGGTATCGTATTCAGTGCATTTCATCAAATATCATTAACCCTTAAATTAATTTGCTAATAATACAATAACAAATCTAAATTTAAAAAAAAAAATTATTTATTTATTTATTTATTAAGGGGTGGTAGAAGGTGATATATATAATTGGTGGTTGGGGATAGGGAAGAAACAAGAGGAACATTTCAAGTGGTTTCCTTTCAAATGAGAACAAAGAAAATTTATAATAATATATTTTTTGTCTAATTACTCTGTAAGGTGTTTGTGTCTTCAGATCAGACGAATGGCAATTCATAGTGGTCGACTTTTTCTACAATATTTTTTATTTTAATTTCTGCCAATTTTAAATTTGTCACAGGATCTGAAATATTATTTGAAAATTAGATTGCAGTGCTGCTTTTGTAAGCATTAAAATCTTGAATCAGTACATGCACCACTTTTTTTTACTTTAATGGCTCTGATTTCTGAGACAAAGCTGCAAAATTTCTTCTTAATTGGTTAGTAAAATGCACCTAAAAATAACGACTATTAATAATAATAATGATAATGTTTTAATGATTATAATAACAGTAACTCAGTGACAATGATTGGATTTAAGACACAATTGTGTACTTTTTTTGCACATGACATATTCTTTTTTTTTTATTATTATTAATTTGATCTTGGATTTTGACCTGGGGAAGGACCGTCCATGATCAAAGCATATGAATTAATAAAAATAAAATTATAAGATTAGAACCTACATAAATGGAATATAGAAGCTGAACTGCAGGCTGCAACTGTTTATATATATATATATATATAGAATTGTCTGTTTGAGAAAATTGAACATATATAATTCCACAAGGTTGTGTTTGTTTAATTTTGAATTGTATCAAATTAAGTATGTAAAAGTAAAAGGACAATTACGAAATGTTTCAAAATTAATGTACTAATTTCAAATAGGTACAATATATAAAAAAAAATATAATTTTATTATTCAACTTATGTTTACACTATTATGTAAAAAAATTATATCTGTTTAAAAATAGTGTATTATTTTTGTATAAATTTATGATTTTTTCTAGAAGCAAGTGATGTAATATTATTATCAGGGTGGTGTTTGCGTGAGATCATCAAAACTCAATCATTTTTTTCTTAATAGTATTTGGTATAAATAGCCGATGTCACAATAATTTTTACCAAGATTTAGTCTTGTATGCACCAATTACACCGTACAACTCAAGTGTATTTTTGAAAAGTTAAACAAAATACTACTGAAAAGTTACACAAGTTATTACTAAAAAGTGTATCTTTAATGGTGTAATTTTTCTGTAAGAATTTGTGTAACTTTTCAGTAGTATTTTGTGTAACCTTTTAAAAATGAACTTGAGTTGCACGGTGTAATTGGTGCACAAGATACTTAATTTTTTACCAACTTTAAATTAGTTCAAAATATATAGATGGGATCTTGAAAACCGTTGTCTATTGCAGGAAAGATATCAGCTTGTTGTGGGGCAGTTTATATATGCGTGCCTTTTAATGTCAAATTATTCCAAGTGAATTAGTAGATGATGTTTGTGGGTAGAAATTAAACTTCTTTTCTTTTTCATGCATTCAATTAATTGGTTGAAAACAATATTTTGTGGGCTCCAATATCACTACCATTACATTAACATTCTAACCTACGCCCAACAAAATAATGATTTGGAGTATATTGGATCTTGTGTCACAATCTTATATTGTATATATCTTTTTCTTTTTATATAGGCAAATTATTATATGAGTAATACTCACAAAAAATAAAATTGTGTGTATCAATTTTGACTTGATTTGAATCGTAATTCGATTCGAATATATCATACGTCTAGGTTATTTCAACCTCTATTTTGTATTTATTCGGATTCTATTTTTAGAAATAAGACTATATAATTTTTTTCTGAGTAAGTTTTATGAGAGATTGTTTCATGTTATTAGACCTGCATTTATTTAAAAAAATTATCACTTTCAAGAACAATTTTTATTTAAATTTTATCACTTTTTAAAAGTGATAATTTTTAATAAAAAGTGACAGTTCTCGTATAATTTTTTTTTCTTAGGATTAGTCTTGTATGCACCAGTTACACGGTGCAACTCAAGTTCATTTTTAAAAAGTTAAACAGTTTATTACTGAAAAGTTAAACTATGAAAGATACACTTTTCAGTAATAAACTGTTTAACTTTTTAGTTATAAATTGTTTAACTTTTTAAAAATGAACTAGAGTTGTACCGTGTAATTGCACAGGAGACTTACTCTTTTTCTTAATATTTAATACGGTTAAGAAATATCGAACGAACTTATAGTTTTTGTAAATTAGTTGAAAAGAATGTTCCCCTAATCTTATTTTAATTTAATTGTTTTGATGAAATATAATTTCGACCAATGCGCTGAAAATATGGTAATTCTTTTGGCTCATTTGATTGAAAAAAAAAAAAAACGATTCTCTTAACTGAACAGAAAGACTTATTTTTTTAACTTTTTTTTGCCAAAAATAATTTTGGGGTATATATACTTATTGTAATCATAGTTTGCCTTTTTCACCTCCGATATCTCATCTTTGGGTATTCTTAAAATTGATTATCGAAGTTCATTTTTCGTTTGAAAATTAATTCTGTTGTCTATTGACCCATCATGACCAATGGAGCCGACAATTTTAACGTTAATGTTATGGGTGCAAAGAAAGTAAAATACAGATCAGATGAGCAAGTACTGCTGATTAACTGAACATTATATTATCAGTTGAGGAAGTCAGCTGATAGGTCTGCTGATGGTCATCTGATGGGGTCAGCCAAGATCATCTGAAAATATACTGAAAGTCATCTGGTATATCAGCGGAGTCAGCTGAGGAGGTCAGCTGAGGTGTCAGGATGGTTGGTCAGGACGACAGTCGATCAGGATGACTGGTCAGGATGGTTAGTCAGGATGGTTGGTTAGGTCAGGATCATGGACAGGCTGGTTAAGTCAGCTGATGAAGGTCTACTGATGATATCAGCTGAGGACATATCACATCAGCAAACAAGGCAAGAAAAGGGGTACACTAACTCTAAGTCAGGAATTAAACCAAGAATCAGTTAGGAAGCGGTTTAAACTTCCAAGTTGGACAACTGGCGATCAGTTTAACAGAATCAAAACTGAAAACCGTTGGGCTCTGATCATTAATCATTTTCGGTTGCAACTGCAGCAGTTTCTTGTTAGGTAGTTACTATCACTAGCATTAATTAGGGTTTTTCATACTCCTATATATATACGCATCTATGTATAGGGAAGAAATATCATTCAGAATATGCAACATATGAGATAGAACAAAATAGAGAGATCCTAAACACTTGTAATATGTATCATCTTCCATTGATTAGTGAGAGAGGTGCTCTCATCCGTGGACGTAGATCATTTCTGATCGAACCACGTAAATCTTGGTGTTCTTCAATTTTGTTATTCCAATTGATTTCAAACAATCATTGTTGACTCAACAGTTAAAATATAATTTTTAGAAGTATGTAAAAATATTAAATTTCAAATTCACCCAACACATATATTAAATTTCAGATTCTAAATTCACCAATATGTGGTTCAAAAATAGCATTTTTTCTATTCGAATCAAAACTTTGGATTTCAAGATTTTGTGTGGAAATTTTGGGAGAGGTGAGGGTTAAGGTTAGGACTTCAACAATGTCTGAGATTGTAGAAAATGAGTATGTATTTAAATTCTGTTGAAGTGGGGTTGAGAGAAGATGATAGAATGTTAATTTCATTGTCTTCCTGGAGAGGGCAGAGTTGGAGCAACTGCGGTAGTGATCGAATATTTTTGGGACTGCTGTATGGGAGAAGCGACTTTGCTTTCACGTCAACTTTTACGAAATAGGGTGGCATTACGGTTCTGCTTCCAAGTCAACTTTAGTCAATGACGGGTCAACGTGCAGCAAGACCAATTTTGAGACAAAAAATAACTTTCAATGACCAATTTTGCCAGTTTCCAAAATGAGGTATCAGAAAACGAAAAAAAAAACAACATTAATTACTAAAAGTGACATTTACCCATAATTTTGGCAAAAATGGTAGAAATTTGTGCACATTTGATGAAAAAGAATGGAAAAACAGAAAGTTTACGAGGGTATTGAGTAATGCTTTAAATATTAGTGGGTGCACTTACTAAAAGAAGGATGTGAATAACCTGGGCGGCTGGGCCTATATTACCGCCAAACATGGGCTATTCAAAATACCTTTTTGGTTCTGGGCCAATAATTTTAAAACATTGAATATTTTTCTGTCAAGAAAGGGTTGATTAATTTGATTAGATGGAGCTCCGACAAGTTTTAATCGACCCGAATACGAAAGAAGCATATATTCAAAGCAGCATCTTGCCTCATGGCTGCTACATTTATATAACCAACCAAGTTTACAGCAATATATAACAGATAACAATTAAATAATCTAATTAGACATCAACTTTGAGATGGTCAAGCTATTTATATTTCTATAGGCACATAGCAAAATGCTCAAATGAAATAACAATTGGTACAAGTTACTAGATACTTAGTTTTTTCAGGTATTTTTAATGAGCAAGAACTGAGAGGGACCTTAAATCGATGAAAACTGCGTCTCCGTCTTCACACGGAGGGGAAGTACTTGTTGAGATTGAGAGGAAGGGAATAGAATTCCTGGCTTCTGTTATCAGTTTTGAAGTCTTTGAACTTATCCCACCAGTGCTTGCCTCTGTCTTTCCTGATCTGGGAGTCCTTCTTGTCCAGCGTGTTGTCGAAGACAAATGCCAGCACGCCCGCCACGAATGCTTTTGATGAAAATGGGACGTTGACAATGTCGTTGAACTGGAAAGCAATTAGTTAAGAAACAAGAAAAACAAACATGCAAACAACAGTTGTGAGTTCGCTTGCTTCGTACCCATCTTGCAGGCGTGTGGGTGGGGCCGTATCCTTTGATGGCAGTGAACTCATTGAAGTATTGTGGGACCGACAAGCCCAGAAAAATCGGGAAGGCGAGGATGAATTTGTTTCGGAAACTGTTGAGCTGGCAGAACTGGAGGAAACTTAAACCAGCAGCACCTGTTTGTTTTGTAAAAGGCAAGTACATGTAACTATGAATGTAGTATGAATCATCAGACTGATTAATAGGGGTTGTATAGAGGATCTGGAAAAACTATAACACGAACCGAAATATCCAAAGAAGAGACAGTAGAAAGCAGCAACAATGGGGGCTGGAATCGAAGCAAAAACTGCTCCAAATTTTCCTGTGATTAAGATATATGTGGTCATTAAAGAGAGGTTTGAAAGAAAAGGAACAAATTTGGCAGATTAAGGAAATAGCTCACCAAGAACAGAAAAGAATAGCATGAATCCTGCAGATATCTGCACTACTCTTCGACTGCCAACACGAGTCTGTGCTATTAGGCCACCGTTCTCTCTGCAATGAGTGAAAAGGTGAGGTTGTTAGTGGAATTTGGGTCGATTATAGCAGACAATGATGTGGATTGATTGTGATTTTCTTACATGGACACAGTTGATCCACTGGCAGTTCCGAATAACCCCGATAACAAGGTTCCAACACCCTGCAGGCAGATCAAAAGAGCAGTTGGATTCGTGTGTTATTAAACTTTGATTAAGAACTCATTTCATGCTAACAATGGACAATGAAGAAAAGGCAAACTTACCAGCCAGCCTACACCACGGCTGAGAATCGAGGGTGGCATGGGGGACGCACTAGCTGATCGGGAAACACCAACAAAGCCACCTGTTGACTGCAATCCACCATTGAAAAAGAGAAGAAAAATGAAATCTGAACTATAAAGATGTGCAACAAAACTTGTATTAGCAGTTTTACTGAAAGATATTAGTTGATCAGTATAAGTTATTTTTACAGAACAGTATTAACAAGTGCTGAGAGACTCGAGCAGACCTCCACAATTGCAACGAATGCAGCCATCATCATGGAAAAGGCTTCACCAGCATCGAACGACGGGGCTCCCCATTGGAAGGGATAAGGGACTCTTATCCTGCATGTGCATGCCTGTTATATCTATGTATTTTTACTGATATGAAACATTGGATTGTGGGAACATTTGAATGTCTAACCACACATACTTAAAGTGTAAAGATGTTCTTAGGTACGCGGAGAAATTCGACTCACCATGGAGCAGCATCAAGGAGTCCAGAACGATCAGTTCTGCAGCTATTTTGGGTCTTTGCTGATGCTCCATTGTAGGCACCACCGACAGTGAGTACATGCGCGTAAATCCACACAATCGATGCAGTGATGAGAACTGCAAACCGATCAAATATGTTCTTTCCAGGTTTTATCACTTGCGGTAAGTACTGCAGTAAATGATATATACCATTCCTTAGAAAACTATGAAAAATATGCAAAGTCAATTTGTGGTTTAAACTGATACCTGTGAGAAGACAACCAAAAGAAAGAGCTCTGGCAACCCGACTTCAACACATTTGGCAACCTGGTCGAGTGAAATAGTTCGTTAAAATCAAAAGTCACTTGAATAAATATGCAGGTAGATGAGCATAACTTGCACATACCCCAGGAAAAGCAAGTTCATAGAGACCAAAACCAGAAACAGCAACCAAAGGAACAACTGAAATCGGGCTTAGGAACCTGAATCGTCGTAAGGAATTGTCAATTAGCAACAACGAAAAACAGATGAAAAGACGGCTAGTACATATCATGATAATTAGTAAAGATATACCTCACAATATTACGCCAAAGACCACTAAAACCAACCACGATTTGAATGGTTGAGGCAATAATAAGTGCTCCTTGTGTCGCCCGCATAGTTTTCTTGAACTTCTGCACGGTTATTTGCATTAAAAACATGCAACTCAGTTCCATTATTTGCCTGATTCTAATTTTTTGTCACTTGGCTAATATCAACAAAAAATTACCCCTTTTTTCAACCAATACACCTGATAAGTACTAGCCATCTCCTTGCAATTATAAGCTCATTGACCAGCAATAAATAAGGATAAAACACTCTTCTGATAGCCTAATTAGTGAAGATTTCGTATGTGAATAAATAAAATCAGACAAATCATTAGCAGTACAAACAATAGGATCAAGATCATGAACCATGATAGGATCGGAGCCGTCCCATCTACTAGAAAGGATAATCGAAATTGTGGGAGCAACGAAGGTGTATGAGGCTCCCATCACAACAGGTAATCTGGTCCCAAACCATGTTTGCAGCAGGGTGTTTAACCCAGCAACAAACAGCAGAGTTTGAATAACTTGTGCTTTCTCCTCCTGAGAGAAGCAAGCAGATATATATAAGAAAATAGTAACAAGAAATCATCATATATTAAACTGGATTTTTGCTACTCTATTGACTCACAGCTCCTCCTCCCATTTGAGGAACCAGCGCAGTCGGTATGATGACAGTCGTCCCCAGCATTACGAGGTAGTGTTGAAATCCGAGAAGGATAGCCTCCGCTGCAAAAAGAAAGCACCATATTGTTGAGGATATTTCTTCCTAGTAAATTATACTCATATGAAAAAATGTTTCACATGATTCAACGTATATATGTATCCTATGTTGAATTTTAGGAGGAAAAACGTATGTGATTTGAACTAGGATACTTATAAATGAACAGAAATCCTCAAATTCGACAATCATAACAGAAAAAAAGGCATTAATCTTGAGTGTCTGAAAAATATATTTTCTAAATTGATTAAACTGCAAAACAAACATAGGAAAGAGCTTTTTGCTAATCATAATGCCAGTGCTAGTACAAGAATTCAAATGCAAGAAAAAGAACAACTTTGATAAAAAGGACAGAAAAGGAGAGCTTTTCTGCTAAGATTTTCTACCAAAATCAAGATTGGTACGACGAATATGAAATATAAGGCCGGTTTTGTGTGAGATCGTCTCATTGATTGCATTCCGGGGCTCAAAGCTCAACTATCCAACCAAAAAGCGACTTTCAAATGTTATTTACAACTAGGAAAGACCATCTAAAAGTGCAAAACATAATCTAAAGAATAAGAGAAGAGAAACAACAGAAGAAAAAGGAAATGCATTAAACACTAACGCCATGGAGGAGGGCTTGTAATGCAGTAGGCAACATTGGGAAGCTGATCCTTAGGCGGGTGTGGTGCTGGCTCGTCTCCTCCTCCCTTTGATGCCATTTTTCACTTCTTTTTTTCCTTTCAATCTCTGCAAAACGTCAGTGAACAAAACTAGCTTTTTAGTCGCTCAAATAGGACTGTGCAGCAATGCAGAATGAACAAATATGGGAACTCTACGAATGAATTTTTAAAAATTCATTCTTGAGGCGTTGCAGAAAATGCAGAAAAAAAGCAAGAAAAATGTTCATTGGTAATGCAACAGCTCATATGGAAGTATGCACCACCTTGTTTTCTCAGGAGAGAGAACACAGATTCAGGGGAAAAAGGGAAGCCAAGAAAATGGAAACGTAATTAATTACTGCAGCAAGATTAAAACTATATAAGAGCTCCTAGAAAATAAAGGTGAATAAATCGAAGACCCCACCTCAGAAAAGATTCAGCCCAAAAAAGGGGGCATGAGAGAGAGAGAGAGAGAGAGAGAGGTGGTAATGGTAATAGTTTGTTATTCTGGCACAAAGATTGAAAAAAGAAGTCTTGAAAAAGAGGGAGCAAAGTGTGAAGATAAAAAAGATGAAAAATGGTCCCAAATTTATACCGTGGTATCCTCTCTCTCTCTTCAATTTCTGGGCTACTTTCTCTTAAAGATCCCGCCGGAACACCTACTGAGAGAATAAACAACAATGTAGCTAATTTAATGCTGTCTTTAATGTTTTCTTGCCCTTTTCCTTTTCAATTCTGCGATGGCTCATCAATTTAACACTCTTGTTATTATGACAAAATAGTTGCAGTATCATAAACAGCTGCCAAAAGGTGAAATGGAATTAAAGCTGAATTGTTTTTGGTGGAATGGAATGGAGAATCACCCTTTACTTTTCCAAATTGCATCGCCAATAATATTACAGAATAAACTTCCAAATAACACATATGTGCATCAATCCACTAATATAATTATAATTTATTCAATAAATTATATTTTTTATATTTTATTAATTAATTTCAGAATCACATATTCTACTTTTTCTTAATTTGTATGCTCAGCTCTTAAAAAAAAATCCGGGACGAGATTGTAATAATTAATACTAATTAAAACTACACATCGTATAGGGGTACAAAATAATTTGTCCAACCAATAAGCATTCAAATATGTCTGGTGAACCCAGTTTTGATGTACTTCAGCTCTATGCTTGACTGGTTAGCCATTTAATGTTGAAGAAAGGTTTTCTTCCTTGGATAAAATAATTTTATTTTCATCATTGATTTGTGGTAACTATCATATCAAAGTAAATAATTCAGTAAAATTTTTTTACTAATATTTCATCTATCTCATACTTGTAACTTAATTGTTACTTGCTAGTTGAGATCATTCAATCAAAAATTGGGTCACTTATATATTGATTCAAAAAAATTACTATATTTATAAATTGGGTCAAAAAAATTGAATGGAAGCTTTTTTTTTTTTACACGAGACCAATATGTAACTTTTGTCATTTTATTGAACCATTTTGTATTTTTCCCTAAAAATTTCGTTTGAAATTAGTACGAAATGTATATATTAAATATTATAGATTAATTAATATTATTACATGCATTACAGATATCAGTTGATTTATAAATTAAAGTCACAATATAAAATATTATAATATCAATAAATGCATTTAATGACATCTGCAAATTATCGAATGCATGTAATGATATCAATTTTCATACTTGAACAAGTTTCACATGAGATTAGTTCTATTTATACATGGACCTTTACAAATTAACTCAAAAAAGTAATTATATTTACAAATTAATTCAAAATATTTGCACAAATACATAAATTTTTTCGCAAAAGCATAATTTTTTTGCTCATAATCAATTTGCAATTAATATCTTCTTATTTTTTTGGAACGTACCATTTTGTAAATTTTTAGTGGGGTATCTACAAATTAGTTCAAAAAATTAGTTCAAAATATTTATACAAACAAACAAATTTCTTTTGCAAAAATACATAAATCTTTTTTTTCATAAAATTAATTTATAATTAATATCACTTTCTGAACCATTTTATAATTTTATAAAAATGAACTACAAACCGCTAATTCATCAAAATAAGGAAAACAAATTAAAAACAATTAAAAAAGATAAAGCAAAAAATTTATTTTAAAACAAACAAAAAATGAAGGAATAAATAAAGCAACAAGTTATTTCTGAATCAAACAATAACAATAAAAAATGATGCAACACAATATTTTGGCGCATTTTATCAAATTGATAGACTGTTGGACACCAATTATTTGTACCTCTATTTTCTCTCTTTTTATTAGAGCTGATAAATGGAGATAAAAAGTTTTTTTGCCTCATAACTTATTGAGCGTCAGATTTTGATCTCAAAAATTTTAATTTTTCAATTTTAGTCCCGTAATTCTTTGTGTTTGTTCAATTTTGATCCCATTTTTACCGAAAAATGTAAATAATGTCATTTTGTCCTGTACAATGCATGTGGTGGTTGAATTTATAATTTTCCTGGCACTCTTGCTAACGTGGGTGCAAAATAATTAATTTTTTTATTTATTTTGTATTTTTTACTTATTTTTTCTACATTACTGAAACACTAATAAAAATAAAAAAATATCAGCAAGGATGATGGAAAGTTCCAAATTCAACTACCATGTGCATCGTGCATGGTAAAAAATAATATTATTTTCACTTTTTCAGTAAAAATGGGATCAAAAAATTGGACAAACCCTAAGAGTTACGGGACCAAAATTGAAAAGTTAAAATTTTTTGGACCAAAATTGGACAAACTCCCATGGTTACGGGACCAAAATTGAAAAGTTGAAATTTTTGGGACCAAAAGCGAACACTCAATAAATTATGAGACTAAAAAACTTTTTTTCCCCTGACAAATGGGTCGATTAGATCCAATCCGCCAAGTTAAGTCATATTTACAAACTGAGTCGTATCGGTTCATTTTCAAAACAGGCATATAAAAATTAAGTCAGCTCAATCCGACTCATTTTCTTTTTTCAATAATAAGATTATTAATTGAGTGCCCTTTTGGCCATGTAATTACTATTTTTTCTCATACCGCACAACAATGAAACCTCATTATGTTTCACTGGATTCGACTTAGGAGGGGCTGTGACATTTAATTTGGTGGCCAGTGGAGATATGTGCATTAAGAGGTAAAATGTATAAATTAAGAAGCTATAGTGTAGTAGATTGGTCCCTTATTAACAAATTTAGGCAATGGCCTATATATCTATGTGCTAAGACGAGAATGAATATAAGTTGAAATTTTTAATTCTATTATTTTTTTTAATAAATTAAATTAATCCGGGCCAGTCTGTGACCTGTCGGATCAAAATAGTCCGAGTCCATTTGGCTGACGGCCATACGAACTGGGCCAAAACAGTTCAATTTTTTGGGCTATTATATTTTGAGGTTAGTCCAGCTCAAATATCGGGTGACCGTCCCATCAAGTCGGCCGAAATTGTGAGCAGTACTTCTCATATTAATCATTTTTCCTATTATCTATCGGCCTCTAATTTTATTGGGTACAAATGATATTTGGTAGGATTTCAACCTACCATTGGGTATGCTCTTATGCTTGGAGTTTGAAATTAAGATTTTAAAAATTAACATTTTTGCAATAATTATGCCACAATTTTGACTAAGAATTTCACCCGAACTATTTTTTCTTCACGAATAAAATAAAGGTCAAAATTATTTATTGTATATTAAAAAATTACTAATATATTTTAACCTTCAATCACATATTTTCTTTTGTATGAATTAACGTTTATTTCAAGTTTTTCTATAATAATAATGAGAATGATTTTTTTCTCTCCATCCTCACCTCTGAGATATGTTGGATGACTTAGTTGTGTTTATAGTAGTTACAATACCACTAATATTCTACTCTAATTAAAATAAAAAAAAGAGAGACAAGTTTTCTTATATAGTGGCATAGAAAAATGATTGATCATGATGATTATAAAAAAAGAAAGAGAAAGTAAATGAAATGGTGTTATAACTATCTTATTTAAGGGAAAATTATGTGTTATAAATTATTTTCTTTGTCCCGTAAAAATTTGCATACTTTTCTTTTTAGTTTGTCGCACAAAATTTTGCATATATACTCTTAAAACAGATATATTCTTTTAAATTTTAACCTTTAAAATTTTTATCTCATAATTTTTATCCTACATATTCTAATTTTTTAAATAAAAAAAATTATGTCTTTAAAAGTACTGCAAATTTTATGGGACTGAATTAATCTTAAAAATTATCATATATATTTATTATAATTAAAGAATTTACAAACCAAACATCGCCTAATATTTTCTTCATATAATTTTTTTTCTTGTGTGAATAATCAAATTTTAATATAATTAATGTTGATAAAAAGAATTAAGCCAATGATTAAAGAATATTAAAGAGTAAGCAAGTGAGAGAAAATCAAGCCCAAGTTGCTCGCCGCCTTGCTCGTCCAATGAGAAAGGACGAGGTAGCAAGCCCACGTGGCCAAGTCAAGTTGCTCGCCACCTTGCTCGTCGCCTTACTCGTCCAACAAGAAAGGACGAGGTAGCAAGCCCACGTGGCCTAGCCAAATTACTCGCCACCTTGCTCTCCGTCTTGCTCGTCCAACGAGAGAGGACGAGGTAGCAAGTCCACGTGGCCAAGCCAAGTTGTTCGCCACCTTGCTCGTCCGCTATGTTAAATTTTAAGGAGTATATGGAAAAGCTCAAGCAAAGTATTGCTCGCCCATCTGCTCGCTCGGATGCTCCCTGAAGAATGGACTCAAGAGGTGATGAACGACCCAATAGGGGTACATTAGTCATTTAGGCTAAAGATAGTGGAGTAAGTCATTTAGATAAGTGACCTAAAAACGTGTCACCTCACCCATACAAGGGTATAAATAGGTGTAACATACCCATTTGTAAAGGATCTGAATTTTAGAATACAAGAACATTTTCTACAAATATTTCTCTCACTATAATCCCCTTATATTTCATATTCCAATTTCAAGTTATCATCTAAGATTATTGTTTGGATATTCTGCCAAGATAATTTAGCCACATAACACATCTGATTATAAAGATTATCCAATAATTAAATAAAAATTGCATCAGTTACACGTAATAACTTATTCTTAAAAGTTGTGTTGCTAACTTTGGAAGGTGGCAACTTTGTGTCATTTTCTTGTGTACACTTTATAAATGTACTCATTTTATTTTATCTTTTTCATTCACAAATTTTATATTCGTAATTTGCAGAGTATTCATTGTTGGAAGAATTAATATCAAACTTATTTATTAGAGACGATTCCCTATTTCTTTATTTATCAAGGGTCCAAATAAAATAAAAAAATTTATGCAACTAAAATTGTACGTAGTACTCATAAAAATTGGTAGGTGAGTTGGCAATTTAAGTTTTTTTATTACTCCAACAACTTTTAGGGCAGTAATGAGGAACACTATTGATTTATGAATGAGAAAATTATAAGTATAGTGGTGAAATTAATGCAATATGATTAGTTAATATACTAAGTACCATTACATGATGAGTTTATGGATTTGATAAAGACGCGTTTCCCAAACATCACTTTTGAGCATATCTTCACGCTTGATATTAGGTTTTTTCACGTTTTAAAGTGCTACTTTTGATGAGTTTCAACCTTTTGATTTTTGGAAAATAATAAAGAGTATGTCTCATTTGCACCTAATATATGGTATATTCACTTAACAGTTAAAATTATTTACACTGAAAAATATAAAAAAATTATATTAAAATTAAAAGTTGATTACACTGAAAAGTTTACATTGCAAAACCAATAATAATAATATACACTTTATAGTGTAATTAGATTATACTTTTCGGTATAACCAGTTCATACTTTTCAGTGTAAAAAATCTTAACAGTTAAGTGAGCACCAAATGCATATCTTTGTGCAATATAATTTAAAAAAATTATTTATCAATATATTATATATTAGGGAATTGTATAAAAATAGTTTATGATAATATTATCGTGAATCAGATTTAAAATATCAAATATTTGATCAAGTGTATTAAAAATCTCATCAGAAGTATTAAAAATCCGGGCCAATAATATTATGTTATAATTATTAATTATAGGATGATTTACATATATGTTCAAGAAAATCACTATATTTACAAATATGTTCAAAATATTTGCACAGAAGCACATTTTTTTCTGCACAGCACCTATTTGTAAATATAGTGAATTTTTTAAACCTATATGTAAGTCACCCATTATTATAAAATTTATTGATTCCAGCTTTTAATCCTTCTAGTGAATATTTTTGATACAGTTGACCTTGATACTATAAACCAGTTTCATTATAAATTCTAAATCAGTTTCATATCACATACACTTTAAACAAAAGAAAATGAATTAACCTTAGGGCTACGAAAATCCATAGAAACTTGTCGTGCTTTGCTTTTGTTTGTTCATTATTATTATTCAATCATCGACAATTATTTCATGAACATTAAGTTAACTATGCTAGTGATTGTGAAATTTACACTTGATAAATCGAATTAGCATGCAATAGTTCATACTTAAAAATTATTTAAAATTATAATTAACTATCAGAGACCTTGTTCTAGTCTAGGTTTTAACATTGCTTTGTTTATTTTTTATTTTTTGGTTATTTAATAAATTGAATTCTCATAATTAAATTGTCATAATTGCAAAAGCCATAGCTATCTAACATCTCCATGGGGCGACCAATATTTTGTCCCTTATAACTTTCTGGGGTCCCTAAAAACAGAGTATATACTGTGTGAAAATAGTTTATAATAAATTTATTATGAAGTTGTTTTAAAATATAAAATATTTGGTCATATGTATTAAAATATTCATCAGGTATATTCAAGGATGTAAATAGCGTTTGACAGTCGTCGAGCGGTCGACTGCGGCCAAGCACCAAGGAGGCCTAGGCGGGGCAAAAAAAAAATTTGTTTTTTTATTTTTTAAATATATATTAATAAAAATATACATTATACAATAAATTATAAATTTAAAACATAATTAATACTCAAATGCATTTTTCACAAAACATAACAAGTCAATAAAATGCTAAAAACTATCACAAAATGACATTGTTCAACTTCTAAATAAAATACTAAAATAACAAAATATATTGTACGAATAGATTAATAAGTAGTTCAACTAAGAAGAATAGCTAAAGACAATTGTTATTCAACTCCACGTACACACTCTTCATCATTATATTCAAACTCCACATTAACATTTATTTCATCATCATCATATGAGAAATCATCCTCGTCAAACTCTCTAAGTCGAGAAGTCATGTCCACGGTTGAGATTTTATCTTTCCTTTTCTTTTAGTTTGTTTAAGATTTTAGATTTTAATTAATTTATTTTATTTAATATTTATTTACTCACATGATCACATTTGTTTTTAACTTTAAATTTTTTTTAATAAACCTCCGCCTACTCCTCTGTGGCCACCATTTCCGCATATTCCTTATGGCCGTCTAGGCGGGGCTTAATACTCTGGCCGTTTTTTTCTGTCGATTTGGACTAGGCTTCGGCCGTTAGGGGCCGCCAAACGCTTAGGCGGTGGGTATATTAAAAGTCGATGTCAATAAAATTTATAACACCTATAAAATTAATTAAATGTTTGATACTTTAAAACTAGTTCATGATAAGTTACTTTACCCTATAAATGTGATATTGATTAAAATATCATTGAAATATATAATCTAAGGAAGAATTTTATATTAGGGCTCAAATTTTAAGGTATGTCTCAATTTAAAACTTTAATTTTGAAGCGTCTCAAATTAAGATCTACATTTTAATTTTTTTCTCAATTTAAGATCTAGTTTTAATATCTTTGTCACAATTCAAGGCTCTATCCATTTATCTTTATTTTTTTAAAGCTTCACTAACATAATAATTTTTTGTATTTAATTAATTTTTGGTATAACATATCAATTAAAATAAATAAATAAAATTTTATGCAAGTATTAAACATACTTTAAAATTTATTTTTTCTAGTTGAACAATGAATTGAAAAATAATAATTATGTCAAATATGAATATTAAATAAAAATTATAATTTGTTAATTTTATATTTTAAATCATAATTCAAAATAAAATATTATTATGGTTAAAGTTTCTTATTAAAAATTAAATTGAAATAATAATACATAGACCGGGCCTTGAATTAAGACAAAGATATTAAAATTAGATCTTAATTTGAGAAAAATTCAAAATATAGATCTTAATTTGAAACATTTCAAAATTAAAATCTTAAACTAAGACATACTTTAAAATTTAGGTCCTAATATAAAATTCTTCCTATTAATTATATGATACAATGATACTTCTTTTAATATTAATATCATGCCCACATTCTCTATAATTTGCCAAAAAAAAACACTATTCTAATAAATATTTATACTCCTAAATTTCACCAGATTTAAATTTTTTAATTGAACTTTATTAATAAAATACTTAATAAGGATTATTAGAAAAATAAATAAAAGGATTATTTTTGCTCTATTGTACCGGGGGGACGCTTATCAACTTGCATATTCCCCTCATCTTTTTCTTATATAATATCTACAAAATATTGCAAGGGAATATCTTCCTCTCTTTTTCCTAACTTTCATAAAAGAAAAGTATATACAGATAAAAGAAAAGGAATATCTAGGCATCTTCAAACTTTCCTTTACAAAATCCTTTTCAGAAAATATATTATTGTAGATAATTAAAAAAATACTTCATTGTTTGCGCATGCTCAAATTAGACATGGGCTGGAATGGGCCATAGACAGGCCCAAGTTAGATTTGAAAAGGCTCGGGTATTTTTTATTGGTATGACAGATTAGTACACCCACCATTAATTGTATGCACCCCTCTTTTTTCTTCCTCAATTTTTTATTTTTTTATTTTTTTCCTTCCCACCATTCCATTTTTCTTCCACCAACTCTTGTCCTAACGACGTCGCCACAAAATGAAATTTTGTATTTTTGTTTTCTCAAAAAAAAAAATTAAAAATATCATGTGTTCTCAAAATAATAGTTGAAAAAAAGTACTCCCACATACGAATTTTAAAAAAAAATGAGATAAAATAAGAATATTGTGAAATAATTGTGGGGTCCACTAGAGAATAAAGTGATTATTTTTCAGAGTGATAATAAAATAATACTCCCTCCGTCGTTACTTTTTGGCACAAATATTAAAGAATATAAAATATTGATATAGTATAAGTGTTGTGATGAAGAAAAGTGAAAAAGTAATGTGAATAGTGTAAAAAAGTATTGAAAATAATAATAAAGAAGTGAATGGTACTTTTAAAAAAAGGTAAAAAATCAAATGAGTAACATATAGTGTGACGGACGAAAATGACAAAATAAGCAACTTATAGTGGGACGAAGAGAATATTTTTTAAAAGAGGAATGAGAATAAATTTGCGGGATGGAAGGAGTAGTATTTTAGGAGTTCATCAAAAGAAAATGTAGAATTATTTTTTTTCTTCAGATTTTTTGCTACTAAATATTTTTTTTAAGAAAAAAATTTGCATTGTTGAATGAATAAATGTATTTTTTATAACTTTTTTTTTTCCTTTTGTACTCTATAAATTTTTTGAAGTTTTGGAAGTTTGGTTGCAAAATCGAAAAAAAAATCTCAAAAATTTAGGAGTGGTGGCTGTGCTGCTGTGCACATGTTGATGTGAGTAAAAGTGATGAGGATATGTATATCTTTTTATTTGTGTTTTAATCTAATTAATATGCGATGTGGGTGTTCTACCAATAAAAATAAAGGCATATAAACCCGGGCCATTTGAAAATTAATGATTGGATGGATATCCTATATTTGAGGCATATATTAACGGTTCGAATTTATAGGACTAAACTTAATATAAGTTTAATCATTTTATAAATATTAACATTTTATAAATTATTTAAAAAATTTATAACATATTATTTTTAAGTAATTTATATATTATTGAAGTGGGTACAATTTATAAGGTTTTCTATAATTAATTATAAATTTTTTAATTTAATTTTGAGTGAAAATAAATTTTTTATTTATTTTTTATGTTGAGATAGAGATTAAAGGTGGGGTAATCAATTAGTTGGTACATTTAACCTGGGCCTTAAATAAATCGATGGTTGTACTTGGGCCTCCAAAAAATGAGGAATTTGGGCTGCCTAATTATATAAATTCCATAAACAATTGGGCGAGTGGGTTGCTGAAGCTTTGAGCTACCAATTTATTCGAGAAAAATAGTGTTTTTATTAAACAATTTATTTTGTTTTGGTCCCAAAAAATATAAATTTTCAATTTTAGTTTCATAACCAATTTAATTGTTTAATTTTGGTTCCAAAAAATTTAAATTTTTTATTTTGACCTTATAATTTACTTAATTGTCCAATTTTGATCAAATTCTTACCGGAAATTAAAAAAGACGCCGCTTTCGGTCTCACGCCTCTCACGTGTGTGAATGCTAAGTGTGTAATTATTTTTATTTTTATTTTTTAAAATTTACAAATTTAGTACACTTGGACAAAAAAATGGGATCGAGGTACTTTAAGCGAAAATGTGGCTGGAAATGATGTTCTTTTATAATTTACGGCAAAAAAATGGAATTCAAATTGAACAATAAGTAAATTAAGGGACCAAAATTAAAAACTTAAATTTTTTAGGATCATATTAGATAGTAAAGTAAGTTATGAAACCAAAATTGAAAAGTTAATTTTTTTTGGACTAAAATTAAATACGAAAAAAGTTATGGAACCAAAAAAAAACTACTACTTTTCTCCAATTTGTTCACTTGGGCCGTGAGAATGGGCTCTATAATAGCTGAACAAGCCCAAGAAAATTGCAGAATTGGTCCTTCTTCTTTTCACATACTATGTGTAGTCACTTTTGGTTGACTTGCTTACTTTTGTTTGGTTCATAACTTCATCTCTTGAATTTTGATCAATTGAATTAGGCTTTTTTGTTGTAATCCTATTTCTTTACATGTTTTACAGGGAGTTTTTTTCATTTTTGGTCCACAAGACATGAATTAATTTAGAATTGATCTCAAACATTCCATTATTGGTTCCACATAAAAAAATTTGCACATGTTGTTTCAAATGTTACAAAATTTACAGATTTGGACCCAAGATTTTGGGTATCAATCTGCAAATTTTGTAATATCTTTTGGAACCAAAACTGCAAATTTTGAGACCAAATCTATAAATTTTGTAGTGTTTAAGACTACAAGTGCAAGAAATAAATTGTATAGAACCAATAGTGAAATGTTTGGGACCAATATCATGTCGAAATCAGATGGAAAATTAATTATCGATGAGGAACATCATGCAAAAAGAAAAGAAAACATATATGTTCTTAGTATTTAATCGAATTTTGTCAAATTTACTTTTAAAAAATCTGAAATTTTCCTATGTACAAATAGTTCTTATTCCATTCAGATATTGAGAAAGGCGTATGCATATGATATTAAAATCTCTCAAATTAACTTTTATGCTTTGGAGAAAAGTTATTTCCTCCGTTACCTTACATTCTAGAATTGAGTCCTATGATATTAAAGTTATGATAAAAAAATTGAATAAATTCGAGTTTACCATAAACTTAATTTTATCAAATATCACTATTATGCATATACACTATCATTATTAAAAAATCAAATATATTTTTACAATAATTATAATATATACAAAGTGATATCAGTTATCGTGTAATAGTAATACGAGCTCATGTGAATTAGATTCCACAAGAAACTTACTCTAAAGTTATAATTTATGTTTGAGTCACTTGGCATTAGTGATCAGGAATATTATTTTGAACCATATTGTGCAGACAAACTTTTGTTAATTGAGTTTACATAAGTTCGATTTTTGAACTATCATTATTGAAATTTGTCTACCGAGTTTACATAAATTTGATTGCCAACAATTATTATTGTGTGTATTAATTGTTATCTTCGTTTTCAAACTATTTTCATACTTTTAATATATCTCTTTCATCAAAATAATATATGTAAGCAAATAAATTTTGCTAC
>JAPKLY010000001.1:1176223-1189118 GCA_026898435.1 Prunella vulgaris
GTCAAAGTTAAGACCAAAAGTTAAGTCAAGGTTGAAGGAGAATCAGATGACCAAGTCAGAGAGAAGAACCCCAAAATTCAAGAAAATTGTTGTATTTCAATTTCAAGTGTTAATATTTTTATTTACACAAGAATTGTTATTACAATATAAATGTGAAAACAGTTCTGATGTCCGAAGGAGTTTCATAGTTTAAATGTTTGAACAGTTTTCCCAACCAGATTAATACTATTTTTTTGATAAAAAAGTAATACTAATAATTAATCATATTTTAATTTGTTAATACTTTAAGGTTGCATTTACTTTGCAGCTTATAATAGTGTAGACATGATTAATTTTGTAGGAAATACTAAAATAAATCTAAATAACACTTGTTTATTCACAAAAGATTAAAATCATGTCATTGTTTACATTTAGTGTTATGATTTGTTAGAAATAATAATAATCTGAAATCTCTCTCAAAATATATATATATTATATAAACACAATAGTTATTTCTACAAGTTCCCGCCAAAATACATAAATAATAAAAAAAAATTAATATTGCACTCCACGTATTAGCCTATAACATATTACTCTACCATTTGCATATGCCTCACACTTTATTTTTTACTTTTAGCTGAGTTACATAATATTCTATTTTTTGCTGTAATATATCTCAACTACATATTAAATAAAAAATTTATGTATTTTATGCAATAAGAAACACATTGAAGGTGTAAATTTTACTCGGCTCAATCATTGTATTGATCATCTTTTTAAAAATTTTAATTCACATTCATATTCCATATATAAAATTAAATTCAAATCTAAAATATAAATTCTACTTCATCTGTCTTCCAAATTTATTCTCATTTGTATGGGCACGAGTTTTAAAGAAAATGAGATAAAATAGATAAACTAAGGATATTGTGGAATAATTTTGGGGTTCACTGGAGAATAAAGTGATTGTTTATGAGTGTGATAATAAAATAATATTTTATAAAAAAAAATGAATGAGAATAAATTTGTGGGACAGACAAAATGAAAAGTGAGAATAAATTTGGGGGACGGAGAGAGTGTTATTTTAAAACTATTTGTTTATTAATCTTGATATATATATATATATATATATATAGTTGTATACTTAAATTTTTGAAATTTTTTATTAGTGTTTTCAATAGTAATACTCCCCCTGTCCATTAAAAGTGTGCACTTTCTTTGCATATGATTTAATGCAATATGTCGGAGAATATATTGGAATATTGTGAGGTCCGTTTATTACACACTTTTAATGGACGGAGTATTATTTTTAAAATTTTAGTATTTTGTTAGTTCAAAGAAAAATTCAAATAAATGTAATTAATTAAATACATGTGAGACACTTACATATATATTATCTCATATAAATCATATATTAATAAACGATTGAAAATTAATAATTAATTAAAAAATAAAATAAACTTAATTTTGATTTATAACATATTTTATTTTATATTATATTTTAAATTACAAAAGTCTCTCTTTCTCTCTCAATGCCGCCTTCAGTTACTCCAAATAGAGACTCCTTCTCTTTCTCTTTTTTCATCACCACTAGTGTTGTCCTCGATCTCCTCTTGTTTCACCGTCACCGCCAATTCCAGTACTCTATCTCCACCCCCATCCCCTTCGACGACCTAGATCACCCCGACTCTCACCGAATTCGACCTCTGCCAAGCGCTCCTCCTCCAAACCCTTCACTGTTTTTCTTACTCCAACTTTGGTTAGAGTTTTTTGTGCTCTGCTAGATCTAATTTGAACGTGATATTGCATAATTTAGAAGGTGTGTTGAGGGCAAAATTAAAAGTGCAACAGTACATTATATAATATAAACCGGCCAACTTTCGCGGGTTAACTTTTGACAAATAAGTCAATCTTAACCTGGGTCACCCATTTAACCATGAATAATAAATTTACAAATTAAACAAGTTATAAACATATGTTATTTAATTAATATACCTTTAAACTTGAATGTAAACACAACCTAAGAAGCAAAATAGGAATAGTATAATTATACCCCCCTCCTTCAATCTTCTTTTCATTTACCGTTAGGAACAATATTTATTTAAAATTAGTTGTTGATGGGCGAGCCACTCGAGGTGAATCAGAGAGGTCAGGAGGTTGCCGAGCGCGAGCCACTTGAGGTGAATCAGAGAGGTCAGGAGGTCGCCGAGCTCACCCCATATCCTCGTGAAGACCTCGCCGAGGTTCATCATCGCACAACACTCGTAGGCCACGCAAGATGTTAGAGCTCGCCCCAGAGCTCACCCAAACTACCTAAGCCCGCCTCTGAGCTCGCCCATGAGTTCGCCTGTTAGTCAATAGGACCCCGATGGCGCGCTCTTTTTCCCTACGTCTGGTTTATCCACAAGGGTGGTTTGCGGCGAGGTTTTTAATGAGGCCCATCTAGTCTAAGGCATAGTAGTAGGACGAAGCGTGATAGGGGAAGCAGTGTGAGAGATCAAGACGAGGGTAAGGAGCCCTCGTCGACACCGGAAGCCATATAGGCTCGTAAGGTGCCGTCTCACACTCACACACCTATAAATAAGACCTCTCTTGTAACTATTCGGACAATTCCCACAATTCACACAATCAATACAATCCTCATTACAATACTTCTCTCTCTACACTCTCTATTCTCCCTCCCCAAGAACATAAAATCATAAGATTATTGTTTTGTAGAATCAATCCGTCGTAAAGCCACATAAACAAACATCGATTAGTAAATTCTATCAATAATTTGGCGCTAGAAGGAGGGTGTTTTGAATCTGAAAAATAAAAAATTTCAAGAACGAAACATTAGAGTTTGCTTGAAGTTCGAAGATTCGAAGATGTTCTTGATAAAACTCAAGAACACTTGAAGATACATATACATCTTCATCCCTTGAACGAAGAATCCAGATTTCCGGACAAAAACCCGAGCTTTCGGATTTTACGAAATCTGCCCCTGAACAAGTTTTCAAACGCGCGCGTGCACACGAATAAACCGAATTTCAGATAATTCATCACACGCGAGGTTAGACGAAAACTTGCACAGCTCCACCTAAGCTAGACGACCACCACCCCGGCGACCTCCCTCAATCTCAGCGACCTTCAGCAAGCTACCCCCTCCGAAACCCAAAAATGGCTAACACTCGAGCCGCTAAGGGACAGGCCTCCGCAGCTGCGGGAAGGTCTAAAGGGGGTGATCAAAACCAGGCCGAGGTGGAGACCTCACGCCAGCGGGTGGAAACATCACAACCACCTCCCCAGAAGAGCACCGCAGCTCCGCGACCTTCGCGAGTTGCGGTGACCCAGGAAGACTTGGCTCCCGCCCTGAGGGACCTGGCCAGCAACCCTGACGAGCTCCAACGCACCATCGCGACCTTACAAAGGTTGCTGCAGTGATAGCAGGACGAGCTCGCCCTGGTACCCAGGCGAGTTCCAGGTGCCGAGAAGCCCGGGAGCAGACCAGGCCCACTCAGGGCACCCAGACCAGAGGGAACTACAGCATACTCCCCACCGAGCAGGAGGCAAGCTCGGCACAAGCTCGCCAGCGCAGGGAGAGGACCGGCAAGGCCAAGATGGTGGAGGAGGATCCCGCTCCTTACACCGGAAGGGAGTCGGCCTACACCGGGGCATCTGGCACCCATCGATCACAAATGAGGGAAGTCCTCCAAGGCCGCCTGGGCCCGAGATACGAAGAGAATGAGCGTACGACGGCCCCAGCTGCGTCCCACGGGGACTCCGACCAGCAGCCACGCAGATCAGCCCACGAAAGGCTGAGGAGGCCCGCCACTGACCGGCTAGGCCCCCACGGCGGACGCCAATTCCAGCCCGCCACTGAGAGGTCACCCCAGAGTGAGGCACCTCGGGGACGTGCGTCCGCGAGACACACGACCTTTGAGCAGCCTCCGCCGGAGGTGACCCGAGATGACGAGCTGGCCTCACTGAAAAAGGCCGTTGAAATGCTACAAGCACAAGTAGCAGCCAAGTCTGGCGGACCTGACACCACGACTCTCCCCACATCTCCATTGGCACCTGCCATCCTCCGGGCACCGGTCCAGAAGAAAATTCAATTCCTGGTGATGTCCGCATACGAAGGCGAATCAGACCCGAAAGTCCACCTGGCCAAGTACGCGGACTTCATGATTTCAGTCGGCGCCACCGACTCCACCCAGTGCCGGAACTTCCCGCTGACCCTAGGCGATCGAGCTCACCGCTGGTTCTCTTCACTCGCCCCGGGGTCAATCTGCTCATTTAGCCAACTCTCGCGAGAGTTCCTGGCCCACTTCTCAGGATTCGGATCCTACCTTACCCAGAAGCACCGACTCGCTAACATCCATCAAGGCGAGAGTGAGACCGACCAGCAGTACCTGGAAAGGTTCGACAAAATCCTGCTGGAAGGTGAGCCGGTGAGCGAAGACACCAAGGTCGTCGTAGCGATGGCCGGACTCAGGAGGGGTACCGACCTCTGGAAGGAGATGCACCTCGCATGTCCCAACACTTACAGTGAATTCCGTCACAAGGCGGAGGTGTTCGTGGCTATGCAGGAGGCACTACTGAAAGAAGTTGGTGCCCACGAAGAGAGGAAACCCTACGGGAAGAAGTCCGGGGGCACCTACAAAGCTCCCCGAAACTTAAAAGCCTTTGGCGAAGGAGATGAGCTCAAAGAAAAGCTCAACCAGATCCTCACTGTCTCCGTTGACCACGTCTTCACTACCGTCAAAGGCAAGGCCATGCTGGAAGAGCCAAGGCGAATCCGTCAGGACCGCATGAAGCTCAACCCCAACAAATTCTGCTCCTACCATCAGGCCATCGGCCACTTCACCAGTGAGTGCCGAGACCTCCTCAAGCAACTCTGGAAATTTTACGAGGAGGGGAAATTGGCCGAGTTCGTAAAGAAGGCCCCAGCTAAGAGGCCAAGGTTCGAGAGGAGGGCTGCCTCCGATGATGAAGAGGAGGAAGCAGACCAACCTGGTCCCCACAACAGACGGAGGGCACCTTCCCAGCCTCAGCAAAACTTGGAGCCCACCCGAGAACTCCTAGTTCTCGAGGAGGAAATCGGAGCTGACGGAGGTCTCCAGGACGGGGGATCCTCCATATCCAGGAGAAAGAGGAAGGCCGAAATCCGGGCCATAAACCAAGTCCAGGAAGACAGCTCCGGCCCCAGGTCCGTCTCACAGCTTACTGACGAGCTGACATTTTCCTCAGCAGACCTGGAGGGGGTACTGATACCCCACAACGACTCGTTGGTGATAACCGCCAACATCATGAACGTCCGAGTTCACAGGCTACTTGTGGACACCGGAACATTTACCAACATTCTCTTCAAATCCACCTTGGATGCCTTAGGTGATTTTGAGTCGTATCTGGAACCTAGCAATGCTAGGATAGTGGGGTTCAGAGAGACTGTAACCGTCTCCCTAGGTAGTGTTAGGTTGAGCGTCCAGCTTGTATCGGCTGAGGATCCCGAAAGGAGACTGACTAGGCTCATAGATTTCCTAGTTGTCGACCAGCAGTCCTCCTACAACGGGTTCCTTGGTCGTCCGTTTATTAATGAATTCAAAGTGGCGTGTTCGACCTACTACTACTGTTTAAAATTCCCAACTCCAAAAGGTGCCGGAACTATAAAAGGTGACCAGAAGAAGGCCCGAGAGTGTTTACTCTAAATGAAAGATGGTCAGGTCAAAAAAGTGGTGACACGAGTCCAAGTCCTTGAGGAGGACGTACAGATTCCTACAGACGAGCCAAACATCCTAGACATCATCTCGGTCGAAACTGAGATGATGGAGGTAGGCGATTTGTCAGAAATCAATCAAGGCACTGGACCTGTGCAAGACACACAACCGACACCAATGGAGGACTGGGAAGAAACCCAAGTGTTGAGACCTGCGCAGGAGCAGCAACCTGCTCCCATGGAGGTGGTTGATGAAGCTCAAGATGGGAGACCTGCGGGAGGTCAAGAACCGACACCAATGGACGTTGACCCAACTCCCCAGGTCACCGCACCATCCCAAGTTGACAAACCACCGGAGGTGCTCACAGCTGACGAGCTCGCCCAAGCTGAAAGCCAACCCGATGACCTCGAACCGCACATAGGCCACGAGCCTACGCGGATGTCACAAGAGGAGTGGGACGAGTTCATCAGCGACCCGAGGTGGAAAAGTCAAAAGAGAAAAGTCACCCCCATGGAAGAGTTGACGGCACTCCCGGTGGACCCAGAAAGGGACTTAGAACTTTTCATCGGTTCTGAGTTACCTGAACCGTACCGGTCGAGGATGGAGTTGTTCTTAATGACCAACCTGGACGTGTTCGCCTGGTCCCACGAAGACATGACGGGGATCCCGTTGGAACATGCTTGCCACAGACTTAACATAGATATAACAAGGAGACCCGTACGCCAAAAGAGGAAGAAGTATGGACCAGACAAGTGCGCAGCTCTAACGATTGAGGTGGAGAAGTTGTTAGACAACAAGCTCATCAAGGAAGCTTTGTGTCTGCAGTGGGTCGTGAACCCCGTCCTGGTGAAGAAACACAATGGGACGTGGAGACTGTGCATTGACTTCACGGACCTGAACAAAGCATGCCCGAAGGACAACTTCTCACTACCTCACATTGACCAGCTGGTGGACAGCACCACAGGCCATGAGATGATGACATTCATGGATGCTTTTGCGGGCTATCACCAGATAGCTCTACACCCAGATGACCAGGAACACACGGCGTTCTACACCAACAAGAACATGTATTACTGGGAAAGGATGCCGTTCGAACTCATCAACGCCGGAGCCACCTACCAAAGATTGGTGAACAAAATGTTTGACCAACACATTGGCGAATCCATGGAGGTGTACGTGGATGACATAGTTGTCAAGAGTTTGAGAAATGAGGACCACCTGGACCACCTAAAACAGACCTTCAACATACTGCGCCACTACAACATGAAGTTGAACCCCAAAAAGACCAGCTTCGGAGTACACTCTGGAAAGTTCCTGGGGCACCTAGTTAGCCAGCGTGGAATTGAGGTCAACCCAACACAGGTCCAATGCATAATCGAGATGGGTATACCCGATTTCGTCCAAAAAATTCAAAGACTGACTGGGTGCATGACGGCCCTAAATAGATTCATCTCCAGGTCCGGCGACCGAAATCGTCCATTTTTCGAGGCAATTAAGGCAAACACACGGAGGTACAAAGAGGCGGCCAAAGCCAACAAGCTCCATCTCAAAAATCACTTCGTGTGGACAAGTGAATGCCAACGAGCCTTTGAAGATATCAAAACATACTTGGCAGATACACAGGCCCTGTCAAAGCCGATACCTGGAGAAAAGCTATACCTCTACTTGGCTGCGTCGGAGGTGGCCATCAGCTCTGTCCTGGTCCGAGAAGAGGCGAAAACACACCTACCAGTGTACTACGTAAGCCAAGTACTACACGAAGCTGAGTTGCGGTACACCCCAACAGAGAAGCTAGCTTATGCACTGATGATGAGTGTTAGGAAATTGAGGCCCTACTTCTTTGACCACCCGGTAGAAGTGCTGACAACCTTCCCACTACGCCAAATACTACAGCGCCCAGACACCGCCGGACGCCTGCTGAAATGGTCACTAGAGATTAGCCAATACGGTATAACCTACGCACCCCGAACAACGATCAAGGGACAAGCACTAGCCGACTTCATCGTTGAGCTAACTTTCCCACAAGATCTGACGAGGATAGCTCCGTGGCATCTCTACGTGGACGGATCATCAACCAGCATAGCAGCAGGCGCCGACGTAGTCCTGATAAGCCCGGACAGACAGGTCTTCACCTCCACAATCCGGTTCGACTTTCGAGAAACCAATAACGAGGTGGAATATGAAGCATTAATAGCGGGACTTAGGCTATCATTAGCTGTGGGGGCAACCAACCTTCAAGTTTTCGGAGATTCCCAGCTAATAATATCCCAAGTCCGGGGGGAATATGAGGCAAAAGACCAGCAGATGATGACTTACCAGAAGATAGCCGCGCATCTGATCTCGATGTTTACGCAGGTTTACATCAATCAGATACCGCGGCTAGAAAACACACAAGCAGATGCTCTAGCCCGGCTAGCTACTAGCAACGGCGAAGCCGAATTCACGGAGGTTGTGATCACCACACTGAAAAACCCCTCGACATCCGATTACAAGATAAATCAAACCTCGTGTGGGGGCAGGAGGATAGTGAAGATGGTGAAGATTGGTACACTCCAATCCAAAAATATTTGACAGACGGAACAACCCCCGTGGACACCTGGGAAGCTAGCCGGCTAGTAAAGCAAGCTGCCAGATATACGCTGCTGGATGGCCAACTCTACAAACGTGGATTCTCTCTACCCCTACTCAAATGCCTAACTAGGAAGCAGGGGTCTGAAGTGTTAGAAGAAATTCACGAATGGATTTGTGGGAGTCACGCTGGGGGGCAAGCATTGGCATACAAGACGATCAGGCAGGGCTACTACTGGCCCACTCTTCGCAAAGATGCCATCGGCTTCGCTCGAAGGTGCCAAAAGTGCCAACTTTTTGCACCTACCATCCACTCCCCAGCCAACCAGCTGAAGTCGGTGTTCAGCCCATGGCCTTTCGCAAAATGGGGAATCGACCTGATCGGCCCATTTCCACCTGGTAGAGGCGGTGTAAAGTTTGTTGTTGTAGCAGTAGACTACTACACTAAGTGGGCTGAGGCCGAAGCTCTCACAACCATAACCCAAGAAAGGATGATCGACTTCATTTGGAAAAACCTGATCTGCAGATTTGGGCTCCCGCAGTCGGTCATCACTGATAATGGAAGGCAGTTCGACGGACAGAAGTTGAGGGACTTCTGCAGTTCATGGAACATCAAGAAGCACTACTCAACTCCATATCACCCCCAGTCGAACGGCCAGGTCGAGGAGGTGAACAAGATCCTGAAACACATATTGAAGCTTCGCCTCGAGGAAAAGAAGGGGAGCTGGGCAGATGAACTCCCGGAGGTCCTATGGTCTTATAGAACTTCCTATAGGGCCAGCACCGGGGAGACCTCGTTTGCCCTAGCCTTCGGGACTGAAGCTGTAGTCCCGGTTGAAGTCCAGAACAAGACTTGGAAGGTGTTGGTATATGATGAGGAAAAGAATGATGAAGCCCTGGCAGCAGAGAAGGATCTGATCGAGGAGACTAGAGCTTCGTCAGAAATGAAAAACGCCACCTATAAGCGTAGAGCGGAAAAATATTACAACTCTCAGGTCCGAGACCGAAAATTCAAGGTCGGAGACCTGGTGTTAAAAAAGAAATTGATGGTCCCACCAGGTGTATTTGGTTCAAACTGGGAAGGACCATTCCGGGTCACCACAACCTGGCCAAACGGTACATATGATCTAGAAGACGCAGAAGACAAAGCTTCGTTATACACCTGGAGCTCGGCACATCTAAAAAAGTTCTACCAATAGACTAGAATCCTGTAATAGACTAGTCGAAGGCTTGCATCAGAAATGTCGATGGCAACCGATGTAAATCACACTGCTATGAAAAGTCAGAAAAAATTCAGAAAAATTCCCAAGTGTTTGGACCTGTGCAGCTCTCCAACCAGGCGAGCTGCACCAGGTCGCCCACTGCCCCAGGGAGCTCGCCAAACCCAGCTCGCCCACATGCTTGAGAATCCGCAATGCGCAAGGACCAAGGTCCCAAGCGTTATAATTAAATAGCTCGAAGGCAAAGGCCAAAGTGCCCAAGGTCGCGAAGGTACCCTCCTCAAAGGGTTGCTAAGCACCTACTGCCATAAGTTAGAAAAATTCACGAAAAAGACGAAAAAACGTCTTAGGCTAGGTTCATGAAACCCAATGGCCCAACGTGAATCAATCGAAGTGCAGTTCGCCGCCCTAAGTGGTCTAAGACGAACGATTCGCGGCCCTAAGTGGCGTAAGACGAAGAATACGCACTCTCAAAACAGAGGTACAATTCGTAGTCGTAAGTGACGTAAAACGAACAATTCGCTTCTCAAAGTAGAATAAGACGAACAATTATGTACCAGAAAAATAAACAAAAACGAGCTATTTAGGAAATTATAACGTAAAAGCGCAAATACATAAAGGAAAAGAGTTGGACAAAAAATGCTCGGCTTATATTCAAAAGATACTTAAGAGATTTTCAAGCCAAAAATATACTTGAAAAAATCCTAAGTATGAGTAGCTGTGCTGGCCACAAAGGCCGACCAGCTGGCCATCTTTGAACTACAAAAAGCTCCTTTTGGGCGAGCTGCACGTGCCCGGCGAGCTAAATCTACTTGAACAAAAATCAAGAACTACAAAAATGGAGCTCCTTCTGGGCGAGCTCCGGAACCCGGCGACCTATCATAACTCGAAAAATAAAAAACTAAACTAGGAAAGCAACAGTAAAGCAAGCCTAGGCCTCGGGGTCGGTGGCCTTTTGAGCAGGGGCGACCTGGCTGATGGGAGGTGCAGGTTCAACATCCGAAGTGATGCTCCCCGAGAGTCCGCCAGCGCCGAGGTCGCTTAAGTTGATCATCGCGTCCCCGCAGACCTCCTGCATCTGCTCCATTGTCGGCGGGGCCTCGCCTTCAGCATCCCCCTCGGCACCTTCAGCATCTTGGGCGAGATCGGCAGTCAAGACCTGCTTCGTCTGAATAATGTTGAACTTCTGACGAGCAGCATCAAGGTTGATCCCGTAGCCCGCGAGGTCTCCAATGTTCAGCTCCGTGCCGGGGGGGATCGAGGACTTCTCCAAGCAGTCTTCAAACTCACTGACAAGGGCTTCCCACTCACTATCGTTATTGATCCACGCCCATTGGAAGGAGCGGATAACCTCGGCGAAGCACAACACGAAACCCTTGTCAGTGGCGACCACCTCGGCGAGCTCAAGTGCCTCAGGCGTGATGGCGGTGTCAGAACGGCTCTTGAGCTCGGCGATCTCCAGAGCCTTAGTGGCGACCTCCTCCCATAGCTTCCGGCATTCCTCTGAGTTCCCTCGACTTTGATCCCGGAGGAGCCCTACCTCGACCCGGGTCAGGGCGAGCTCCTCATCCCGCGAGGCAAGTATCCGGCGGGCTTCCTCGAGCTCGGCCTGTTGTTGGCGGAGGTCGGCTTGAAGTTTTTCCGTTTTTGTAATGGCGAGCCGTTCCACCTCCAGTGAGGCCTTTGCCTTGGTCTCCGCCCTCGCGAGCTCCTCGAGGGCCTTCTTCCGCTCGTCGCGCACCTTAGTGAGCCCCTTCTTCGTATCATGGCGAGCTCTATCAGCGGCGGCGATATCATCGCTGACGAGTTGGGCCGCCGCCATCGCTGCACAGGCATAGTGCATCGCCAACCTCGCCTTGTCGGGGGGCTTTTTCCTCTCAATCATTCCGAGCTCTGAGGCAGAGAGATACTTAGGGGCCTCAGTAAAAACCCGGCGAGCCGCCCCCTCAGGAAGATCCCTTGACGAGCTCAGGGCCTTGCATCGCTCGGCAGTGTGGAGAGATTCAGGTCGTTGCGGGAGCTCGGAGAGAGTGTACCTGCACATACTCGGATCAGTTAGCAAGAATCATGAAAATTACAAAGGCTTCCAACTTCAAAAGAGGTCGCCCACTTACCCGAACCTATCAGGGTTGAGCCCGAGCAGGGTATCATCCCGAATAGGAATCCCATAGGGGGGTGGCGAGGGCGCACTCTGAGGAGTTGGAGGCGCTTGAGAGGATTGAACAGCGAGAGCTCGCCCTAACCCCGCTTGGCTTGATCCGGAGCCGCCCTCAGCCCTGACTCGCTTGGCGGGGCGAGTCTCTTCTTCGCTCACTCGCGAGCCATCCCCTCGGTGGAGAGCTCGCCTCGTCTGGGGGAGTGGAGGGGGTTGGGTGCCCCGTTCAAGGTCCGAACCTCGACCCGCCCCTTTCTTGGCGACGGCGACCTTCTCCTTTGTTTGGGGAGGCGCCGAGGTCTTCTGAGAGCCCGAGCCCCCAGCCTTTTCAACGGCTTTGGCGAGCTCGAGCTTCTTTGTGGCATCCAGGACCGCCCCCGAGGGGACGCCTTCCCTCCCCGGGCGAGGCTTACCCATTTTTAGTTGCCGAGCTAGAAAATGGTAGGCTTCGGGAACTTCAACGGGCGGGAGCTCGGCAACTGGACCTGCACCTGCACAACTGATCAAGTAAATCCGGCGACCTTTACATATGAGACAACGAACTGTAGAAACTTCATAATGGGAAAGTTCAAAACCTTGAGCGGCGAGGTGGTGTGGCGAAGTGATGAGACCGGCGAGCCTGCGGCAGTGGTGTTGGCACAAATGTTCGATCTCGCTATCCTTCTTCTCTCGCAAACAACACACCGTCCGCACGAACTCGAAGCCAATCGAAACCTCTAGTTTCCCACGGCTCGACTTGTGACGCTTCAAACCTGCAAAAAGATAGATTAGATCAGTAATCTAATCCGACGCACACACACTAAGGTACGCCACCTACAGCTCGCCTCCCCGTAGGTCTCGGGGGTAGGGATACGCCCTCCTCGGCCATTAGAAGCTCGCCAATCCCCCTCGATAAAGAAGAACTGCTCCTTCCAGTCCCGGATTTTGTTGGGGAGGTCGCCTAAAAATTTGCCCCCCGGGCGGGCTTGGAAAGAGTAATATCCCTTCCCCTCCCTCACTTGTCTGATCACTATAAAGAGCTCGTTGATCTCCGCCGTACTCAGCCGATTTTCATAGCTCTCGAGGCCAAAGACGGTCAGAGCTGCCAGCAAATTGCTCCATGCGTTCGGAGTGAGTTGTGTAATGGCGAGGCCCGTGTCCGCCAAGAACTGCCCGATAATGGGGTGAAGGGGAAGGGTGAGCCCGGCCTTCAGGGTGTGATAGTTCATGGCTGTGAGCCCGGCAGGGGGGAGGTCGGCTCGCTCTTTCTCCTCAGCGGGATACATAAAAATGTCCAG
>JAPKLY010000001.1:1189128-1255276 GCA_026898435.1 Prunella vulgaris
ATGGGCGAGCCACTCGAGGTGAATCAGAGAGGTCAGGAGGTCGCCGAGCGCGAGCCACTTGAGGTGAATCAGAGAGGTCAGGAGGTCGCCGAGCTCACCCCTTATCCTCGTGAAGACCTCGCCGAGGTTCATCATCGCACAACACTCGTAGGCCACGCAAGATGTTAGAGCTCGCCCCAGAGCTCGCCCAAACTACCTAAGCCCGCCTCTGAGCTCGCCCATGAGTTCGCCTGTTAGTCAATAGGACCCCGATGACGCGCTCTTTTTCCCTCCGTCCGGTTTATCCACAAGGGTGGTTTACGGCGAGGTTTTTAATGAGGCCCATCTAGTCTAAGGCATAGTAGTAGGACAAGGCGTGATAGGGGAAGCAGTGTGAGAGATCAAGACGAGGGTAAGGAGCCCTCGTCGACACCGGAAGCCATATAGGCTCGTAAGGTGCCGTCTCACACTCACACACCTATAAATAAGACCTCTCTTGTAACTATTCGGACAATTCCCACAATTCACACAATCAATACAATCCTCATTACAATACTTCTCTCTCTACACTCTCTATTCTCCCTCCCCAAGAACATAAAATCATAAGATTATTGTTTTGTAGAATCAATCCGTCGTAAAGCCATATAGACAAACATCGATTAGTAAATTTTATCAACATTAGTAATTTACTTTTATATGTTTGAATTCAGAATATTGAACAAATTTACACTCTAATATCATTACAAAAATTCACTTCATTTAAAAGTTAGAACTTGTTAAAGAATGTAAAATTAATTCATATCTTTTTAATTTTTCCAAAGTCACATTTTATCGATAAAATTTTCTTATATAAAATTTTAAAATATAAATATTATAAAAAATATATTATTGTATCATAAATGAGAATGTCTCACGCAATATTTAAGTATATTGAAAAAAAAAAAAAGATGAGAAAACTCATGTCAACAATATCTTCAGACCAGTGACCACAGTACTGTTGGTCTCCTTGTAATAGCACAGGGTTGTAATATAATTTTCAAAAGTAAAAGGAGCACATTCGTAATTATCGAAAAATTCCGTGCGTCCAATGAGAAAATAAGAACTGCGTCGTTTCTCTCCGGGACTGCTCATTCATCAGAAATTCTCTAATTTATCAGATTCAACAAACCAACCCCTAAGGTTCGCCTTTAATCTCTCTGTAGATTCAGCGAATCCCGGAGAATCGATCCTTTTTATGCTTCATATTTTCACGTTAATCCGTTCATTTTGGATTATATATGTCACTTGTTTAATTGGATCGGATGTTTATGTGACATGGCAATATTTCTGTTTGCAGGCGGTAGAATTGAAGCCCCTTGTTCGTTTCAGAAGCTGAAGCTGCTGACTTTCAGTAATTTTAAATTATATAGTTTTTTTCTCGAGCTGCCAATTGAGGACTTCTAGGGTTTGCTGAAGAGGTTGAGTTGTTGAGTTATTAGGGTTTTGGTTATGTGAGAATCTAACGGGTGGAATTGTGTGAAATTGGTTTGAATTGATGGTTGAAGCTAGGGTTTATAAAAATTTGGGGAAAATGCAAAGGAATTTGTACTATGCATGGGAGGGGTCGGAGGGAAAGTGAAGGAAGTTGCAGAAGTCCACGAAGCAGTATTAGCTGGCACATGCACCCTACTGTAATCACTGCGGATTCTAATTCGTTCTTTAAGGTGCGTATTTTTTTTTTCTTTATCATTGAGAGGTTTTCCTGATTTATTTTATCTACCCAATGTTTCGTTACATGCTGGAATTGGTTTATTTTTTCATTAGATGTATACTTTTAATTTGATGAAGTAGTTGATTCAATTGATAATTTGTGGTTAGGATGTTGATACTGTTGAGAATAGTATTGGATTTAAGATTTTACTTTATCTGGAGTTCAGAACTAGTTATGTATGCCACAGATGTTGGAAAGCTATTTGATTCAGTTGCCTTTTTTGGCTGCTGGACTAGCATTATGACTGGATTAATAATTAATGTTTTAATTGATGATTTTGTTTACATTCTTAACTTTTACCAAATTTATCTTTCCTATGCACTTTAGTTTGGACAACGAACGGAAGTTAATTGCTATTGTAAGCATAGTTGGTAAAGGGGTTTTGCGCCTTTAAAAGCCGGAGGCTGACGAAGTTTGTGGCGCACTTGCCTTTTGTGCGCCGTTTGGGCCTTTGCTGATGCGTCCTCTGTACTTTCCACTTGTCCTCACCCCAAGTTGTAGACAAAATAATAATAATAATAATAATAATAATAAAAAAAAAAAAAATTCAAATAAAACACCGACAAAATCATAAACAAGAAAACATCACTGATTTTAGGCCCAGAGTTTAAGGGAAATTTGGTATGGTTTGGGGTTTTCTAGAATTCAAAGCGACACTCCTTTCTTTAATTGGCAGATCTAGTTGAGATGGATGCAAGAAAATTTTCACACCATATTAAGAAGAAATAGAAGAAACCTAGAAACAGCAGAGATGCCCCTGCTTGCACTGTACACTATGTCCCCTCCCCACCCTGTAGGTTAATCTTATCCCTATTGTTATGCTCTTACTTTCGCCGTATTTTTAACTATATGTCCTCATATGAAGAGATTTGATAAATCTTTATTTAAATTAGATTATCTCTCCTTCCCATAGCAAGAGATTTGATATATCTTGATTTAAAAGCCCATCAGAATATTCCTCATATAATAGGGCTCCAGTAGTACTTTTCATTTCTTATTTAAGGGGCATGCCTTGCACCTCTCGCTTCTCTCAACAATCATCGTAAGATTTGAGGTTGTTAATTGACACATTTAAGCTGACCATTACTCTCCCTGTGCTTTGTGTATTTGTGTTTCACTTTGCTTGTGTGAGTATGGTGACGGCTATCAGTATCTTTCCATTTTGCCAAGGGATTGAGGATGCAACCAACAATCAGTCCCTACTTACCTAGTAAAGTTCTAGGCGTGATAAGAACGATTACTGAAATATTATATATAAAGAACTAATACTTATGAGATCATGTAGGCCATCATGATTTTAAAAAAAAGATTCTGAATGGGATGAGAAATTGATATAACTTCTAAAATATGATTGTGCTATAACAATTAAGACATAATTTTTTATAAAACAACAAAAATAAGTAGAACTTTATTGGGATGTGTGAATAAGTCAAAGTGCATGTTAATTTACTGCAAAACCCAAACAAAGCCTACTCACCATTTTCAATAAAATAATTAGTTTGTCAATTCTTGAGGGTTTTTATAGTGCAGAAGATAAATGTGGACTTGATAATCATTTTTGTCGTTTTTGCAGGACGGTCGCAAAATAAGTGTTGGTGATTGTGCTCTTTTCAAGTCTTCCCAGGATTCTCCCCCATTTATTGGCTTAATTCGTTGGTTAACGTCAAGCAAAGATAATAATTTACTGCTAGGAGTCAATTGGCTTTACCGGCCTGCTGAAATAAAGCTTGCAAAAGGCTCTCTCTTGGACGGTGTGCCAAACGAAATCTTTTATTCATTTAACAAGGAGGAGATTCCTGCTGCCTCTTTGCTTCATCCATGTAAAGTTGCATTTCTTCCTAAAGGTTCAGAACTTCTTACAGGGACATCCTCTTTTGTTTGTTGGCGTGTCTACGACATTGAGAAGCAGTGTTTGTGGTGGCTAACAGATCCAGATTACTTTAATGTTCGTTTCTTCGTCAACAATGTTTCACTCCTTTACATGTTATATGTTTCTATAATAAAAGCAAGGGGTGTGTGAATTGATATCTAATTTTCTGAACACAAATGATTTTGCAGGAGCATCGAGAAGAAGTAGACCAGCTTTTATTCAAAACTAAGACAGAAATGCATGGAACACTGCAGCCTGGTGGTCGTTCTCCAAAGCATTCTTGTGGCCTGTCTCCAGCCTCACAATTGAAACCTGATGTTCAAAATAGTGGAACTCCTTTCACTTCTATCAAGGGAAAGAAGAGAGAAAGAGGAGATCATTCTGTGGATCTTGCCAAACGAGAACGTCCTTCGAGAACAGATGATATTGATTCTGGTCAATACAAAGCTGAGAGTAGTGTGAAACTTGACATTGCAAGAATAGCAGAGAAAGGAGGACTTGTGGATTTTGAAGGGGTTGAGAAGCTTGTCCAATTAATGCAACCAGATAGAATGGACAAAAAAATGGATTTGACTAGTCGTTCCCTGCTTGCCGGTGTAATTGCTGCAACTGAGAAGGTTGAGTGTCTTAATCGGTTTGTGCAGCTCAGGGGTCTACCTGTACTGGATGAGTGGCTTCAGGACATACACAAAGGGAAGGTTGGTGGTGGTAATAGTTTAAAGGATGGTGATAAATATGTTGATGAATTTCTTTTAGTTGTACTACGTGCACTAGATAAACTTCCTGTTAACCTCCATGCCCTTCAGACATGCAATGTTGGCAGATCTGTGAATCATTTGCGGTCACATAAAAATGGTGACATTCACAGAAAGGCTCGAAGTTTAGTTGACACTTGGAAGAAACGTGTTGAAGCAGAAATGAATAGTATTGATGCGAAGTCTGGTTCAAGCCAAGGTGCATCTGTTTGGTCTTCCAAATCGCGCCTTCCAGAGGCTTCCCATGGTGGGAGCAGAATAGCAAGTGGGTCTGATGTTGCCATGAAAAGTTCAATTACTCAGCATTCTGGATCTAAACCTTCTTCAGTAAAATCCTCACACGGGGAAAGTAATACCAAGTCTGCATCTTCATCTCCCGGTCCAACAAAACCAGCATCACCACCTGCATCTGGCAAGGAGAGCCATGGAATCTCAGTTGGCATTTCTGATGTCCCTCAAGTTAGGAAAGATAGGAGCAGTAGTTCTAATCAGTCTCATAGTTACAGTCAGTCAAGCTTGGGGAAGGACGAGGGGAAGAGTTCCCCTTCAGTTTCAGCAACTGCTAGTAAGATATCAAGCAGCAGTTCTCGCAATCGAAAAGTTAGTGGTTTTCCTGGAGCTCAGAAAGAAAATAGTTCTAGCAGAAGTTTTTCAGCTCACAGAAGTACTACAGATAAATTACCTCAGTCGAGTGAAAGGGTTCTTGAGAGTCCTACTATTGATGTGAACAATCAGAAGCTTATTGTTAAGATACCAAATCTGGTGAGGAGTCCAACACATGATGTCAGTGTAGTATCCCTTGAAGATCCTTCTACCGTGAGCAGCCAAACATCTCCACAAGTGCTTTCAGATAAGCTTGATTGCCTTGGCAATAATTTAGAGAAAAGTGAGACAGATCATTGTGTTGATACTACTGACATGAATGTGGATTCTTGTCAAGTTAATGATAAGAAAGATACGCTGACTGGGTCTGGTGATGGTGCTCAGTCACCTGCCATCATTCCTGTTGAAGAAAAAGGTTTGTCAACTCAAGACTCCAGGAGATCAATAGAAAGGTCTGGAACGAACCAATTGAAGTGTGGAAAGTTGCAGGAAACTTCTTTTAGTCCCATGAATGCTTTAATTGAGAGCTGTGCTAAATATTCTGAAGCACATTCTTCTTTTTCGCTTGAGGATGATGTTGGTATGAACTTACTAGCTAGTGTGGCAGCCGGGGAAATGTCAAGATCTGAATTGATTTCACCAGCTGATTCCACTGAAAGAAGCACACCTGCAGTGGAGGAAGCTTGCTTTGTTGGCGATGAGGCAAAATCAAAGCCTTCTACTGATAATCACATTCTTGGAAGTGAAAATCAGTTCTCCAACGATACTGAGGATGATGGCAAGAAACAGGCTGCATTAAATGGTTCATTTTCTG
The DNA here is from genome assembly GCA_026898435.1 of Prunella vulgaris. Lineage (NCBI taxonomy): Eukaryota > Viridiplantae > Streptophyta > Magnoliopsida > Lamiales > Lamiaceae > Prunella > Prunella vulgaris. The sequence continues at coordinate 1,194,900 of JAPKLY010000001.1, forward strand.
AAAATGGATTACGTTCGCCTACACAAGACATCAATTGTGGTCCATCCAATACTCCTGCAGAGATACCAGCTGGAGTGAGCAATAACCCCCATGACTCTGCCCACTCAGATTTTAGAAGTTCTACTGACCTTGTTTTGGAGGTTAGTGAGAAGTCAAATCAAAAGACTGAAATGAAAGTGAAGTTAAGTGACATTGAAATGAAGAAAGAAATTCAGGAGGAAAAGGTCCCATCAAGCAGTGCTAGTCATGACATTCTTAACTGTTCAAATGATGGAACCAATGCTGCTGTGACTGGGGACATGGATAGTAAAGATCTTTTAAATGCAGATAAGTCGAAAGTAAAGGTTGAAGCTGCATCCTCAAATCATTCGTTTAACAACGACTGTAAGAGTGATATAAATGGAAGATTGGACATGCGAACTGATTCCATGCAGAAATTTACTGCAGCTTATGTGGAGTCTGAATTAGCAGAAAGAGCTAATAATGAAAAGCTGCAACTTGATGCACCTGGATTGAGATTAAAGGTTGAAGCTGAAGTCAAACTTGGAGAAAAGGATGAAATGGATTCTAAGGGTCATGTAAGCGAGGCAGAAAGAGAGAATTTTAGTAGGACTGTGGACAGAAACACTGCCCTTGAAGGCCATAGCATTGCTGGTCCTTGTTCCTCTACAGATGGCCCTAGGAATCATAATACAGGTCAGGAAGTAGAAAAGAAAGCATGTACACGGCGTATTTCAATGTCTGAGAGAGGCGCTCCTGCTTCTGTAGCCCATGAAGGACATAAAAGGGACATGTTGAGAGGATCAAAACCTGTTGAAGTTAAAATGGATGAATCAGACCCAACTTTCCCCAATGCAATGAGGTCTTCCTCTGCTTCAGCTCCATCAGATCCCAATGCAAAAGTTAAATTTGACTTGAACGAATTTTTTACTGTTGATGATTTGAAATATGGGGAGCCAGTTGCATCTGGTTCGACTCCTGTTCAGATGACTAATGGTTTTCAATTTTCTGCAACTTCTATTCCAACTCTACATCCTGCTTCCATTACGGTGGCTGCTGCTGCCAAAGGCCCCTTTCTTCCCCCAGAGGACCTATTGAGAAGTAAAGGTGAACTTGGATGGAAAGGATCTGCTGCCACTAGTGCATTTCGCCCAGCTGAACCCCGAAGAGTTTCCGAAATGTCTTTGGCTTCAAGAAATTTGCTAGATGATGCTTCTACCTGTAAAAGTGGCCGTCCTATGTTGGATATAGATCTTAATATAGATTTAAATGTTGCAGACGAAAGAGTTCTCTGTGGAATGGCTTCTCGAGATTCAACATTGTCTTTTGGTCCAACCACTCATTTGGTAAATAATCGTTTAGTGAATGAGAATCCAGTTTCTGCACCGATTCTTGGCTTTGGAGGGCTGGGCTTTGATTTAAATAGAGTTGATGAATCAAATGAGAATGGACAGTGCTCCACCAGTCGTAATCGTAATGGCGAGAGTTCCATGTCCCATGTGAAACCATTAGGTGGGTTACCTCCTGTTGATTTTCAAAGGGGTTTTGATCTCAATGATCGGCCTGGGGTTGATGATGCTAGAGCAGAGCACTCAGCATTCAGTCAGCAAGTCAAAGTTGGTATCCCATCTCATGTGCCTTCTGCTGGCTTTAAAACGAATAACCCTGGGCTGGGTACTTATTCGTCTTGGTTCGCATCTGGGAGTACTTACTCAACTATAGCAATTCCATCAGTAGTACCTGATTCTGTAGATCAACCCTTTTCAGTTATTTCACCTGGAGCATCTCAGAGAACATTTGGCCCTGCTGGTATTAACACATTTAGTCCTGATGTTTACAGGGGATCCGTACTGCCATCATCCCCTGCAGTATCATTCCCGTCTAATCCCTTCCAATTCCCTGTGTTTCCTTTTGGGCCCTCTATTCCTCTTCCATCTGCCAATTTTCCTACTGGAGCAGCTTCATATGTGGATTCCTCATCTGGTGCGAGGATTTATACACCTCCAGTAAATTCTCACTTGTTGGGACCAGTTGGTTCAATGCCATCTCAATATCAGAGATCATTTGTGGCTAGCCTCCCAGATAGCAGCAGTAATAATGGGCTGGAAAACAGCAGAAAGTGGGGTAGACAGGGTCTAGACCTGAATGCTGGCCCTGGAGCCATTGAAAGTGAAGTTAGGCAGGATATTTTGCCTCTTTCATCAAGCCAACATCCAGGTACCAGTTCACAAGCACAAGTAGAGGAGCAAGCTAGGATGAATGCAATGTCGAGTAATATTTTGAAGAGGATGGAGCCCGAGGGAGGGTGGGATAGAGATAGCTTCAGATACAGGCATTCACCATGGCAGTAAGAACTATAAATGCTTGGATACAGCATCCTTCAAAGTCGTGTAAGTTTTTCAAATGTAATAGTAAATATGTTGCTTGTTGGCTATTGATTTTCCTGTCAATAAAATAATTTGTTTCTGGTGCAAAAGTATTTGGTTATTTAGTTTGGAAATGAAAACTCTTTCACTTTATTTGTGAATGGAGATTATGCATGTACGTTTTTTTAATATAAACTTTTGTGTTGCAACAAGCTAGTTAATGTAACAATATATTCAAAAGTGGGGAAGAATCTACCAAAATGGCATACTTTGTTATTGGATTCTTGTAGATTTGTTGGACTTTTTTTCTCCAACATATTATCGTACATCTCTTGATTTATTCTGTAGATATGAACATTTATTAAGGTTTCCCCAACATGAGAACATGGACTAAACGTGCTTATGTAGAATAGAGAAGAGGTGTACTTTCAGCTCTTTAGCTAGCAACAGCTTATATTAAGTTTCGGGGTGACTGACGCTCACTGTAATATAACGAAACCTGCATTAGGATATGGAAGTCTCATTTACATGTCCATCTTCAGCACTATTGCTGCTTTTGTACTTGGCATCTGAGAAATGCCAACAATAATTTAATAAGGCACTATCTTGCTATTCTCATAGATGTCAAGGATGCTTTTTCTGCAACTGGGCAGTACCTTTTGTTTTACACTCTTTATATTGCATATAGCAGTAGGTTCACATTTCTCATCCTGTTAACTTGTATAAAAAAAACATTTTTTATTTACTCAAAGAGAGGGGAATGAATTCCCCTTCGCCGTTACATTTTACAAGAACTCTAGTGAGTGGGGGAGATCAGGACTTTGAAATCCTATTATTTGAAAATCTTGATAAATAATTAAAATGTATTTAATGAGTTTTTATATGGTGGATGGTGAAAAATGAAATTGATGTTTGGATTACTACATTATTGTTAAATTGTAATGTAATGTTTAAATGATCATGTATTATGTTGTGTTGGAATTCATGCACAAGTGATTATAATGTTATATATTTATTGGGAAGGCAAAATGGTAGATGATGCAAATGTATTAGGAGAATAGAAAGGAGAGTGGTGGTAGATATGCAACATTGAAAGTTATTGATCATTTTCTTGTGTCTTTGTAATGAACATACAAGAATGGAGGCTGTGAAAGTTTCCTTTATAATCTACAATTTGGTTGCATTATGAAATACACTGAATGTCTTTTTCACACTGTAGTTTGTTGCTAAATATGGAATTGAAATGGAACTCTGTTTAATCTTTAGATCTAATTAGAATATTTTGCTTTTCCCAGTCTAGGAGCAAATGATACTGGGAGGACACAGTTCCTAATCCACATGTATATATTCTGACCATTGGAAAGCATGACCTTGTGGTGCCCTGGATACAGAAGATCGAAGTGCTTAATAGTTTCATCGAGCATTTCTGGCTAACCATTCTGGAAAGGCTCGATCCTGGATCTGTAGAATTTGCAGTCTTGCTGTTCATCATCCTTTGCTCGTTATACTTGCTTATTTTTTGCATACATATTTCTGAGTAGTTCTCTACCAAACTTTGATGCTTAGGCTTTTCCAGAGGCATTTTACCTGTGGTGAAGGCCTAGCTCGTTATCTAATTTAGCAAGATGCAAATGTTAGCAAGGGTCTCGTATAAGCGGTGTTGAAGGGCAAAATTGGAATGTGCTGGCGTTCGATGTAAATGGTTTATTTTGTGGCTTTGTTTCATGTGGTCTACTTGTGATACCAAATTTTGGAACTCAACTTTTATCAATGATTATTACAGCTTAGTTTCAAGAATTGGCTTGAGGATGATTAGTACACAGAGTTCTTGAACAGGGAATGTTGTAAGAAATAAAAGTGAACAAGAATAAGGAATACAACTAGATCTCAATTTTACTAAATATTTATTGAATGAAAGATATGGGCTTTGTTTCCATTGCACTCTTTTCGTGGTTGCTGGAACATGGTTTTTCTCAATTGTGTAAAGATTCATTAGTGGGAGTATATATTGATTAGCAAAATATGATATTGATTTTAATTGAAATGTGAGCTGTATATCTTTAGTGGTTTTGGTTCAATTTTTGATCCATCATAGTTCGTAATTTAAAACAATTAAAGGTAATTAGACTTTAGTGAAGGTTAAATTATGTGATATCGTTGTTCGTTTGAATGTTTAATATTTTTTTCTACTTGAAGTAGAATTTTTTATTGTTGTATAATGTCGGAAAGTGCAGTGACACGTGTTTGGCTGTGTCAACTAGTTCGGACAATCATAGTATAATAATTGTTGCCGCAGTTTCTAGAAGAATTTTGCACACAAAAGTGTTAGGACATTATTATTATCAGTGACAGCGAAATTTCCGGTGTGGGCCATATACTGTGATGATTAGTTCCCAAAATCATGCAACTAGGGTGTTCGGACCAACATATTAAATTTAAAAATATGACAAGATTTCATGTAAAATATGACTATAAGATAGATTAAATTAAAAATAAATAAATTCAATATTCCAAAAATAGCTAGTTGGATCACTAGAGTCTAGTGTTTAGAAGTTAGTTGGGTCACTCACTCAAGTGAGGAGCCCGGTGGCTTAACTCACCTGGTTAATGATTTATTATATATAAGATCATTTATATTATTATAATTGCAAATAAGAATACTAAAATCTCATATTACAAATAGAGTCGGTGCATAAATTTCATATTATAAATAGGATCAAAATGAAACCACATCACACCTCATTTATATTAAAAGCAAGCGTCTAAAATCTTACGCACATCAACAATTGCCGCCTGAAGACTCTCTCGCGCCATACGCCTCCGCGTCCACCCCAGCCCCGCCAGCCGACCTGAGGAAATGGCCGCTTGAAAATTCTCTCACACCCCAGCTCAACCGCGTCCAGCAAGCTCGTCGCTTGTGGTGACAAGTACTCTCCTATTTTCTTTCTCTCTCTCTCTCTCTCTCTCTCTCTCTCTCTCTCGTCTGACGGTGCTTCACCACCACGACGCCTCCGCTACAAGATCTGTCGCCGCCTGGCCACTGTAACAAGGAAATCAGTTGTGTGGTTGTTTTTTTAATTTCTGGAACATGTTTAATTTATTTTAATTTTGTGTTAATGTTTAATTTGGCCATCCTCGGCGCTCCGACAATGAAAGTCATCAGAGATTGTAGGTTGCATATTAGGGTTTGATTTTTGCATAATAAGGTTTTGATTTCAGCAGATTGTGCATTAGCTATGCTACATTTTTTTCCTTTGATTTCTGATATTTAGAGTTTTTTTTTTTTTGGTTGATTTATGAGATTTTTTTGCTTTTTTTTTTTTTTTTTACAGACTTCGGAGAAAACAATTGAGACTTAAATTGGGAATATTGTTCGTGTAGAAATGGTAGTCAAAATGAGGCAAACAAGAATTTATATGTATTAGAGCATTTTTTTAGAAAATATTTATGGTTCGGATTCATTGAGATATGAGTATTTTTTTCTCTTTTGAATTATGTAGTTGATAGGTTATTTTTAATTGATTTTTTTAATAGTTGACAAGGCTAACTACCAGAAGATAATCAAGGGATTATCCCAAGACTGTGAAGGTCGCCGAGGTAGGCAGGGGCTAGGTCATTGGTCCAAACTAGGGCCAACACAAGGGACCTCGGCGAGGTAGGAGTGGACCTCGCCCGAGCTCCCGATATGCCGAGACCAGCGGCCAAAGGCACCAGGAGGAGAGGGGGCTACGGGCGAGCTACCCATCTGGAGAGGGGGCTTGCCCCTATCCGAGGACACCTCGCCGAGGTCCACCGCTGCATCATCCCCAAAAAATCGCACAAAGGCAAAGGAGCTCACCAAGGACCTCGCCTAGTCCAAGAAGCCCAAATGACAGGTGCATAAGTAGGATATGTATGTGTTATTGCATAGAGCATTATAAAGGGAGCATTGTGAGGTATTAAGACGAAGTTTACGGACCTTCGTCAACACCGGAAGCCATATAGGCTCACAAGGTGTCACCTCACACTTGCACACCTATAAATAAGGTCTCTCTTGTACTATTCACAGATATACAATCATAATACAACAAATACTTTTTCTCTCTAAACTCTCTACTTTCTCTCTCTATATTATCCAAGAACACACAATTCTTGGATTATTGTTTGGTAGAATTGATACACATTACAATAGTCACATAAACACATTGTTAGTAAATTCTATCAACAATTTGGCGCTAGAAGGAGGGGCTTAACCCAAAAAAATTGAGAGTAAATAGTGAGAGTTGTTTGAAGATTTAAAGATTTGAAGGTGTTCTTGACCAAAGCTCAAGAACACTTGAAGATACACACATATTTTCACTCCTTGAACGAAAACCCAGATTTCCGGGCAAGAAGCCAGATTTCCAGGTCCCTAAAATCCGTCCAAAAAGGAGTTTTCAAACGCACACGTGTACACGGATAAACCGGATTTCGGATAATCCGTTGCACGTGAGGCTAGACGAAAACCCAGACAAAGTCACCCTGGCCGGAAGTCAGGAACCTCGGCGACCTTCCCCCAACGCAAACCCAAAATGCCTAAGGAATAGACCTCGGCAACCATTAGGAGGTGGAAGGGAGGCAACCAGGACCAGAGCGAGGGGGAGACCTCGCGCCGAGCTCCTCAGAAGAACAACGCTCCTCGACCTCTGCGAGTTTCAGTAACTCAGGAGGATTTAAACCCCGCCCTGAGGGACCTCGCCAACAATCCCGACGAGCTCCAGCGTACAATTGCAACCCTGCAAAGGTTGCAACAAAGGCAGCTCGACGAGCTCGCCCTGGTACCTCTGCGAGCTCCAGCCACCGAGGTCAGGGAGCAAACCAGGCCGACCCAGGACACTCAGACCCGGGGTCAGTATAGCGAGCTCCCCACGGAGCAGGAGGCGAGCTCCGCACAAGCTTGCCAGCATAGTTAATAAGCATTACATTTTATAAATTAAAATTAAAAGTGAATTAAATAATGTTGAATTCATAATATGAGGCAGTCTCACATAATTTTACTTTGAACATTTTATTAACATAAAATTATGTGTGCACCTGAGTGCATACTGTGCACTTTGAAATTTAAGTTTAATTTTAATAAAAAAAAAATACACGAAGCACTATGTCTTTTTTTTTTTTGCTTGAAAGTATTAGTGAGTTATTTTTTGGGTATTACTTAGACTTGTTTTGGGGTATTAGTGAGCTATTTTTGAAGTATTATTTAGACTTGTTTTTTGGATATTAATGAGTTATTTTTTGTGTATTACTCAATTATTTTTCTGAGTATTATAAATTATTTTGGTATTATAAATCATCATCCCTTTTTTCACCACAATCAAGAAAATGGAGCAGCAAGCAGACTTCGTGATAATCAAATTTTTGACACAGAGAAGGCACTATAACATGCAGTAGTTAAATGACTAGCTTTCCAACATCATCAAAGAACATAACTTAAACATTTCATCTCAAATCAAACAATTTCCTACTCCCCCTCTGTCCCGAAACAATCTTCACACTCATTTGAAATCCCCCTCACAGATATAAAAAAAGTGTCACAACTATTTCGAGACAGAGGAAGTAAAATATACGAGGATCAGTTTGACTTAATACAGAGTGAGACTAGTATATATGCTACATGAGCACTATGTAAGCAACTGAAGAGGACAAGACATCTAACATGAGATATCTCACTCCAAAACAGCATTTCGTCGTCGTCTTCTTCCGCACAAGATATTCCTGCATGATTGCAGACATCAGGAACAAAAACTGGTTCTAAAGTTACAGCAGAACATAGTTTCAGCATAACAAATTCGAAAACAGGACTTAGTTAATTAGTTTTGTGATAACCATGTTTTGAAAATGGGACGACGGAAGGCGAGAATTAGATCAAGTTGACAATCAATAACTATGTATACTAATAAATGCGGATATAAATTCATAAAATGTCAAACATGGTCTTAATAATTCTGAGTACAAGTTGAGTTTCTATTTTTAAGGCCTTTAATCAATACGAAAAATCTCTCTGGCCGTAAATTAATAGTTCTACTAGCTCAGGCCATAAATTGACAAAATTCCAAAAATTTATCAAGTGATACATTAAACAGACATGATCAAGATATTGCAGAAAGTAGGAGAGTAGAGTTACTGACATGAAACATCCTCTGCGTGGCCTTTTCTTTTCCCTTTGCTTTTGCAGAGGCTTGATCACAACATTTATTGCTGCATCGAAAACTGCCTTTACATTCTGTGTATTACATTCGAAGGTAGAAGTCAATGTACTGTATATTAAACATAATGCAATGAGAAAATACGTAAAATCTCAAAATTAACATCTTTAGTACATAATAGCATTGATACAATATGATGCAAGACCTACTCATGTAAAACAATTATTAACACATCAACATGATTTCGGGCTCGTGTTCATGCTAATGTACCAAGAAAATCTGTCAGCATTAGTAACCGTTGTGTTTGGACTGAAAGAAATGCACAATGTTATGTGTTAGCTCACGAGTTGGGTTTAAGCACACAGATAACCGAGCAAGAAGTTTCACTCTTATCCGAAATGTTTTGGACAAAAACTTGTATACACTAGGTGCACTTGCGACTCAAGTGTATCTTTATATGGTATTAGTTGTTTTTATTAAAAAGTATAATTAGCACCGTTCAATTGGCGTACAAGAGTGTTTCTCTATGTTTTGATGGTCAGCCTACATTTAACTTAACAATTTACACGATATACATGTGCAACAATATGAAGTTACTTAAAGAAATAGCCAATGCTCAGCCTGTCTAAAATTAATTGGAGCTCGACTCCTTTTAGGGTGTTAAAAATTAATCTCCAACTCAATAAGAATCCAATCTGAGTATGAAAAAATGTGCTATCAAGCAGATTTAAAGATGAAATATTTGTTATAAGTTCGAAACTGAACTGGTCGCAACTAAAATGCAATTGAGTAGATACCTGCTGAGTTTTAGAACTGCACTCAATGTAGTAAGAGGCACCAATGTGTTTGCGAAGCTCCTCGCCCTGAGCCGTCGTAACGGGAACTAATCCAGGATGATCGGCCAAGTAGTGTTTATCCTCACGAAGATCTATTTAATTTACGAAAACATAATGTAGATTATAAGCAAAATCACCAAATTGATGGTGCTCTCGTCTTGGAGAATCTTTCCAACTCATAATGCAAACTTCTACATGTTCTACTGCTAATACTAGCTGTCTTTTAAATTTAAAATGGTGCAACTACTCTGGTCAAATCATTTGAGTGTAGGCCTGGTGAATATTTGAACATATACTTTTGTTCCTAAAAGGTCTGAATGGACTTCAGAAGCAGACCCATTTTATAAAGAATCAATCAAAAAGTGTTAAAAAGATTTGAAACAAATCTCTCGCAGTGATCATTCAGAAAATATAGCTAAATAAACAAGACATGAGTATTTCGGGACAATGAAAGAGCAAAAAGTATTGCAAGACGGCAAGAGGCATCAAATGCTTCACAATTTCCCATTCTTCATCTATAATTTTTTATGCAACTTGCTTCTAAGTACCAGAAGAACGCAGAAGAGCCAACCATCTTGCTAAACCGAAAATGGGTTGGACGAATGATAATGGTAGTATTAAGGAGCAATTAGCTTCCTATCAACGCTTCAATAGGTCTCTAATATCATATACACATATATCAAATTTATAGGATTTTCCATTACTGAGATACTGATCATTTTGCGCATATTTTTTTATGTCAGAACTGGTGGGAATGCTTATTTTCAATGTCACCTTTTGAATTTATATTAGCCTCAAAAGCTTCATTGTGGTAAATTTGGAGGCATAGGTCAAGACACCCAGAAAAAATGTTACGAGAACACTTCATAATTGGTAAAGATTAGTTACTACATACCTAGTTTGGTGCCGACTAGTACAACTGGAATCCCGGGAGCAAAGTGCTGAAGTTCGGGGATCCACTGCCGAAAAATACCATTGAAAATTGCATTATAGCTACATCCCATTTGCTAAAACAATGAAAATGAAGACCAAATGAATTATAAGAGGAGCAGATTCTTCATAAAAAACATCGAATATTCACCTTTTTAATGATGTTCTCATAGCTTGCACGGCTGACTAATGAAAACGCCAAGACAAATACATCCCCTCCTCTATAGCTCAATGGCCTTAATCTATTATAATCTTCTTGACCTATGCATACATCAGAAAGCACAAGAACACATGCTTAGCCCAACAACTACAAATGCACACTTTTTATGGTCCTTTCTTGAATCTAAATAATGCAATTTCATACAATTTAACCAGAAATTATTATGAAAATCAAATCTCCAGAACAAGCTTACCCGCTGTGTCCCAAAGGCCTAAGTTGACTGTAGTTCCTTCAGTTGCCACATTTGCACTGAAGTTATCAAACACTGTTGGTACATAGTCCTAATTACCCAATAAAAGAGTATAAACATTGGCATAGGAGCATAAAAAATGGTTATAAAAAAAATACCATATTGAAACATACAAAAGCGTACGAAAGAATAAGACACCCTTTTTTGTCCACAAATCTAGGTAACAAACACAAAGAAAAGCTGCAAAAATCAAAACAAAGATTGATAAAATAGGAAGGCATTATACATTAGAACCCGCCAAATATCTACACAGTTACATAAAAAATCGCAGTCATAGCAAACATTTAATGTTCAAGAAAAATTCCCCTGAAATTACAAAAAAATAGAATAAAAATTACTTACAGTTGGGAACTTGTTACTGGTGTAGCAAATAAGCATACAAGTTTTACCAACAGCACCATCACCCACAGTGACACACTTGATAAATCTTGAAGCACTTGCAGTCATTGTAGCATCACCACACAGAAGGATAAAATGGCAGAGGAAACTGATAAAGTAGGCTAAAAGAAGACAACTTTCTTCAAACTGGGCCTCTGGTTGTTGGAATGGTTGGGGAGACCAGTTGTTTTATGGGCTTTTATCAGAGAGAGAGAGAGAGAGAGAGTCACATGATTCTCTCACTCGCAATAACCCTTTTTAATAGCAGAGTTGTTGAAACTTTATAAATGGAGTTATTAAAAGTTAAAACTTTGCCAATGCGCATAATGATATAAGGCTTTTTTTTCCTTGATAATATATCAAGAATCTATAATACTCTGCAACATTTATCAACTGTGTACTCTTTCCTTCTGTGGGAGCGAGCGAGCGAGCGAGTATTTAATTGTTCCTAATAGCAAAAGGGTTTCTTGATTTCTTCTGTGATATTTATATTCTTGACTTTAATTGATGAAGATATCCTTTTTTGTGTGCCAACTCCACTTTAAACTCTGTGCCCATGTCCTGGCTGCCGGGATTTGATCAGGGTTTATTAGTGTAATGGTTTACGCTCCTGGATTTGACAATTTTATTTCTTAATTATTTGATGATTAAATTGGGCATCAAGCGACCAATTAAACTTATAATTATAATTAATAATATGTTCAGTGACTAATATGTCCCTAATCCACCCTTTTTATTTATCAAATTTTTTGTAGTTTTTTATCGGAATAACACCCGTTACACCACATCACGAATCCCAATTCCCAAAATAGTCAGAAAGTAGACAACTTCATATTATAATTATGGCATCCATCGTCGTCATCCCCTCACTCGGTAAGTTTTTCACCATATTTTTCTAGAACTATGATTTATTTTGAAACATTTTTTTTAATATTTTACAGGTTGTTTTTTATGAATATTTGAATATAGTTCTATTTTACGTAATAAATATTATTATATACTGATAATATGATGAGAAAAATTGTGTATATTTACTTTTCGCGTAAATTGAAAAAAAAAATTTGTATGAAAGAATTTCGAATTTGGTTTACTGGAAAAATGATAAATTTTTAAAAAATAAAGCCGAATTTTGTGAAATATTTTGATTTTTTTTTACTGAAATTTATACAAGTTTTCGACTTTTTTTCCGAAATTTATACTGAACTTTGATACTTTTTTTACGATTGGGGCGGACGGAGATTCAGTTCAGAGAAACACTTTTGATGTGATTCTCGTTTCTGGAGTGTGCGTGGCAAAGTAGCCGTCACGGCGACGACGACCGACGATGGGGTGACATAAATGAAACTAATTTCGATTTTTTTTTCTTTTGTTGGTGTCTGTGCGCCGTTTATCGATTTCAGAATAAAACTTTGCAAATAGAATAAGGGTAATGTATGGAAATTTTTTGTGGGTGTACTCAACTTTTGGTGTGTGTGCTCAATAAGTGGTTGTTTTCCAAAGAATTTGTTGATAGAATTTACTAATCGTGTTTGTTTATGTGGCTTTATAACATATTAATTCTACCAAACAATAATCTAAGATTTACGTTCTTAGTGTTCTTGATGGATGAATATAGAGAGAGAGAATGGGGAGTTTAGAGAGAGAAAGCTCGTTGTATTATGATTGGACTTGTATTGAAAAATTGTGTAATAGTTACAAGAAAGGTCTTATTTATAGGTGTGCCAGTGTGAGGTAGCACCTTACGAGCCTATTTGGCTTCCGGTGTTGACGAAGGTATGTGGCCTTCGTCTTGGTCCCTCACCCTGCTCCCTTTACCATGCCTCGTTCTACTACATACACTTGTCCTATTTATATACCCGCTATTCGGGTTCCTCGACTGGGCGAGCTCATGGGCGAGCTCCTTTACCTTGTGCGGATTTTGTGGACAATGCATCGATGGACATCGGCGAGGTCTCCTCAGGTCGGGGCGAGCTCCCTCTGAGGCGGGGTAGCTCGCCCCTAGTCTTCCTCTCCTGGTGTTTCCGACCTCCGATCTAGGTCTATTGGGAGCTTGGGCGAGGTCCTTACCCACCTCGCCGAGCTCCCTTATGTTGGTCTTGATCATGACCGGTGACTTGACTCTCCACACACGTGGGTGACCTCCTTGGCCTTGGGATAATTTCGCGATTATCCACAAGTAGTTCGCTTTGTCAACATTTGCCCCCCAGCTCGCACACATCATGACTCGTCTAATGTGTGGGCGAACTGATCTGTCTCCATGGACGAGGGCTCGAGTATTGGCGAACTACCTTTGGACAGGTGCCGAGCTTGTGGGCGAGCTCCATCATGGCGGTTGCTTTGGCCGACGTGGTGCGAGAATCCAGGCATCGTGCACGCCTTTTAAGGCGTGGTTTCCCGCGCTCATCATGGTCATCTTTCAAATTCTTTGCAAAATGGTCCCTGAACTCCTCTGATATTCGACCTCGCCCCGACGTCTATAAATAGGTGGAGGCGAGTCCATTTCTCACTTTCGCATTTCCGAACTTTCGAAGTATTTTCTGGCGGACGACATCTTTGCTTCCGATGAAGGTTCCGGCATTCTCCAAGGTAGAAAACCCATTTCTTTTCCTTTTCTTATTCCTTTCTTTCGATTTCTTCGGGCTTTCGGGAATTTTGGACGTTCCCGGTGACTTTCGAACTTCCCGATCATTCCAGTACTGTGACTCCGACGATCGGACTTTTGGACAAATCCCTGAACTTTTTCGAACTCTGTTGAGATCATGTCGACACACGAATCAAGTGGGACCCTCTCCAACCGTAACCCCGGGAAGCGGCCGATGAATGAGAACGAGCCCATTCCTCTGGTCTCCCACATAATGATCGGGTCCAGCTCCGAGGCGACCTCGGTAGCTCGCCCGAGCTCTAGCGAGCTACACGGCGAGGCCCGTTCTCACGAGTTGGAGAAAGGGGCCTCCAGCTCCGTCTTCCGTGAGGTATGGGAGGAAGGCGACGAGGTCTCCCCTGAGGAAAGGGTCGCCAGTGGCAACGAAGGGCCCGTTGAGGTTGGCGAGGAGGTTTCCGAGGTTGGCGAGGAGGTCGCCGATGCGGGCGAGCAAGGGGGCGATCTCGAGGAAGTTACAGTGGAGTGGTTCCGATCCATCGATTTCCCGGAACCTCAATTGATCGAGCGAGGTCCCCGCCGAGGTCGTCCATCCCTTCAACTGGGAAGAGTATGTCGCCGAACATGCGGCGAGCTTCCCCCTTCATGAGCGAGCTAATCGGGATGCGGCGAAAAAGTCTGATTACAAGGCAAGTGAGGTTGAAAGTATTATCACCGAGTACCAGCTCCCTCATCTTCGCGAGCAGTACCGGATCCCGCTCGACATCTTCCTATACGCCCCGGGGAAGAAAGAGCGAGCTGATGCACCTCTGGAGGGGTTGACGGCCATCAATGTGCATACTCTCGAGGCCGGGCTTACACTGCCCCTGCATCCGATCATAGGCCAATTTTTATACGATAACAACCTTGCCATCACCCAGCTCACCCCCAATGCCTGGAGCAGTTTGTTGGCGGCGTTGGCCATCTTCGGACTAGAGGGGTTCGAGAACAGACTGACCACCGCCGATCTCAACGAGCTATTTGCCGTGACTCGATAGGTGAAGGATGGCAAGGGATACTACTATCTTAAAGCCCGTCCGGGGGATAAATTGTTGGGAATTCTCCCAAATAAAGTCCGCGACTGGAGACAGTAGTTTGTCTTCATGGGTGGAGACTGGCGAGCTTCCAAGAGTTACTCCGGGCGAGGAGAGCGAATCCCCACTCCCGATGAATATGGGGAGGCTAGCAGTAGGTCGTCTACTTGGTGTGTGTGGGTTGAATTAGATTTACTAATCTAATTCATTTCCTCTGCAGGTCTGAAGCACCACATCTCGAGCCGCGGGAAGCCCGAGATATCAGTTGAGTTCGACGTGGTGCGAGCTGTCTGCCACCTGAGGAGCCAGAAGGATCGGGAGACCTCCCACCTCACTCAGCACCATTGTCTGAGGCTTGCCGGGCTTCACACCCTACCACATCACCTTACAGTCCAAGGTCCTGCTCTTCCAGGTTTATAACTTTTCGTAGCTCGCCCGTAGTGGGGGTTAGCTAGCCCAAGATACTAATCATTTAACCTCTTGTTCTTGCAGACGGTAGCCAGGTCACCTTCCCTACGGTCGAGATCCCTCCGGCCTACGAGATCGTAGCCCGCCGGTTTGCCATGGGGCCACCTCGCCCAAACAAGCTAGCCCCGCCTTCGTTGCTCGCGTTGGACGCGAGCAAGAAAGTCGAGCTCACCTGGAAGAAGGGCGAGGAAGGGGAAGCGGGGACCCAGAAAGAACAGACGAAAGCCCCCGCCAAAACGAAGGCAGCAGAGGTCGCCTTGACCAAGAGAGGTGGGGAGCGGGCTGGCGCCATCCCCGAGCGAGGTCACGGAAAGAGAGGCCTTCACAGAGGTGAGGGGTCCCGGGTGGGTGACGAGGACCCTCAAAATCGCAAGAGGAAGAGGTATACCGGCTTGCGCGATGAGGACTCCGATCAGGCTGGGCGAGGTTCGGTGAGGTCTAGGCAGGGCGGCTCCGTCCAGTCCACTGCTCCATTGGCACTTCCTTCCATACCGAGGTCGCCGCCTACCCCGTCTCCCTTCGGGATCCAAACAACGGATGATACACTCTTGGGATGGGACCCCGAGCGAGCTCAGTAAGTAGCTCGCCCTTCTGACCCCTGTCCTTGTCATTTTCTTGGATTTTGTGTTTTTGAACTCCAACTGTTTTGACCTCGCAGCAACGCCCCCATCACTCATCCGAACCGGCACGAGGCTATTCATGCCTATGAGCGATCTCGCTCACTGACTTCAATGCGCATGCTTCCTCCGGGCCTCGTTCGGAATACTGTGAGTGAGACGCCGAGGTTTTGGTCCACTCCCCAAGTGGCGACCATCAATGACCAAAACCCCACTGAGAACCTCTTGCTCTCGTCGTACTATGCGAGCAGGCTGTTTCTCGATAACCATAAGGCGATGGAGCAGGTCGCCCAGCTGGAGGAGGGCCGCCAAAAGAGGAATGAGGCCTACTTGGCGATGGCGGGGAAGGCCGATAAATTGAAGAAGGAGTTGGAGCTCGTCGAGGGGAGGGCGGCTGCAGCTTTGGAATCCGAGCGAAGTGCTTTGGACAACCTCACCCAACCTCTCTCCAGAAAGATGCCGACGCTCGGCTCAAGGCCAAGTAGAAGGAGCTCGCAGAGAAGCTCGCCAGGGAGGTCGGCGAGCATAGGGTGACAAAGGAAGAGCTGCAGCTGCAGCGAGGTTTGACCCGGGATGCCGATGAGGAGTGCGCGAGGTTGAGGGCTGAGCTCTCGGCGAAGATCAATGAGGTGGCCGAGCTTCGCAATGATGCCTCTTCCACGGCTGGTTTGGCGGCTGCGAAGGCCGAGGCCTCGGACCGGGGCTTTGTCCAATGCTACACCGAGGTGATCAGGGCTATTTGGTGGGCGCGAGCTCACCGCGACGACGAGCTGAAAGCCGTTGTCGGGGATTTCAAGGATTGTTTGGACAGGGTCCCTTTCCCCGATGACACGGAGTTGGACATTGGCAACCTGCCGGAGCTCGGGGTGCCTCTCGACTTTGTCCCGGCTCGCTTTAAGATCTTCAACACAGTCCCGGTTCCAGAGTTGAACCTCGTCGGGGGAGAGGTCGCGGCCGAAGAAGAGCATGCCCCCTTACCGTTGAGCAGCTCCAAGAGGCCTGCGGGGATGCGACGCTGGACACCAGTGAGTTCGACACGAGCGGGCTCAGGGGCAATATCACTACTGAGGCCGAGCTCGCCCTTCCGGCGGGCCAGGTCGCCACGAACCCCGCCGACGTCCCCGCCGCCCCCACTGCTTCGGGCTCTTAGATTAGTTTCTTGTTTGATTTTTGTAAGTCTTAGTAGCTCGCCGGGCTGCATAGCTCGGCCAGAAGGAGCTTCTTTTTGTAGCTTTCCATTTTTTGTTTAAGTAGTTGTAGCTCGTTGGGCACGTGTAGCTCGCCCAGAAGGAGCTTTTTGTATTTCAAAGATGGTCAGCTGGCCGACCTTTGTGGCCAGCAACACTACTTATACTTAGGGATTTTTCAGGCATCATTTTTTGCTTGAAAATTCCTCAAGTATTTTTGAATGAAATTCGAGCTTTTTGTTCCAACTCTGTTCACCTACGTTTTTGCGCTTTATGTTATAATTTTAATTGGCTCGTTTATATACATTCTTCGGGTACTCAATTGTTCGTCTTACTCTACTTTTGAGAAGTGAATCATTCGTTTTACGTCACTTTGGACTACGAATTGTACCTCTGTTTTAATAGTACGTAGTCTTCGTCTTACACCTCTTAGGGCCGCGAATTGCTCGTCTTAAACCACTTAGGGTAGCGAGTTGTACTTTGTTTAATTCACATTGGGCAGTTGGGTTTCACGAACCTTGCCTTAGACGTTTTAATCGTCTTTTCGTGAATTTTTCTAACTTATGGCAGTAGGTGCTTGATGACCCTTTAGGAAGGGCACCTTTGCGACCTTGGGCACTTTGGCCTTTGCCTTCGAGCATTTTGATTATAACGTTTGGGATCTTAGTCCTTGCGCGTTACGAGGCTTCGAACACTGGGTGAATTATGGACCTTCGGACGGTGGGCGAGCTGGAGGAGCTCGCCTAGCTGGCGAGTCGTAGGAGCTCGCATAATTGGCGAGCTATAGGAGCTCGCCTGACTGACAACTTTTCTAACTTAATGAATTTTTCCAACTTCCCATAGCAGCGTAATTTACATTGGTCGCCATCAACATTTCTGATGTGAACCTTCGTCTAATCTATTACAGGGTCCTAGTCTATTGATAAAATTTCTTTAGATGTGCGGCACTCCAGGTGTATGATGAGGCGTTGCCTTCTGCGTCTTCGAGGTCATAGGTGCCGTTTGGCCAGGCTGCGGTGACTCGGAACGGTCCTTCCCAATTTGACCCGAATACACCGGTGGGGCCATCAATTTCTTTTTCAGTACTAGATCCCCAACTTTGAACCTTCGGTCTCGGACCTGGGAATTGTAGTACTTTTCGGCTCTACGCTTGTAGGTGGCATTTTTCATCTCTAACAAAGCTCTGGTCTCTTCGATCAGATCTTTCTCTACTGCCAAGGCTTCGTCATTCTTTTCTTTATCAAAACCCACCACCTTCCAAGTCTTGTTCTGAACTTCGACGGGTACTACTGCTTCAGTCCCAAAGGCTAAGACAAACAGTGCCTCTCCGGTGCTGGCTCGGTATGATGTTCTGTAAGACCATAGGACCTCCGGAAGTTCGTCTGCCCAGCTACCTTTCTTATCTTTGAGGCGGAGCTTCAGTATGTGTTTCAGAATTTTGTTAACCGTCTCGACCTGGCCGTTTGACTGTGGATGGTACGGCGTCGAGTAGTGCTTCTTGATGTTCCACGAACTACAGAAGTCTCTCAAACTGCCTTCCATTATCCGTGATGATCGACTGCGGGAGTCCAAATCGACAGATCATGCTCTTCCAGATGAAGCCGATCATCATCTCCTGTGTTATCGTTGTAAGTGCTTCGGCTTCAGCCCACTTAGTGTAATAGTCTACTGCTACAACAACAAACTTTACACCGCCTCTGCCGGGTGGAAATGGGCCGATCAAGTCTATACTCCATTTTGCAAAGGGCCACGGGCTGAAGACCGACTTCAGTTGGTTGGGCGGGGAGTGGATGTTAGGTGCGAAGAGTTGGCACTTTCGGCACTTCCGGGCGAAGCTAATGGCATCCTTCCGCAGAGTGGGCCAATAGTACCCTTGTCTGATCATCTTGTATGCCAATGCTTGCCCCCCAGCGTGACTTCCGCAGATTCCTTCGTGAATTTCTTCTAACACCTCGAACCCTTGTTTCTTAGATAGGCATTTGAGCATGGGTATAGAGAATCCACGTTTGTAGAGTTAGCCATCCAGCAGCGTATATCTGGCAGCTTACTTTACTATCCGACTTGCTTCCCAGGCATCTTCGGGGGTTGTTCCGTCTTTTAAGTATTTTTGGATTGGAGTGCTCCAATCTTCACTGTCCTCATCACCTTCCTGCCCCCTGATTAGGGTCATATTTGCATCAATTTGTGCCAATTTTGAGATGAATTTCTAGAGTTTTAAATGCATTTAGGAACTTAATTTGATTAATTGTGCTTGATTCTCAAAATATTAACATTGTGGAAATATTATAGAAATTTGAAATGAATTCTTGAGACAATTGATTAAATTGTTATTTTGACTTAATTGGAATATCACTACTCTCATTTGCAATGTTGACAGCTCAGCTGCGGGTCCCATATCTCACACATTACAGCTGTTGGAACTTAATCTACACCAAGCCACTGCCAATTCATCCACTGTTCAACACCATGAATCAGCCTACCACTCATGCCCTGCACCGAAAACACACGCCTAGAAGTCTCACCACCATTGACGCCTGAAGAAGGAATCGGCACCGGACTTCCACACCGATAACAACCGCCATTTCTGCCGCCCTCACCACAGTCGCACACAGCGATGCCATTCCATCCCGTTGCTGAAATCGACTCCGGTCCTCACGCTGCCACTACTACTCAACTGCCGTCTTCGCCGTACACCGCCCGCAAACCACCGCCGTAACCGCCTGTCTGCCCAACAGCCGACGTCAATCTGCCCGTCGCTGGTCTGGAAAACGTCGCATTCCACCTCCGTATCTTCTGTTTCTGGTAATTGAAGATGAAGAATAAGGTATTGAGCCCAATCTTCTTATTATCAGCCCAATTCATATTTTAATTATTTCAGGCCCAATTGTTATACTGAGCCCATTTGTTTGCTGAGGGAATCGTATATATTCTGGAATTGAGGTTTTCACGAGAGTTAATCACGCTTGAGTTTAGGAAGTCAGTAGGGATTAATTTAGGGATTTTTCGTAAACAGTAGACGAAATTAGGGATTGGTTTATTTTATTTTTTGCAGTAATTTTATTTTGGGCATTTATATTGGTTGATACTATTATACTTTGATTTCAATTCCAAGTTTCAAATAGATTTAGTAACTCTTGTCTCATTTTAGTTATTGTTAATTATGCTTATTATCTCAGTTAGTTTTGTTCCTCAATTAGCTATGAGCTAAGTCTTTTTGTGCTTTAGGTGAAGGAGATTATGTGTTAATTTTAGTAATTCCTTTTAACTCTTGAGTCAATGGATTTTGTTGAGTGATTGCCTGAAATTGGTTACTAATTTTGCTTAGGAATTTGTTATTTGAGATTGGTATTGGAGTCCTGATTACGACAAAACGAGAGTTGAGTGAGAAGGGCAAAAGTATTCACCTGATAATAGTAAATCCTAAGTTAAGAGTTAATGTTCCTCTGATATTGAGAAATGCTTAGGAACTGAGAACAAAACAATTAATGGTATTAGGATAAAAATGAGAGTTTATATTCTGATAAGGTATTATTATGCCTAGTTCACTTCTCAGATGAAATTGATGATAGAGCTTCTAGGAATTTACTTTTATTTTTACATAATGAATTCACCAGAGGCATATCACCACTCCTGCACACACTCTCGTGTTAGTTTGATAATTTCCTGCTTTTTCATATTTAATTGCTTTCATTATCTGTTTTAGTTAGTAATTAGATAGAAATCCAAACTTGCATTTTTTATTCTTGTTTATTTAATTCCAAAACTCACACACAATTTTTAGGATTAGATTGTCTCATTGCTTCCCGTGGAGAACTCGGCTTCGCCGTTAATGGCAGCTAGTCGGGCTAGGGCATCTGCTTGTGTGTTTTCTAGTCGCGGTATCTGATTGATGTAAACCTGCGTAAACATTGAGATCAGATGTGCGGCTATCTTCTGGTAGGTCATCATCTGCTGGTCCTTTGCCTCGTACTCCCCCCGTACTTGGGATATTGTAGGATCGGTAGCGCTGAGTAGAACTGATGTACTATCCTCGCAAACCAACACGGGTCTTTTCTAGCGTGCTTATGTCCTCACTCGCACACACCCTGAGAACTTCCCAGGGGGTCACCCATCATGAAATTGCTCCAAGCCAAGCACGCTTAACTTTAGAGTTCTTTCACAATGGGCACCAGAAAAGAAGATGCACCTTGTTGGTATGAGTAGTACAATCAATTCCTTTAAACCCAATATCTAGCTTCAGCGCCACGGGCGGCACACAACTATGCCTTTAATCGAGCAAACGAGTGGACTTGAGCGCAGCTCGCCTCCAAGGCAGGGACTGCTAGGATTTCTCCCAACAGATATTATTAGCTGAGAATCTCCTAAAACTTGAAGATTGGTTGCCCCCACAGCTAATGATAGCCTAAGTCCATCTATCAAAGCTTCGTACTCCGCCTCATTGTTGGTCGCTCGGAAGTCGAACCGGATTGCGGAGGTGAAGACTTGTCTATCTGGGCTGATTAGGACTACGCCGACGCCTGCTGCTGTGCTGGTTGATGATCCGTCAACGTAGAGGTGCCACGGAGCTATACGCCCCCTCGTCGGATCTTGTGGGAAAGTTAGCTCGACGATAAAGTCGGCGAGCACTTGTCCCTTGATCGCTGTCCGGGGTGCGTAGGTTATTCCGTATTTGCTAACTTCCAGTGACCATTTCAGCAGACGTCCGGCGGTGTCCGGCCGTTGTAGTATTTGCCTTAGTGGGAATGCTGTCAACACTTCCACTGGGTGGTCGAAGAAGTAGGGCTTTAATTTTCTAACACTCATCACTAGTGCATAAGCTAACTTCTCTGTTGGGGTATACCGCAACTCAGCTTCGTGCAAGACTTGACTTACGTAATACATTGGTAGGTGTGTTTTCGCCTCTTCTAGGACTAGGACGGAGCTAATGGCAACCTCCGACGCAGCAAGGTAGAGGTATAACTTCTCCCCAGGTATTGACTTCGATAGGACCTGCGTATCTGCCAGGTATGCTTTAATGTCTTCAAAGGCTCGTTGGCATTCGCTTGTCCATACGAAGTGGTTTTTGAGGTGGAGCTTGTTGGCTTTGGCCGCCTTTTTATATCTTCGTGTGTTTGTCTTGATCGCCTAAAAAAATGGACGGTTTCGATCACCGGACCTGGAGATGAATCTGTTCAAGGCTGCCATACACCCGGTTAACCTCTGGATTTTCTGCACGGAATCGGGTACGCCCATCTTGATTATGCATCGGACATGCGTGGGGTTGACCTCGATTCCTCGCTGGCTCACCAGGTGCCCCAGGAATTTTCCTGAATGTACACCGAAGCTGGTTTTTTTGGGGTTTAACTTCATGTTGTAGTGGCGTAGTATATCAAAGGTCTGTTTTAGGTGGTCAAGGTGATCCTCCTTTCTCAGACTCTTGACTACTATGTCGTCCATGTACACCTCCATAGATTCGCCAATGTGTTGGTCAAACATCTTATTCACCAACCTTTGGTAGGTTGCTCCGGCGTTGATGAGTCCGAACGGCATCCTTTCCCAGCAGTACATATTTTTGTTGGTGTAGAACGCCATATGTTCCTGGTCATCTGGGTGCAGCGCTATCTGGTGATAGCCCGCAAAAGCATCCATGAATGTCATCATCTAATGGCCTGCGGTGCTATCTACAAGCTGATCAATGTGGGGTAGTGGGAAGTTGTCCTTTGGACATGCTTTGTTCAGGTCCGTGAAGTCGATGCAGAGCCTCCACGTCCCATTGTGTTTCTTTACTAGGATGGGATTCGCGACCCACTGTGGACACAAGGCTTCCTTGATCAACTTGTTGTCCAACAGCTTCCCAACTTCGACGATTAGAGCTGCGTATTTGTCTGGTCCATATTTCCTTCGTTTTTGACATACGGGCCTCCTCGTCGGATCTATGTTGAGTCGGTGACATGCATGTTCCAACGGGATCCCCGTCATGTCTTCATGGGACCAAGCAAACACGTCCAAGTTGGACATCAAAAATAGTTCCATCCTTGACCGATACGGTTCAGGTAACTCAGAACCTATGAAAAGCTCCAAGTCCCTTTCCGGGTCCACAGGGAGTGCTGTCAGTTCCTCCATGGGGGTGGCTTTCCTTTTCTGATTCTTCCACCTGGGGTCGCTGATGAACTCGTCCCACTCCTCTTGTGACATCTGCGCAGGTTCATACCCTAGGCGCGGTTCGTGGTCATCAACTTGGCCTTTGACTCGGACATGTTCCCCAACCGTCATCACCTTCGGTGGTTCGTCAACTCGGGGTGGCTCTGTGACCTGGGGAGCTGGATCAACATCCATTCGTATTGACTCTTGACCCCCCCGCAGGTTCTCCACCTTGGCCTTCTTGGTCCACCTCCATGGGCGTAGGTTGTTGTTCTTGCACTGGTCCCGACACTTAGTTATTTTGGGCCCCCTCTATTCTTCCCATTGGTGCCGGCTGTGCCTCCTGCGCAGGTCCTGGGACTTGGTCGATTTCCTGCAGGTCGCCTACCTCAATCATCTCGGTTTTTGTTGAGATGATGTCTAGGATGTTTGGCTCGTCTACGGG
This sequence comes from Prunella vulgaris, assembly GCA_026898435.1. NCBI lineage: Eukaryota > Viridiplantae > Streptophyta > Magnoliopsida > Lamiales > Lamiaceae > Prunella > Prunella vulgaris. The sequence continues at coordinate 1,218,553 of JAPKLY010000001.1, forward strand.
AATCTGTACGTCCTCTTCAAGGATGTGGACCTGCGTTACAGACTTTTTGACCCGGCCATCTTTGATTTGGAGCAAACACTCTCTGGCCTTTTTCTGGTAGCCTTTTATAGTTCCGGCACCTTTTGGAGTTGGAAATTTCAAACAGTAGTAGTAGGTCGAACACGCCACTTTGAATTCATTGATAAAAGGACGGCCAAGGAACCCGTTGTAGGAGGACTGCTAGTCGACAACTAGGAAATCTACTAACCTAGTCAGTCTCCTTTCGGGGTCCTCAGCCGATACAAGCTGGACGCTCAACCTAATGCTACCTAGGGGGACGGTTACAACCTCTCCGAACCCCACTATCCTAGCATTGCTAGGTTCTAAATACGACTCAAAATAACCTAAGGCATCTAAGGTGGATTTCAAGAGAATATTGGTGAATGCGCCGGTGTCCACAAGTAGTCTGTGAACTTGGACGTTCATGATGTTGGCGGTTATCACCAACGAGTCGTTGTGGGGCGTCAATACCCCCTCCAGGTCCACTGAGGAGAAAGTTAGCTCATTAGTGAGTTGCGCAACGGTCCTGTGGCCGGAGCTGCCCTCCTGGACCTAGTTCACGGCCCGAATTTTGGTCTTCCTCTTTCTCTTGGACATGGAGGGTCCCCCGTCCTGGAGACCTCCGGTGGCTCCGATTTCCTCCTCGAGAACTAAGAGTTCTCGGGTGGGCTCCATGTTCTGTTGAGGTTGGGGAGGTGCCATTCGCCTGTTCTGAGGTCCGCGTTGGCCCGCTCCTTCCTCCTCATCATCGGAGACCTCCCTCCTCTCGAACCTGGGCTTCTTAGTTTGGGCCTTCTTCACGAACTCGGCCAGCTTCCCATCCTCGTAGAATTTCCACAGTTGTTTGAGGAGGTCTCGGCATTCGCTAGTGAAGTGGCCGATTGATTGGTGGTAGGCACAATACTTGTTGGGGTTGAGCTTCGTGCGATCTTGGCGAATTTTGCTCGGCTCTTCCAACAAAGCCTTGTCCTTGACAGCCGTAAAGACATGGTCGACGGAGACGGTGAGGACTTGGTTGAGCTTCTCCTTGAACTCGTCCCCGTCGCCAAAAGCTTTTAAATTCTGGGGAGCCTTGTATGTGCCCCCGGACTTCTTCCCGTAGGGTTTTTTCTCCTCTGGGGCACCAACTTCTTTCAGTAGTGCCTCCTGCATAGCCACGAACACCCCCGCCTTGTGGTGGAATTCGGTGTAAGTGTTCGGACATGCGAGGTGCATCTCTTTCCAGAGGTCGGTGCCCTTTCTGAGCCCGGCCATCACCGCGATGACTTTGGTGTCCTCGCTCACTGGTTCGCCTTCCAGTAGTATTTTGTCGATCCTCTCCAGGTACTGCTGGTCGGTCTCGTTCTCGCCTTGGTGGATGTTGGCGAGGCGGTGCTTCTGGGTAAGGTAGGATCCAAACCCAGAGAAGTGGGCCAAGAACTCCCGCGAGAGTTGGCCAAATGAGTGGATTGACCCCGGGACGAGTGATGAGACCAGCGGTGAGCTCGGTCCCCGAGGGTCAGCGGGAAGTTCCGGCACTGGGTAGAGTCGGTGGCACCCACCGAAATCATGAAGTCTGTATACTTGGTCAGGTGGACTTTCGGGTCAGATTCGCCCTCGTATGCGGACATCACAGGGAATTGGACTTTTTTCTGGACCGGTACTCCAAGTATGGCAGGTGCCAATGGAGATGTGGGGAGAGTGGTGGCGTCAGGTCCGCCAAACTTGGCTGCTACTTGCTGTTGTAGCATCTCGACGGCCCTTTTCAATGTGGTCAGCTCATCGTCGTGGGTCACCTCTGGTGGAGGTTGCTCGAAGGTTGTGCGCCTCATGGACGCACGCCCCCGAGGTGCCTCACTCTGGGGTGACCTCTCTGTGACGGGCTGGAACTGGCGTCCGCCATGAGGGCCCAACCTGTCGATCGCGGGCCTTCTCAATCGGTCGTGGGCGGACCTGCTCGGTTGCAGGTCCGAATCTCCCCCATGAGACGTGACTGGGGTAGCTGTCCGTTCATCTTCCCCGCACCTGGGCCCTAGTCTGCCCTGGAGGACCTCCCTCCTTAGTGATTGATGGGTGGCGGATGCTTCGGTGTAGGCCGAAGCTCGCCCAGCATGCGTAGCTAGCTCTTCCACCACCTTGGCCTTTCCAGTGTGCTCCCTATGTTGACGAGCTTGGGCGGAGCTCGCCTCTTGCTCGGATGGGAGGTCGGTATAGTGACCCCGGGTCTGGGTGCCCTGGGTTGGCCTGGTTCGCTCCCTAGCTTCAGTGGCCGGAGCTCGCCGAGGTACTAGGGCGAGCTCGTTGAGTTGCCTCTGTTGCAACCTTTGCAAGGTTGCAATCGTGCGCTGGAGCTCATCGGGGTCATTGGCGAGGTCCCTCAGGGCGGGGTTCAAATCCTCCTGAGTCACTACGACTCGCGGAGGTCGTGGAGCTTTGCACTTCGGGGGAGCTCGGCGTGAGGTCTCCCCTTCGACTTGGTCCTGGGCGCCCTCCTTCCACCTCCGTGTGTTCACAGAGGTCTGTTCCTTAGTCATTTTGGGGTTTTGCAGGGGGTAGCTCGCCGAAGGTCACCGAGGTAGGTCACCGAGGATGCGGTCTCCGGCCAGGATGACTTTTGGCGGGTTTTTGTCTAGCGTTACGTGCAACGAATTATCCAAAATCCGGTTTATTCATGTACACGTGTGCGTTTGAAAACTTTTTTCGGGCAGAAACTATGGATCCGGAAATTTGGGTTTTTACCCGAAAATTCAGGTTTTCGTTCAAGGGACGAGAATATGTGTGTATCTTCAAGTGTTCTTGAGTTTTGTCAAGAACACCTTCAAATCTTCAAACCTTCAACAAACCCTTGTTTTTACTCTCAAATTTTTGGTTCGATTAGACGACCCTTCCTCTAGCGCCAAATTGTTGATAGAATTTATTAATCGTGTTTGTTTATGTGGCTTTATAACATATTAATTCTACCAAACAATAATCTAAGATTTATGTTCTTAGTGTTCTTGAGGGATGAATATAGAGAGAGAGAATGGGGAGTTTAGAAAGAGAAAGCTCGTTGTATTATGATTGGACTTGTATTGAAAAATTGTGTAATAGTTACAAGAAATGTCTTATTTATAGGTGTGCCTTCGTCTTGGTCCATCACCCTGCTCCCTTTACCATGCCTCGTTCTACTACATACACTTGTCCTATTTATATACCCGCTATTCGGGTTCCTCGACTGGGCGAGCTCATGGGTGAGCTCCTTTGCCTTGTGCGGATTTAGTAGACGATGCAGCGATGGACATCGGCGAGGTCTCCTCAGGTCGGGGCGAGCTCCCTCTGAGGTGGGGTAGCTCGCCCCTAGTCTTCCTCTCCTGGTGTTTCCGACCTCCGATCTAGGTCTGTTGGGAGCTTGGGCGAGGTCCTTACCCACCTCGCCGAGCTCCCTTATGTTGGTCTTGATCATGACCGGTGACTTGACTCTCCACACACGTGGGTGACCTCCTTGGCCTTGGGATAATTTCGCGATTATCCACAAGTAGTTCGCCTTGTCAACAGAATTGTGAGTGCATTTAACCTAGGCCAGATTTTATTTCTTAATTATTTGATGATTAAATTGGGCCTCGACGGATATGATTTTAGGCTATTTTCCATCGCAGCAATACTTCAGCGCACCCAGCTGCCAGCGTCACACTTTATCTCCACTCTAAATCTATAAAGTAATTCAAGTATATTTTATAAAATTATATCAATTATTATTAAAAAAATGTATATTTAAAAAGTGGATGTGATGGATAATCACAGTTCATAATTTTAGGATATGAGAATAGTTTAATTCTATAGATAATTCTAATACATATTTTCATTTTTCATATATGTAATGTTGTGTAATTCATTTTCCAATGTCTTCCCACAAAAACAGTCATTAATTAGTATTATGTTTTTCAAATTATAGTCATATCTGTATTAAAAAAATGTAAATGAGTTCAAATTATTATTTTATCGATTAAAAAATGTGTAAATTATTTATCATACTCCTATTTAATGTATATTGAGAATAAGTATATTTATTATTTTTGTTGATGACTTGAAATTAAAAACTTGATTAGTGTTACTGTCAGTGATACAGAAATCGACCTATGCGGCCACTTGCCGACCTGATTTTTACAAAATTGGCAATTTTAGACATTTTGGGGCCTATGCGCCCTATCGGCAGTCCTAAGCAGCCCAAAATGTATTTTTATTTATTTAAAAAAAACATAGACAGTCGTTTAAGCATTAGGTGGCTAGAAAACGCCCGATTACCGATTTTCGACTTCTAAAATTTTGACTACTGTTATTTTAAACTAAGTCATCAAATAAAAAATAGAAATTGCTCTTGCATGATATTCAAGTTCTTATTTTTGAATACTCTTGTTCATTCTTGCCATTCAAGAATTACACTCTTTGGTCAATCAAGGGAGTACTTTTAAGATACAAGTAAGTAAAATGTGACATTCTCTAGTTAAACGACACTACATGACATGATAAGTGAAACATGCCAAACTACAAGGATAATTATAGACATAGCTATTGGATGCTTGCCAAGGGTCAATACTATTGTAGCATCTCTTGATGAGCTTCTACTAGGCAATCAACTTCTTGGCCGGCGAATGTTCCTTAGGCAATGAGTTTTGTCTCAATCTCTAGCTAATTGTTATTGCTAAGGGCCTTTTTTTTTTTTTGGCAAGTGTATCAGACACTGAGCTGAGGGTAACTCTTGAGCTGATCACCTAAAAATTATTCATGTTTATCTCAATAATCTTCTTATTTTCTCTTAATTTTAGTTAAGCTAATTGCGCTATCAACAATTCTAAATGAAACTTTTATTGTAATTAAGGGTTACATAAGAATTTCAAGCTTAATATATATTAATTTTATTGACACTTAATTTTTTGTACTAGAATTCATTTCTTTTCATATTACTAAGGTATAATAAACATGTTTTTTTTTTGATACTTATTTCACCAATCGAGTCACAAACTCACATGTATCTAACATATTCATATTCATACCTAATGATTTTTCACAAAGTGGTGACGAAACGTATAACTTGTACAAATCTTTTCATTTTCCAAGTCAACACGATTCATTCATTCGTATTACTATTTACTCGATCGCAGACATGTTTTGAACACCTCTAATAGAGGACAAATAGTCCATTTTGAAAGAATTTATTGTCAACCTCTTTCAGATATGAATCTATCTGATTCAGAAGGGAAGATCTTGCATCAGTATCTCAATTTAAACGTGGATTTGATTCACACTCATTGTTCTGAGAAAATATTTACCATTCGAAAAGAGGAAAAAACAGACTCTTTGTCTAAAGAAATGCGTTGAGAAAGGATACTTCTTGGTCGTGAATATCTGAATTGGTTGTTCGCTGTTCAAGAATTCTTATTTGGGCAGTTCATATCATCCATACATAGTGTTTTGATCTAAGATTTCAATTATTCGGTGTTTAGGAGTAACATATTGTTCCATGGAGCTAAGGTCCAAAATATGGAAGAAATAAGGGTGTGTTTGTTTACGGATGGCCCCATCCGGATGGGGGATGAATTTTCCCCTACCCCACCCATTTTTCGGACTTGCCCATCCCATCCAAAATACACATCCACTCCCTATTATACATCTACAAACTTATTTCACATAATTCAATACCAATCACATCAATTTTATCTTACATATCAAATACATTTTATTTATCTCTTTTTCACATATATCATATATATTTTTATTTAATTTATATCAATTAATATAAAATAAGAATTAATTTTAATTATATTTTTTTTACATATTATAATATCCTATTATATATATATATATATATATTAATAATATATATAAACTATATATATGTAAAAAAATTATTATTTATTTATTATATATACACTGTTTTTATATTATTTATTATTAATTTAATTTATCTAAAATTATTCATTATCAAGGTTATTTTTTTAAAAATAAAATTATTTATGTATTACATCATCTCCAAAAAGTATTGATTTGACATAAAGTTTCATCCACCCCTACCACATCCAATTCAAACCAAACACAAATTTACTATTCACAGGATTTGCCCCATCCACTTTTTTTCTCCATCCGGATGTGCTCCATCCACCCCAAGACGTAAACAAACACTACCTAAGTGTTTCCACCACTCTACCACTCAGCCATTCTGTTCTACCAAATCCTTCTTTCATAGCCACATATACTTCCTGTTAAGGAATGAGAAATCTTTCTCCTGCTCCATGAATCCAATTTTCATTTCATCCGGAAAAAACCATCTTTTTCTTAACAATGTCTTTGTCATTTGATCCAATAGCGTTTCGTTAAAAAAATCATATTTCACAAAAAAAAAAAATTAATCAGAAGTATAAAAATAAAAAATTTGAATCAATTATATTATATTATAGTTATTAAAAAATTTATTAATCTAAATATTTAATATTATAATTTAATAATAAATTTATCATGAATTACTTTTATATAATACTTAATTGACAAAAACTTATATGAACTCGAGTTCATGGTGAACTTGAGTTTTCAATTATCACTGTCATTTATATACTCCCTCCGTCCCACTATAAGTTGCTCATATTGTCATTTTCGTCCGTCCCACTATATGTTGCTCATTGTTTTTTTACCTTTTTTGGAAACTACTATTCACTTCTTTATTATTATTTTCAATATTTTTTACACTATTTTAATTACTTTTTCACCTTTCTCCATCACATCACTCATACTTTTTCACTTTTTCCATCACATCACTTATACTTTTTCACTTTTACCTTAATTCGTGTGCCAAAAAGCAACGAACAACTTATAGAGGGACGGAGGGAGTACGTTATAACTATTATATATATTTACTATTATTGTTATATATATATTATCACTTTTAAAAAATTAAATATAATTTTATAATAATAATAACAAATATGAATAACAATAATAATCCATACACATAACAATGATACGAGTTCAACCCTCGTGTACTTAATTAAGTAGTAGTAATACCTAATTTAGAAAACATGTCGTCTAATGTAATGGAGAATTGACACGACATACGACGCCGTTATAGTCGTATGCAGACACGCAAATATTTATAAACCCTCGTCTCGTTCTCTTTCTCAGAATCAATTCTCCTCTCTTCAAATTAACCCTCCGCCATTTCCAACCTATTCAACAATGTGCACTGAAACCAAACGGAAGAGGAAGCGCACCCGCCGCTCCAAATCACGGCCTGCGGAAGCCGCCGTACTAGACAACAACAACGCCGCCTCCTCTCCCGGCTCCAGCGATGCTGAGAACGCTGCGGTCTTCTCCGTCAATAACGTGGAGCTTATAAACCCTACCGCTCCATCCACCTCCGGCCCCACCGAACGCCGCCGTGGCCGTTCCCGGAAAATCCCGGCACCTGAGCCTCCCATTCCTGCCAAAACCCTACCCTTGCCGCCTGTTGCTAATGGCGCTGTTTCAACTGCGTTAATAAAATCGGAGCCTAGCGTTGCTAGGGCTCTCCCCGCCATGGACGCGGTAGTGAAGGTGTTTTGCGTTCATACAGAGCCGAACTTCTCGTTGCCGTGGCAGCGAAAGCGGCAATATAGTTCGAGCAGTAGTGGTTTTGTTATCAAGGGAAGGAGGGTTTTGACAAATGCCCATTCCGTGGAGCATTACACGCAGGTTAAGTTGAAGAAAAGGGGATCGGATACGAAATATGTGGCTACTGTGCTTGCAATCGGGACAGAATGCGACATTGGTGAGGCTCATTTTACTGTTATTTTATTTACATATTGGTAATTGAAACTGATTCTTTCATATTTTAGAGACTTGGTGAAATGAATTCTATGTGAAGTTCAAAATGGGATGCTTGTTATGGGTCTTTTAAAGTAGAAACTCTTAATTACATGAAAAATAACTTATCACTGATTAGTCAGTAGAAGTTTACAAGTGTATCAACAGAAGGAAATGTGAAAATTAGGTGAGACTCAAAGAGCAGCCTCATTTTTATAGTCTCTTTGGGCTAATGTCTTTTGCCACTTGATTGAGTTATTATTTGTTGGTGCTCGGTCATGACCTTACTTTTTTGGATGTGAAATAATTAATCTGAGCCTGTGCTCATGGTGTGACTATAGATGATGTTTTAATGCACATGGACATATTATTTTCTTGCCTAATCAAGTGAAAAAAGTGGCATGTATAATGTTACATTTTTGACATTTGAGGCCTAATAGTTAAATCATAAATGTATTGAGAGTGATGGCGTTTCAATGTTATGTCTTTCCAAGTGACTATTGCAAATTTCTTTACTTTTATTTTAGCAAGAGATTCCAAATGTTCAATTGGTCTGTTGTGATGCTCAATGATTTTTGTAAATAGAAAATTTTGAGCTTTTATTTCTATTTCAACTTCCGTTACTTTGTAGATGACGTAGTATTATAATGATATTATCATTTTTCTTGCGGGGAGGCTGTGTGAGGATGCAAGAGGGCTTGTGTTAACAAGATCCATATTTCATTTTCAAAGCAAAAAAAAACAAGATCCATATTTCATACGGGAAATATAACATCGTCGCTTGAAGGTGTTGGTGGGTGGGAGAGAACACAACATTGTCAGTGATGGGGTATTTTTATGATTTCACTAATCAATCTTCTTTTTGGGACAAAGCGCTTCCTTTTCAGTTTGGTTTTGTTGTCCATTTCTGGAGGCTTAGATAAGCTGCACTCAACATCATTGACAGAACATACTACATCATCGTCAATGATGTTGGTGTGTGGGGTAGAATTTGTGACGATTGTGATGTCTTTCATAATTTCTTTCATCCTTGTTTTACAGATGCACCATTTCGTCTTCAGCTTGGTTTGTCAATTTCTAAATGGAATGGCCATGAGGGGTTTTCAGATTCGATCTAGACGAAAGGGTAGAGAAGAAATATGTCTTGGAAATGAGTGATAAAACATATATCCAGAATGTCTCAAACGATGTGGTGCGCTATCAGTAATTTTATTTTCACAAAACATTTTGTGACTCTACAAATAACTATATGTGGAGAAAATTAAATTTTATTTTTTTTAACTTTGTAGTTTAGAAATTGTTAAAGGCTAAGATTTCATTGCAATAAAAAAAATCAACTCAAGATATTCAAATCTTTTTCAGTAATAGTTAAATTAAGAGTAATAAATGCTTTGTGAAATATATTTACAGATAGCGTACGATGCCGTTTGAGTTATTATGAGCATTTGTCTTATCTCCTTGTCCAATTCTATTTCTTCCTTTTTTGGGCATATATTCTTCCGCCCCTCTCTGAAATCTATCGCTACCCTTCCTTCCGATTAGATCTGAAAACCCTTATTTTCACCCCGTTCAAAATGATCAAAACCAATCTGAGGTCGAAACGGCGCATCCGCAAAACAAGAACGATGAGTGAGATCGTGAAAGACATCACTGTCGTCACAAAGTCCGGCCCACTCACCAACGCCATTGATGATGGCGTATGTTCTGTAAATGATGTTCAGTGCAGCCTATCTATGCTTCCAGAAAGGGACAACAAAGCCAAACTGAAGAGGAAGCGCTTCGTCCCAAAAAGAAGATTGCTTAGTGAAATCATGAATTCCACCACCCCTGTTTTCAGTTTTCGCCCCCTCACCAACACCATTAACGATGATGTTGTATGTTCTGTTAATAATGTTGAGTGCATTCTATCCAAGCCTCCAGAAATAGACAACAAAGTCAAATCGAAGAGGAAGAGCTTCATCCCGAAAAGAAGATTGATTAGTGAAATTTTGAATACCACCACACTTGTTACCAATTTTAGCCCACACACCATCAACGATGATGTTGAGTGTATCCTATCTAAGCCTCCAAAAATTAACAACAAAGTCGAACCGAAGAGGAAGCGTTTTGTCCCGAAAAGAAGATTGATTAGTGAAATTTTGAGTAACACCACTCCTGTTACCAATTTTAGCCCACTCACCATTAGCGAGGATGTTGTTTCTCTCCCACCCATCAACACCTTACCTATTAATGTTAAGCCAATCACTTCCTCATCCTATTTGCCCATGCCCCGTCGCAAGAAAAAATGCAACCCTTGACCACAAAAAAGTGCTTCCACCATCTCTCCCCTACCCACCATCACTTCTACCAATGATGAGGTTTTTTCTTGAAGTAATGTGGAGCTGATTAACCACCATAATTCACCCATCATTGGTAGCCCTACATTAGTTAATGCAATGAGTAGAAAGGCTAGGAGTCCTTCCTCTTTAGTGAAGGTTGATTTTGTCCATTTTCAGAACAATTTCAAGGTGCTGTTGCTGCTGAAACTCCTTTTTAAGTACTTATACTAGTGGGTTTGTGATCAAGGGGAGGAAAGTTTTGACAAGTGCACACTCAGTGGCACATTAAACACATTTTATGTTGAGTAAGAATATCTCAGACATCAAGTATGTAGCTACTATTCTGGCTATTGGAGCTGAATGTAATACTGTTGAGGATCTTGAACTTGGTCCAGGGTTTGAAGTATTTTCATTTTTTTTTTCCTGGCTAATGGAAGAGTTTGTTTAATTACCTTGTTGCTCAAATCACTTCTATTGTAGGCTTAATAACATCAGTAAAGGAATAATTAATTCAATTGGTTAGTGCTATTTATGTGTGTTCCTTTTGTAAGTTTTCTGAATTTTGTGTATGTTAATGTAGTTCGTTTTTTAAATTGTGGTTGCATGTATTGTTTCTTGGTAGACGTTTCAAGACTAAATGATTGGCTTGGTTTGTGTAAATTACCTATTTTTGACAAAATTACTTGAAATGACACATTTATGGATGATTTGGTTGAAGCAGTTAATGATCAAGTTTGTTATTGCTAGTGGAATATCTGAACTGTCATGTTTTAATGACTGGTTTCTTCTGATCCAAGAAAAAGTCCCAAGGAAACAAAACATCATGTGGGGATGTTGTACCGGTGCCTCTCCTAGTGTCATTTCTGAGGGATGTCTCGTCTGGCTCTGTCAAACTATTTTGACATATGCTCACATAGTCACATACATTGGACTGTTTTGTTAAGTTGTATGATCCAGACACCTAAATAGCATAATTACCCTGTTGCAGAGGTGGATCCATAATGGGTATCCAAGTGCATTCCCATATTTCTTTCAATTAGATAGGTAGCTTGCCGAGTTTAAAATATTATATTATTTTAAATTCCAGAGTTTGCACATTATATTTATGTGGCACACCTTTCTTTCACTTTATCATTCTGAATTATGAATTTTATGTGTCTATACAACGCAGCTTTGCTTACAGTAGAAGATGACGAGTTCTGGGAAGGGGTGTCACCTGTAGAATTTGGTGATCTGCCTGCACTTCAAGATGCTGTTACAGTTGTTGGTTATCCAATAGGGGGTGATACAATCTCAGTAACGAGTGGGGTTGTGTCACGAATAGAAATCCTTTCATATGTTCATGGATCAACCGAGCTTCTAGGGTTGCAGGTGGTTGATTTGCAATAGAACTTCCTTCTTACTGCAATTTCTTGATTAAATTTTACTGATGTTTTTTCTTTTTAAAAAATTATGCTCATATTGCAGATAGACGCTGCCATTAATTCTGGAAATTCTGGGGGTCCTGCTTTTAATGACAAGGGGAATTGTGTGGGCATTGCATTCCAATCGCTCAAGCATGAGGATGTCGAGAATATTGGTTATGTCATTCCAACACCAGTCATCATGCACTTTATCCAAGATTATGAGAAGAATGGAACATATACTGGTATAGTTCTGTGCCTCCCTCTCTCTCTCTCTCTGAAGTTGTAGATATTGGGGTGATGGCAGGTTTCAAGACCTTTACTTCCAAAAAATATATTTAGTTTTCTGAATGTAGAAATCCAAGGCTCATGGGCTTTGTATAAATATTTACTACAGCTAATATATCTGGCATAGTTCAACTTATTTCAACTTATTCGTCTGAAATTTTTGGCGGAGGTGACAAATTGTCTCTGATGTAGGTCCTTACTCTGGTGTTGTGTTAGACTGCCCTTGAGGGGAAATCAAAATTGAATGAGAACTCTTGGTGGGATACCTCATTTTATGACCAATATGTCCTTTCATGTACTTGCTCTCTTTTACAGTTTTTCTATTTATGATACACCTGCATATTTGCTATGTGCAATATGAACTATAACATACTTCCTCACCATGTACGTTGTAGATTATGATCCACTTCTGATTCCAGTTCAGTCCTAATAAAGGGTCAAATTAGAATGCATAGAGGGTTTTCTTTTCTGGTAGTTCACTGTACTTGGTGGGTTAAAGTGTGATGCAATTTATATAAAGATGCATCTTGGGCATGCTTTGGCTTATATAATGGCCTACTCTTCCGTTACCACAGAATGATATAAGGATGGGGGAGACGATGATGGAGATTTCACTAGTATAACATAAATCGAACTTCTGTTATACCCTATGGTTGATAGTTTTTTCTATTCCAAATCTTGGCATCTGTTTGCTGTCTAATTTATTATTTTAATTAAATGGCTGGAAGTATTGAACTCAAACATGTAAGTTGGTGTTTCACCCTGGTTTCTCAAATCTCTTGGTATTTGATTCCTTTTGGATAGTAGTCCTCTCAGAGGGATTTTTCCATTTGATATTATAATGCATCACCCCGTCTTCTGTTTCTTATTACAATTCCTTCTTTGAAAGACTATGAATTTTGTCATTATCTGCATGATCCTTTCTCACAAAAACTATTCTTTGTCTACCAGGATTTCCAATTCTTGGGGTTGAGTGGCAGAAGATGGAAAATCCAGACTTGCGTTTATCCATGGGGATGAAAGCTGATCAGAAGGGTGTGCGTATAAGAAGAATCGATCCTACTTCTCCAGAATCCGAGGTTTTGAAACCATCAGATATTATACTTAGCTTTGATGGGGTTGATATTGCAAATGATGGAACAGGTATAATGCAATAAAAGGTTCTGTTGAATTGACAGATTTGCAAGTCTTACTTGTCCCCTCCTTCTCTTCCCTTCATATGCTTCTTTTTAAAATAATACTTCTGAAAACACTTCTATTCCTAGGATTGAACATTCTGTTCAAATGCCTTGCATTTTAGGGCAAAGTAACATGTTTGGTTTCTTGTAGTTCCATTTAGGCATGGGGAGCGCATAGGCTTTAGCTACCTTGTCTCTCAGAAGTATACTGGGGATAGTGCTGAAATAAAAGTTCTTCGCAATTCCCAAACTCTGAATTTCAGTGTTAAACTTGGCACACATAGAAGGCTCATTCCAGCTCACAATAAGGGTCAACCACCCTCGTATTATATTGTTGCTGGATTTGTTTTTTCAACTGTTTCCGTACCATATCTTCGTTCTGAGGTTTGTGTTCTGCTCCAGCTGTCTAATCCCTGTCTTTTTTTTGTTTACATTAATTTTAGTGAACTCAAAAGGGTGTAGTGTTACCAAATTTTACATATGCATAATGTCTGTTCTGTACATGTACTTATATGTTTGTGTAACAGTGTAAGTATTTTAAATGTTTCTGATAGTTATTCGGTAAAGCCATTATGCTCTCCTAATAATATTTGAGGTGAAGCTGTGTGATTTGTGCTTATAACTGGTTTTTGGAAGTCGCCATTAGGACAATTTTGTAATGCTTAACAATTACTTAACCATGTGCTTGTTCTTGAAGTAAATGAGCTAGCGTATTTTGTTTGTGAAGCTCTGTTGATAGGGTTTATAAATTGGATGAAGTTCCGAGCTATACCATGGAGAAAAAATGAAGTTTGGTGGGATATTACATTATAAATAGCTATAGTAAAGCACTCTAATAATTGGGGAACTTGCCTATTGAACTTTTACATTTGCCACCTGATTCCTACATTTTTTATTTTTACGCAGTTTCCAATCCAAATATGTATTTACTATGCAAACTGCATAAGTTTTCTTCCCTTTGCCGTCTACAACATGATAGAAGCAAATATGTATTTACTATGCAAACTGCATAAGTTTTCTTCCCTTTGCCGTCTACAACATGATAGAAGTGAACATTCTCCACAAGTACCATGATCTTGCTATTTTTTTCGGGTTTTGTGGGTCTGGAATCTTTACTGAAGAACATAATAGGGAAGTAGGGAAGAAATGAACTACTAATGTAAGAAGTTTTTAGGCATTGTATGAGCTTTGAAATCGGGTTTTGTGGGTCTGGAATCTTTACTGAAGAACATAATAGGGAAGTAGGGAAGAACTGAACTACTAATGTAGGAAGTTTTAAGGCATTGTATGAGCTTTGAAATTGGTGGAGCTGGAATTAAAGCCTAGAGGTTCAGAAAGACAAAAATCAAACCCAAGAATAGCAAAACCTCGGCATCTGATAAATTTTCAGCATAACGTTCCACCACTAATGCATTTGATGGAGAAATGGAAAAAAATATAGTTTGTGATAAAAGATTGGACTACAGTATAAAGTAACTTAGGTTGGTGCCAAAGTATGTGCTTATTTATAAGATAATTGTTTTATCGTATAATAGTATATATTTTCAACTAGCATTTTTGCTACTCTGTGTTAATGTAAGAGATAATATTTAAATTGGAAGTAATGTGTGAATTAACTATTTTTATTGATGTATCATCTCTTTGTGCCACCAGTACGGAAAAGATTACGAGTATGAAGCTCCAGTCAAGTTGTTGGATAAATTATTGCACGATTTTCCATTATCGCGTGATGAACAGATTGTTGTTGTTTCTCAGGTTGATCCCTCATTTCATTCTGCTGATGTTTCTAATAATTATGTTTGGTTGTGCTCATTTTGTGGTTGATACTTATTTGATTGTGAAATTTATTGAAGGTACTTGTAGCGGACATAAACATCGGGTACGAGGATATCGTTAATACTCAGGTTAGCAGTCGAGGCTAGTTTCATGATGCAAGAATTCCATTACAGAGAATACCTCTCTATGCTTAATTGTAGTGCAAGCTGCATCTTTTTTGAGATATATACTCAACTAAAACTAGGCTAACATCAAAAGCTTCGCATTTATATTTTCTCTTCTACTTGTGATTGCATCTAGGTTCACGCCTTCAACGGTCAACCCGTGAAGAACCTGAAGAACTTGGCTAGCATGGTAGAGAGCTGCAATGATGAATATTTGAAATTTGATTTGGAATATCAGCAAGTGAGTTTTCACTGTGTTTTGGTCCCTGTATATCTGGCCAATTTTTTATTTTTTATTTTTAAATTGGAGATTTTGAACCTTTAATTTTATTTTTTTGTACAGATTGTGGTCCTGAAAACGAAGACGGCAAAAGCGGCAACCTTGGACATCCTCTCCACCCATTGTATACCATCTGGCATGTCGGATGATCTCAAAGCATGATACTATAGAACTCCCTGAGATACATTATTAGCTATTTTTAGATTATAAACTACAAGGTTTTTCTGCCATCTTTAATGACCATTTATAAAGTAGTAGGCCATAAAGAATATTGTTCTCTGGCAACTTGAGTTAGCTAGCTGCTTGAGTCGTTGGAGGATTCAGGCGAGTCAAATATTTTCCATTGGCCTTCGCCGGATTGAGTGAGAGGTGGAGACTAGATAATTTCGTATTCGAATTCACATGTTTATGGGGATCTTTGCCTCTTCTCCCTTTGTAGGTTGGTGTTGAGAAGTTGCGCATTTCCTGTTTTTGCATTGCATGATGATCTTGTATGAGACTTTATATGAAAAGGGCGTCTGCTTTATGAAGACTTAATTACAAAAATTGATCCTACGTTGTATATGCTTCCTATCTATATATCATATAATTACTTTGTAATTGCATCACTTCCTGTGTGATGTGATTTGGAGAGGTAAACACAACTTGTTGATAAGTTTTTAGACAAGTAAATTACTGAGATATAGTACTCTCAATAATGGCATTAAGTATAGATCGTTGTATGTACAACGTATATATACTTATTCTGTCAACAACAGTATACATCGTGCCTTATATATAAATTGATTCTTCATTCTTGTTTTAATAATTAAAAAAATTCCAATATCCCAACAGTAAGGTTAAATATCAATTTAAGTACTTTTTTTTAAGGTTTGATTATAAAATGATAATCAAAATTTCGGTGTCAGTTGGCCGGCCAGGTGTTATTATTAAAAAAAAAAAAAGGAAAAAGTACAATATGGTTCAAGAAATTGACAAAAAATATATATTGGTCTTGTGCAAAAATAAAAAACACTTCCGTGCAAATTTTTTGAACCAATTTGTAAATATAGTGACTTTTTTGAACCAATATGTAAGTGACCCAAAAAAAATTGTGCTTCATATACTCCGTCCACGATAAATGGTTCACGTTACCTTAAATGGTCGTCCACAGTAAATAGTTCACTTATTTAAAATGAAAAAATTATAATCATTATTTTTATTTTTTATACACATATACTCACATTTACAAATTACGTCAAATATTTTCACTTTTACACATCAATATCAACATTTTCTTAATAATCGTGCATTACTAAAGTAGACCAATTTTTGTGGATGGAGGGAATAATATTTAAAAAGTTTGTAGTTATTGTTTTCAAGTACACATTTAACACTCCAGAGAGTTGATCTCGTCATTTGACAAACAGTTAACTGACACTGAGACTAAAAATGAGTAAAATAAAATTTTGATCACTACTATAGATAATTTTTTCAAATATTTATTCAATCATGTGTGGTAGTTGTTGGGTCATCCCCTACTCACATGACTCATTTGTTATGTCAACAAATAAAGAGTTCAAACCACTTATTTGACGAATTTTAAATCGATGTGATTAGAAAGTACAAAACGATCCTTAGATGTATAGTTGCTCCTGACACTAATCGCTTCTCAATACTTACACACTTGTATACTGAGCAATAAAAGAGAGAAAAAGCTAACTTATATTTATAAGGAAACTACCATAACTATATTAGAAATGAAAAGGACGGAGCTGAAAATTAATTGCTCAAGCCAAACAATATATTTATCACTTTAAAATGAAAAATATTCTTTAGGATCCATTTGGATGAATGAATTTAAAAAAAAAACATGTAAAAAATATATATTTTAAGTTAAGAATTATAAAAAGATGGAGAGATGGAAAAAAGTAAGGAAAGATAGATATAAAAAGAAGTAGAGACGAAAGATTTCAAATGACATCGTTTGGAAGAGAACTTAGAATTTCTCCATGTATTTTTGTAAATTCATAAAGAGGAAGATTATTTGTTCGTGAAATTGAAGCCTTAAAATTTTTTTGTCACTTCAAACTTGAAAAATCCTTTATTAAATTTTTATCTCCTTAAAAATAAAAAATCCCTTTACAAGTCCACCCCCACACCACCAATTCATACAAAAATATCATTACTTTTAAATTTAGAAATATATAAAATTAAAAAATCAATACGCCTTCGTTTCTTCATTCAAGTAAAAACTTTGCAACCATAAAGAGTAAAATGCCCATTCAGGAGCAACAAGTCACATAAAATAAAAATTTGATATTTAAATGAACTAACCCACCAAGTTGGGCCCTAAATATTATCAACTAGAATTGGACAGGGGCGCGCGAACGCAGGCCCCCTCTACCACAAATTATGACGTAGGCTCGACCACTTGGACCGACCTTAGGCGGGCGCCCCTCCTCAGTGCAATGGAGGTCGCCAACCTAGGCCATGTACCTTCATGATCGCCCATTGATCCCGTCCAGGTAAGTATGGTTTATGGTGTACCTCCGCCTCTTTTTATAAGACTTTGCTTCATGTTTTCACTACTACCTACTCGATGTTGGACAAGAGAAAACAATCATTCTTATATTTTTCTTTTTAAACATTCATTAATTTATAAAATTAAAAGAGACGATTTTATTTTTTTAGTTTTGTTCATTACTTTATTAAAATTAGGATTTAGTTCGTAGTTTTGTATTTTATATTACCATTATATGTAAATGCTAGTATTAAATTCATATAATTTGCACGAATTGATATCTTGATATTTCTTAGTTGTAATATGAATCGATATTATTCTTTGGTTGCATTGTTATGTACTCCCTCCGTCCCTCTTTAAGTTTCTTAAAGTGTATTATTTATTATTATATGGTGGGTCACATGTTGATTTTTGTATAAAATAATGAAAAATTGTAAAAAAGTAATGGAGAGTTGTGAAAAGTGGTATTTGTTTATTAATATATGAAATAGTATTGTTGATTTTTATGAAATAAGAAATTTATTGTGGGACATCCAAAAAAGAAAAGTGAGAAATTTATAGTAGGACGGAGGGAGTATTATTTTGTATATCATCTAAGAACACTATATTTATCAACAATACAATTCAATCCAATTTTTTAATAGTATTTATTTCTCTTTCATTCACATACTCTATCAATTTAATTTAATTTTTTTATACTTTATCACTGACATCAACTCAATTTAAATAATAATTATTTTTAAAATTAATATTACATATAATTATTTTTTTATATTTAAATATTATAACAAATTATTACACTCTTAAAATAAATTACTAACTCAATAGCAAATTTAAAATTACAAAATTTAAAAATATGAAATTGATAATAAATAAACAAACTACATACAAATACTCCCTTCTTCCAAGGAAAATTTGTATCCTTGAAATTTCATGTTTTTTCTGGAAATTGTGTAATATCTAGGTAAATGTGTACAAGTATGTGAGTGTGTATACAAATTGATATTTTTTTAGTAGTGTGTAAAATTGTGTGGGATATTAAATAAGAAAAGTGTACAAATTCCTACGGTATATATGTTTTACATGAAATATTAAATTAGTAAATATAAAAAATACAAAATATATAAAAAGAAAGGATTGAAATTAGGATAAAATACAAAAGAGAAAAGAGAGATATTTTATTTGTGTTTAAAAATATTTGATATTGAGAAACTTTAATTGAAATATTTATTAATGCCTTTTTACTTTATATTTTATATCAAGGTATTTTTATTTATATTTTAGTAATTTAGTTTATATTAAAATATGAGTCTTTCATGATAATTTAAGTCTTTTTTTGTAGATCATAGTGGATACAATTATACAAAAACTACATAATTTCCCCAATCACAAGCACAAGAATCAAGAAATAGGAGTGGTAGTGCTCAAAATGTTTGAAAAAAATAAAATAAAGACTCATCATAAAAGTATTGTCAGGTAATTGGATATGAGGGTATTAATAAAGTTATTAAATGCAAATATGGTGTAAATCATACAAAATGAAAAGGATTACATCGAATGAAATAACATTTAGCTCGCAAAACAGATTACAGGTTGTCCTAAGGTTCCCAATGATATTTTGATTCATATGAAAAGAAATTTAAATGATGTTGGAAAGGTAAAGATGAAAAAGCTAGTGCATTTGTTTTTCATGAATCGAAAGATGAGAAAGAAATTTCAAACTTGTATGTTAGTGGTATTGGTAAAGAAAAAAAGAGAAAAAACATCCATAGGGAGCTACATGAATGAATAGATTTATCTCAACCTAGCATACAAGCACCCTGACAAAGTAAAGAAAGAAAACATTAAATGTATATAACTATAGCTTCATGGTTTTATGATGCTTGTAATTCCATAAATACAGTTAATTCATGATACTTTAAGCCGATAATGAGTAGGATAAACATCCATGGGTTATGGGTAAATCGGTTTCAATTACCATGCAGTAAGAGTTTCATTACTTAAAGAAACAAAAACTCAAATACATATGACCATTGAATCTATGCGATCTGAGCAGACAGAATTTGAGTGCACTATAAATTTCGTCAAGAAAGAGTAAAAAAAAAAATAATTGCAAATACACTTGAAGAAGCATGAAAAGAAATGCAAAGCTATGATTAGTCATGATCATCCTCTTCAATAGGTAAATAGATGTCATGCGTACAAGGGAAATTAAACAAGCCACACCATGCATCCTTTATTTTATCACTACCACTTGGCCCTAGCACTTGGCCCCTCCATTAGCTCATTTTATCATCCACCAAAATTATTAATTTCTTAATTGCTTATATTATTAATACTACGTGTTTAACTGCACTATTCATCTCGTTCTCCTTACAAGATTGTTTACACCCTGATGAACTCGATTTATCAATTATCACTATTATGTATATATACTATCATTGTCATGTATATTCACTTTCACTGTTATACATTTACACTATCACTATTTAAAAAATTAAGTATGTTTTTATAACAGTGATAGTATACATGAGTAACAATAATATTAATTATACGTAATAGTGATACGAGTTTATGTGAACTCGAGTTTACAAGAGACCTATTCGTTTACTAATATATGTGAAAAGTGAAAAATGAGCTATTTTTATAGAAAAAAAAAAGAGTAATTGGATTCCTTTTACGGAAAAAAAAGGAAAATGAATAAATGATAGATCAAGATTGAGATTTGGATCACATGTTCATTCTTGGCAACACAATATACTCATCATTCGGAATCAAAAACATTGTGGACACAATTAAGGGCTGTTTGGTTGGATACTTTTGGGGTGAGTAATGGTAATTAAAATTATAGTGTGTGTTTTGAATGACTCTACTATGACTTTGATTCCAAAAAATTAAGGAATTAACCATAGTTCAGCTATATGAGAACTATGACTTTCATTCCATAGATTTTCTATTCCTATATCCTTTCTATTCCTTATAATTATACCAAACAACCTTAAATCTAGTATAATAATACTCCCTCCGTCTCAGGGGTATTTGCACCCCTGAGATGACACACAGTTTAAGAAAAATGTATTTTTTTAAATAAAGTAGTGGTGTATGTGTAAATGTGTGGAAAGTTTTGTGAGTATGCACGCAAATCGATGTTTCTTTTTTAAGTAGTGTGCAAATTGATTTGGGATAACCCAAAATGAAAAATGTGCAAATTGGTGCGGGACGGAGGGAGTAATTCTTAATGAGATTGACGTGTATTAGATACCTATACTTAAAAATAAAATATTAATAATTAAATTGGAAGCTCTCAGGTGTTGTTTTCTATGAACTATTAAATGTATGTATAGTCAACTTGCGCAAATTTAAATTAAAAGTCGAAATCCAACATAAAATCCTAAGTCAGCATGAGCAATGACTTAGAAAATGACAACACTAAAATATAAAACAAAAGATTGTCATAATTGCATAAAAATATAAAAACAGTTGAATATTTGGCCAGAAACACCACACACAGAGTTGGTGAAAAAGACAAATAAGGGCATGCTTTGGTGAAATGAGGTTGAGTTAAATTGCTTTTCTTACCACCTTTGTCTCCAAACTTCTCTTCTTCTTGCGAAATTATGTTCACACACTAAAAAAAAAAAAAAAAATCTCTCTTTTTCTGTCAATCTTTCACATTTCTCTGCACCAAATCTTGATATTCTCAACAAGTAGTTCCATTTATTACCAACCAAATAAAGTTCTCTGTGTAGATTGTTCATCTTTTTTGTCAGTGATTCTGCAGAGAAAAAGAGGTAGGTCATCTGCAACTTCAGATATATATAATGCCCTGATATTCTTTCTTTAGCAGTTTCCTTATATATCCAGTTTTCATTTCGTTGATTGAATTCCAGTTAAAGGGTCTCTGCTATTCAATTCAATTTCCAAAAACCTTGCGAAATTGAATCTTGAAATGCTGTTTCCAATCTTCAAAACCCCTGTTCTCACCATGTTCTTCAACTCTGTTTGCTGAAGCCAAAATCTTGAAGAACTCTGTTTTTTTTCTTTTAATCTGTTGTTTATCTCGTTTATTCACATCCATGAGCAGAGTTAGCCCTGCCATACTCTTGGTTATAGTGATTCTTGCAATTGTCTTCTTTCTGTTTGGCTTAATCCAATTGCTGATAAGGTGTTTGATGAAAAGCCCATCGTCAATTTCACAGTCCAATAGGCTCCCAGATAGTGCTAGTTCCCACACATTCCAAAGACAGCTTCAACAGCTTTTTAGGCTACACGATTCTGGCCTAGATCAGGCTGTGATTGATGCTCTGCCCGTCTTTAATTACAAGGAAATCATAGGATTGAGGGAACCATTTGATTGTGCTGTTTGTTTGTGTGAGTTGTCTGATGATGATAGCCTCAAGTTTCTCCCAAGCTGTAGCCATGCCTTTCACATTCATTGCATAGAAACATGGCTTCTCTCTAACTCAACATGCCCTTTATGTAGAAGCACAATTGCTTGTGGGAATCCTCTGTCCTCCAGTTGTGATGATCACTCAAGGGTACAACAATGGAATCTATCCTGTCCTGATGGGAGGGCAAATGAGTCATTCTCTAGCCGGGAGGAAAATGCCGGTCCAAGTAGGGTGTATTCGGTTCGTCTAGGCAAGTTTAGAAGCTCAAACCAAGCATTAGAGAGTGAGGTCAAGGTTCAAAATGAGGCCATGAGTAGTAGTATTGATAGTCGAAGATGTTATTCTATGGGCGCGTTTCAGTACGTAGTATGTGAGGATAATCTTCAAGTAGCACCGTCTGGGGGAAACGCGATGACCAGAGGGCGATATAGGAAAGAACAATTGAGTAACAGTTTGGAAACACGTGGAAAGAAGATGACCAATCGGAGTAGAGGCGATAGCTTCTCTGTTTCGAAGATTTGGCTTTGGTCCAAGAAAGGCAAGTTTTCGAGTTCTTGTGAAGCAAATGAAAGTCATGATGTTCTTCATATGCCTAATGCAAGTAGTTTAGTTTGATGATACCATATTCCAACAATGGAGAACTAGTATATATAGTGATGAACTTAGTATGTGATTCACATGGATGGTAGTTAATTAGTTATGAATGTGATCTTTAGATTGGATTCAAATTTCAATAGTTTTCCAAGATGATATTGAAATATATATAATCATGAAATTCTTGATTATTTTCTGAGTTTACTTCTTTTGCTGTTTTGATAATGATGTTTAAGTTCCTCATGAATCATGATGAAATGTTTTTCTGAACTTTACTAGCTTTGTTTTGGTTTCTTGTGCATAGATTGCTTAGACTAATACTTTGTGGTGTCATCATGGATTATAAATTAATCTTGAAGATATGGTATGGCAATCATAATTTAGGAACCCCTTTTTTTTGACTAAATTTGGGGTCTATTGGTTGCTCATCAAACAATACATAGACTATAGCTTTTCTTTAATAATTTCTGACGTGGAAAGAGCAAAACCATTGTAAATCAGTATAACTAAAAATGGTACTCCCTTTATCCCACAAGAATTTACACATTTTTCTTATTCGGACGTTCCACATAAATTTACTCACTACTAAAAAAGAAAACGTTGATTTACGTGCACACTCACAAACTTATATACATATTTACTCTTATGTCACTACTTTATATATAAAACACATTTTTCTTAAAAAATGTATCGTCTCGTAAGGTGCAAATTCCTACGGGACTGAGGGAGTATTAATTATTTTTATTATCAAAATACTATTGTATATAATGAAATAATTTTATGTTTAAATGTAAACACAAAATGCAAATAAGTTTTTCGATGAAATTAGTCACAATATATTTTGCCATATGGATTGTTTTTTTATTTAACCCATTTTTAGTTGTTAAAAAGTTATATTTCTATGCTGCATTAATGGATAGTACCCAGTAGTACAATACACCAATGCAGGTGATACAACATTGTAAAAACCTTTCAATGCATTTTAAAAGCCTATTGAGCATTATATATCAGAAAAGCATAAAAGTAATCATTTTATATATCGTGCAAGTTAGATGGGACACAAAACAAAAACAAGAAGCTAATCTCATTTGAATAATTAATGTATTCAACATAAATCATATTGCAGCTAAAACCTAATAAAGCTTATATCCATAATAATGTATACTTAAACGTAAAGCTTATATTCATGATAATTTATACTTAATCATTAAAGGCTAAAGAATAATTCTTTTTTTCCTCCATTAGGGGAAAAGAGGGAGCCTGAAAAGCCACTCCTGTGGAAGCTTTATTCGTTTTTTGTTTTCTTTTGAGAATTTATTGTTTCATGCATAAAGTAACAAAGGGCCCACCGGGTAAGAAAATTGGATTCTTTATATATTAAATTGAAATTGTATTTGGTGTTTTTATTTTTATCACTACATATTATATATATGTTTTTTTAATTGGTAAAATTATAACTCGTCTCATTTATAGATAGTAAAACTATAATTATTTGAAATATATCACTTCATCAATATTATTTGAGTAAGTCATGTGTGAGACTGTCTCATATAAAACTTTTTTTATATTATACATAAAGTTTTAAGGTACAAATTTTGAGGATATATTTATTTACATATTGGAATCTTTTTTGGATATTTTCGCCAAAATATGGTGTTTATGAATCTATTTATAAATATGAAGTCGGTCGTTTGGTGGGAAGGGATCGAAATAGCAATCAACCAGAGTTTGGTGGTAATGGGGCCTACCAATGCTCTTGTAGGAAGCGACTGCAGACAAGACCTACCACCAATATGATTATACAATAACAGACGTTGTGATTAACATAGAATTGTTGTTTTTGTGCTCTAATAAATACAAATGGATCAACAGATACAGAGATCAAGATCGAGAAAGGGGGGTGGGGGGGCAAAATGTTTCTCCTAAATAGAGAGAGAGGGGATAGAGAAAAAATGTGTATAGAAGAGAGAGATAGAGAGATGCGGTCGTGCATAGGGGAGAAAGAGAGAGTGATTAATCAGATTTTTTTTTATATCAAGACATACAATATATGTATAAATAAATAAAGTACGAGCTTTACTAAAAAAGAACAAAATTTTTCTTGACCAAAAATGGATGACTTTGAACGACATCTGGCAGGATTTCAAAGATAGCTTAGTGCGAGATGTCTTTCACGTTCCTAAATTCCAAAACATAGTGGCTGACAAGTTGACTTTACAATCAACTCTTTATCCTCTATATTAATTGGCAATTGATATTTTTGATTGGATCAAGAATAGATTAGATTAAGAACTTAACCCCCATAAATCCTTGTTATTTATTATTTAGAAGATAAATAAAGTATTTTTAACCAATTCTTTTTATGGTAAGTACTTAATTAATAACACCCATAATTTTCTCGATCCTCAATTTTTTTTTTATGATCGTACTCCACGAGTTTTGTTTTCCATTCATTTATTTTGAATTCTTTTCAATATTTTCTTGTTGTTGATTGGTGTTGGTGTATACAGTGATACTCCTAATATCTCTACTTGGTTCAACACAATTCTTTCATATTTTCGTAAACCTATAATTATAATTATTTTTCCCTAAATTTTAGGTCTATGACTTGAATGGAGGGGAAACATCAACAACAACAATAATAATTCAACTGACGGCTCATTGCTCTATAATTTCATTGAATTCATAAAACACATAAATAAATATCGAATTTCTCTCGAGTCAGAGATAGGCCCCCCAGTCGCTCTCCTGAACGCGACTGGCCTGAGCAAAATTTGGAAGTCGGAGCATTGAAAACTAGAAGTGACCATTTCTCCCCGTCACTTCGGTACAATGCGACTAGGTTATTTTTTCTTCTTTCAAATCTATAATTTCTGTAATTTTTAGTTTGAAATTCCTCCCCACCTCCCAAAACACCCCCAACAACACCTTCTTGATATATCTCATGCCTGATAATGATCCATATGTGATCTTTGTACACTTGATAATTCTGAACTGGTTGTACAACCATCAAAGAATCCAAAATAAATGCAAAATCTACAGATTATATCTACAATTAGTACAAAATCTTCAAAACAATACAAGAGATTTACCTTCCAGACCACTAACTCCTCCAATGGCAATATAAAAAAAAAAACAAGGATCTTCCCATCTTAATTTATTTGAAGAGCAAACTTCCATCAAAACCAAAATAGACATAAATTCTTGTTCCCTTTTGATTTCTAATGAAAACCTTTTTCCACACGTAAATAAATCTGTGCACAGATAATGTTAATATTATTATATTCAGCGTGCTTAAAATAATGTCATAATCAGAGAAAAGTCAAAACCCTTGTTCATCCTCTTCCACCACCATGGCCATCCCCACCAACACAGAGAGACGCACTCTCACTGTCAGAGTATTAAACATCCCTCAAACCGCCATAGCCAAAGACCTCTTCAATTTCCTCGAATCAAAGTTGGGAAAAGGCACTGTTTACGCCCTTGAGATCTTCACGGAGCACGAAAACTGGAAGTCCAGAGGCCATGGCCGCGCCCAGCTCGAGACCCCGGAAGCCAAGATCAAAGCTCTATCACTTTCTGACCAAAGGAAACTCACTTTTAAAGGGTTTTACCTCTCGATCACCCACTCCCTTGACGATATCATTAATAGACCCCTGGATCCGAGAAACCGGGCCGGGAATGGTCCCGGGTTGAAATTGATTGCTGGGGTTATGGTGAGGAGTGATTGTATGGGTGTTCTTGAATCATGGGAGGGGGTTAAGGTTTGGGTTATGCCCGAGAGAAGGAAAATTGATTTTTATTTGGATCATGAGAGAGAAACTTATAGATTGGAATTGCAGTTTGCAGATGTGTTGGAAACAAGGGGGTGCTGTTTGGATGAAGATTACAAGAAAGTTAACGCTGTTCTTCTGAAGGTATGGCTTCTCCACCTTACTTTTTACTGATTTTTAGATTTTTGTTTGCAATGTGGCTTGTTTCATTCAATCTTAGGGTTAATTTTTGCAATGATCTTTTTGTGTGTGATGAGAAATTTGTTGTGGAAGATATTATAAACTCAGTTCTAGTTGCTTATGTTTATTTTCTTTTTGTTTTTATTTTTGGGTAGATCAAACATGCACCCAAAGTATTCAGAAAAGTTTCTGGGCCAAAGATTGCATCAAGATTCCGTAGTGACCGTTATCACATGTGCAAAGAAGATTATGATTTCATTTGGGTTCGAACAACTGATTTTTCGAGCATGAAGTCGATTGGATATTTGTCTAGTCTTTGTTGGGAGATCGAAGAGGGGTCCTTTGGTTTAGATATATGCAGCTCTTTACCCTATTACTCGAATGATGTGATAAAACTATCATTTCAGGACGGGGTAAAATTTGATCCTACCTGCGATTTAGTTCCATTGGTTAAAAGCAACAAAATTTTCTCGGTGGATTATGAGGTCCTTTTTCAGCTTAATTCCCTGATTCATACTCAAAAGATGAGCCTTGCTTCTGTTGATGATGATCTTTTCCATACCCTTAGCAGCTTAGATACAAATTCTGCTTTGCATGTTCTTAAAGAAATGCACAAGTTATACTCCACTTGCTATGAACCTAAGTTATTTATCGAAAAGCAATCTTCTGTTCCTTCTCGCAAAAGAAAGTACCTTAATCCAGAGAAGAGATTAATCGAGCAGAATGTAATGAGTTGCCATAGAGTTCTTATAACTCCATCTAGAATCTTCTGCTTGGGTCCCGAACTTGAATCTTCGAATTACATTGTGAAGAACTTTGCGTCACATGCTTCAGACTTCATGAGAGTCACTTTTGTCGATGAAGATTGGGGAAGGCTTTCTGCTGGTGCTGTGTCTGCTCACATTACGAGAGGCATCTTCTCAAAGCCTCTCAAAACGGATATTTATCGTCGAATTCTCTCTGTTCTGCAAGATGGAATCGTAATCGGAGATAAAAAGTTCGAATTCTTGGCATTCTCCGCTAGTCAATTGAGATCCAACTCGGTCTGGATGTTTGCTTCGAATGATCAGGTCAAAGCAGAAGATATCAGAGAGTGGATGGGCTGTTTTAACAAGATTCGAAGCATCTCAAAATGTGCAGCTAGGATGGGGCAGTTGTTCAGCTCGTCCAAACAAACTCTGGAGGTCCAGCCACGGGACATTGATCATATTTCTGACATTGAAACAGTTACTGATGGTGTGAAATACTGCTTTTCTGATGGTATCGGGAAGATTTCCAGTGCATTTGCTAAAGATGTTGTCAGAAAGTTGGGTTTGTCTCATATCCCATCAGCATTTCAGATTCGTTACGGTGGCTATAAAGGGGTGATTGTTGTCGACCCTCATTCCTTCCGGAAGCTCTCACTGAGGGACAGCATGCTCAAATTCGAATCTTCCAACATTATGCTCAATATTACAAAGTGGAGTGAGTCACAGCCATGCTACTTGAATAGGGAAATCATTACCTTGTTATCAACCTTGGGAGTAGAAGATGGCTCGTTTTTAAGGATGCAAGAAGAACAGCTAGTAGACCTGGGAAAAATGCTGACAAACTCTGAAGCAGCTCTGAATGTTTTGGAGAGCTGTGGTAGAAGTGAAATGAAGAGCATCGTAGCAAGAATGCTGCTTCAAGGCTATGAACCAAGAACAGAGCCTTATCTTTTTATGATGCTGCAATCACATCTTGAGAACCAGCTGTCTGATCTTAGAAGTAGGAGTCGTGTTTTTGTCCCAAAGGGTCGTGTCTTAGTTGGATGCCTTGATGAATCGGGAATTTTGGAGTATGGACAAGTGTTTGCTAGAGTAACCATGACTGCGTCTGAATTACAGAGCAGCAATCAGACATTTTTCCACAGGGTGGATGATACGACCGCTGTTGTTAAAGGCAAAGTTGTGGTCACAAAAAATCCATGTCTTCATCCAGGTGATGTCAGGGTGCTTGAAGCTGTAATTAATGTCAAACTACAGCAGGATGATCTGATCGATTGCCTTGTTTTTCCCCAAAAAGGAGAGAGGTACCTCCTCCATATCCTTTCTTTGTTTAATTCTTAACTAGATCTTGAATGATGTGCGTAGTACTATTACTTATTACCAGGGACTTAAATAAGCTGAAAATATCTCAACTCTGGCATATAATTTGTAAATGTCTGGATAATTTTAAGAATTACATCCTAACTATGACCATGACATCACCTATTCTCAAAATGAGTCTTTCTTTTTTTGTTCTCACTTGAATCTTCTTTATTCTTGATACTCTATGTTCTTATTGCTTTTCCGATAGTCTGGATGCTGTTTTATGAAGCTTTTGGAGCTTTCAACCTGCTAATTAATATAGAATTTCTCTACGATTTGTGTTTATTGAGTCCTGTTTTGCAGGCCTCACCCAAGTGAATGCTCAGGTGGAGATCTTGATGGTGATCTATATTTTATAAGCTGGGATGAAAGCATAATCCCACCTCGAACTGTGACCCCAATGGACTACACTGGACGAAGGCCACGCATCATGGACCACGATGTCACATTACAGGTATTAGTTGTTATATTAATAGGTATTTATTGGTCAAATATTAGTTGTCTCATTAACAATATTAGCTGTGCACCCAAGTGTTACTCTTTCAAAGTAAGTCTAATTCCTTCCTTCTTCTTCTGATTTCTCAGGAAATTCAAACATTCTTTGCTGATTACATGATCAGCGACACTCTGGGAGCCATCTCGAACGCTCATTTGGCCCATGCTGACCGCGAGCCTGATAAAGCTCTTAGTTCAATATGTCTTGAGTTAGCAAATCTCCACTCGATGGCAGTTGATTTCGCCAAAACAGGCGCCCCGGCTGAGATGCCCCGAGCTTTAAAGCCTAGAGAATGCCCGGATTTCATGGAGAGGTGGGAAAAGCCCATGTACATCTCACAAGGTGCATTAGGCAAGCTTTATCGAGCCACTGTTCAGTTTGCCAATCAAACAAGGCAAAACACTGATCTTCCGAATGAGATTTCACCGGATGCTTTCGACCCTGATCTCATTGTGGATGGCCACGAATCGTTCCTCGAAACTGCAGAAGGCCACAAAGAACTGTACTTGGAGAAGATGAAGTTACTTTTTAACTACTATGGGGCAACGAGCGAAGTGGAGATCCTGACGGGCAATTTGGAGAGAAATTCAGCCTACTTGCAGTATGATAATCGGAGATATGGGGAGGTGAGGGAGCGTATTTTGGTGTCCGTTAAGAGCATGATGAGAGAGGTGAAGGGGTGGTTCGAGAGTAGCTGTGACGAGGGCGAGCGTCAGAAATTGGCATCAGCTTGGTATTACGTGACTTATCATCCATGCTATTGTCATGGGAGTAGGAATTGTTTGGGATTTCCGTGGGCTGTGGGCGACATCTTGCTGGAAATTAAGGCTGATAGAGTTAGCATGCGCATTGAATACCCAGTATAATAAGTTGCAGATGTGTCCATGTTATAACTTAATGATTGAATTTGACAATTGCAGCCTGCACATGCAATCTCTCTTTTAATACTACTATGTGCCTTATGTAGCACACACAAGTGTTGTTTCATGCCTTATTTAATCATTAATGCTGTTTTGTTTTGTATTAAAAAATTAGGCAGGAAACTAATCATTGATTTTGCACTTAGAACTGTTGAATTACATTTTTGTGATTTGATGTATATAAACTACTCCCTCACTCTTTTTTCCACTTTGAGACGTCACAACTATTTTTTCCTATAAAAAAATAATTTACACTCATAAAACTTAATAAAATATATTTTTTATATTTTATTAATTAATTTCACACTCACATATTTTATTTTATTTTAATCCGTATGTCCAGGTCTTTTGGAAAAAGACCCGGGACAGAGGGAGTATTACGGTACATAAACTGTTAAATTTAATTTTTAATTATTTTTTTAAGATAAAATATATTGTTACGCCCAACATTTAAAAATTACACCGCTTCCAAACTTTATTCATTATTTCACTAAGGATCCGTTTAGCAGAGGCCATGAGAAAATGAGGTGAAGATAAGAATTGAAATATGTGTAAAGGGTAAAAGCTCTTTTCTGTTCTTTTCAACTCTACCAAATGGATCTTAATTAGATCTAGATCTAGGAATGCACTCTCACCTTTCTAATTTAGATTGTTTAAATAAAACTAGTGTATATTTTAATGAAAAAAATTGTTTATTAATATTAAAAGGTGTAAAATTAGGATATGAATTCTCTGTTGGACAGTGAAACCAGCAAATAGTGTTGAGTATTAAAACGATGACGTATATCTCATTTTTTAACTCATTAATAGGATAATAAAAAAAATCATGACTTGATCTTTGCTAAAAAGAGGAAAATAGAAAATGAGATATATACCACCGTTTTAGTATCCAGCATCATTTGCTGAAACTCACTGCCCAACAGAGGATCAATTTCCGTAAAATTAAGGGTATATTGGTTCTTTCTGCTTTATGAAAAAAAAATTAATGTTTATAAATAAGAGATGGTTATAAAGGGTTAATTTAGAGGGTATAATTATTTTATTATTATTTAGTTAATGGAAAAAAATACACTTCTCTGTGTCTTGGTGTCTTTTTTTTTTTTTTAGATAAATGTATAATTTATTTTTTTTGAATCCAATAAATGTATAATTTTGGGACAGACTATTTCATGAATTTCAGTTGATGGGAAGGAGTTCTAATTAATAATTTCGATCAATTTTTATTTAATTTAGATATTTGTATTGCAATAGTGAATATATGTAGGTTATACACTTATATTCCTTAAGGCTCCGTTTGGTAGTGTGTAAAAAATTAATACGTAGTGGTGAGATTTCAATTATTAAATAAGAGATTTCTATTATATTCTAGTGTTTGGTAGTAAATACATAAAAGTATATATTATTTATGTATTATTGTTTGGTAGAGTGTATTTGGTATGATTTAATATTTATTTTTAATGATCTAATTTTTTTTTATTAGTGTTTGGTAGGAAATATATGTGTTGATATTTGAGAAAAAAATATTTTCAATTATTAACATTCTTCCCACATGTATGCCCACATATTTATTTACACATATTCTTTTTCAGGCATATCATCAAACACCTTATTAGCATAATCAAATTCAACTTTTTTCCGATTAACTTATGAATAAAATTTCCCAAATCTTGAGCAGCAGTTTTATGAAGGTTCTTCGCAATTTTTTTCCTAATTCTTCCCCCCCAATTTCTTCCCTAATTCATGAGCAGCAATCACAGAGGTTATAAAAATTAATTTTTCAATTCTTGAGAAGCAGTTTTTTATGGAGGTTTTTCCCATTTCTTCTCTAATTCTTCTTCCCCAATTCTTCCCGGAGCATCATCAGATTGGTGGTGGTTGTTGGGGGTGGTTGTTGGCGGTGGTGTCTAATTAGTGGTGGTGGTGGTGTTGAATTTGGTGTGGTGGTGCCGGATTTGGTGTCGGTGGTGTTGAATTTGGTGGTGGTGGTGCCGGATTTGGGTGTAGGTGGTGGTGTCACGTTCAGTCTTCACCTTCTCATCTTTATTTTCACGGTCATCGTCTTCACTGCTCAATTCCAACCATCGTCTTTACAGCCCATTTCGTCAACGCCCATGGCCGGAAATTCGAGCTCCACCATTTTCGACCACCTCCTTCAACAACTCCACCTTGAAGCTTCATCGTCGTTGCCGGAATTCCGGATTCCGACGGGTTTGAACCAATTAAGACCCAGACTGTTAACACAATTTCGGGAGATGAAATTAGTGGTTGTGGCGGTGCTGAGATGGAGTGAAACTGTAGCATTTCCCTAATCTTTGTCACTGTTGAAAAAATATATGTAATACCATGGTGGGGGTGAGTTTTGTTCTACATGTGTAACAGTGAAAATCGGTATAAAAACATGTAGTAGAAGTTCTGACCCGTTACTGTTCACGGGTCGGAGACTTTTATTACAATGTACCAAACTATTTATAAACCATAGGAAAATGTCATAATCTTACCCAATTAAGTCCTACCAAACGCAGCCTAAGGTTAATATAATTATATCAATTTTATCAATTTAATAAATATATAATTTTTTATATGATTATAATCTATACTATATAAAATTATCCATTTGCAATGTATACTATACATTTTAGGTTATGTTATAGTCGGATAAAATTATATAAATTACAAATTGATAAAAACGTTACATTATATATAGCGATTTTGTATAAAAAAAAATTGACGGGGATTTTGTAAAAATTATGTTACTATACAAATTTAAAAAGAATTATTTGAAATAAAAATGACTACAAATGAAATGTTTAGTGAAGAAGACAACTTTATCTAATTAAGATAGGAATAACTCTTTTGTATACCATGTTCACTATTTAATTCAAATATATTTTAAAAAAATATGTTTATTATTATTAAAAAATTATACCTATTATTATTAAAAAAGATACATTTAATAATATTATATATATCATGCGTCCATTATACCATTATGTTTGCGCAGTTTTTTAAAAAACAGATTGAATAAAAATATTATGAGGTTCATTTATAAATAAAATTATTAATTTTAAGAATGATAATAGTGGTTATGATTTTCATAAATAATTTTTTTTATAGATAAAAGAATAATACATAAATTTAGTAAAAAAAATGAGCTTTTAATAATTGGTATGAAAATTAAATATAAATTACTCCCTCCGTCCTGTAGGAATTTGCACCCTACGGGACGACATATTTTTTAAGAAAAAATAGTTTTATATATAAAGTAGTGGTATATGGGTAAATATGTGTAAAAGTTTGTGAGTGTGCACGTAAATTAATGTTTCCATTTTTTAGTAGTGTGTAAATTTGTGTGGGACGTCCAAATAAAAAAAGTATGCAAATTCCTGCGGGACAGAGGGAGTACTACATTATACATTTAATGCATACACATAAATGCTTAGATAGACAATGAAATGAGACTTGGACCTAGTTTGGCAACAGTTCATTCCAGCAAATTGTATGTGCATCTGCCAAACATTTTGCGTATGGTCCGCCGATAGATTCTGTTTTCATTTTCAAATAAGGCCAAAAAATTCTGTGGATCAATTTCCCATTAACTCGATAATTTATATATTAAAAGATATACTTTATGTCTCTTTCTTAAGTTTCACTTTTTATGAAAGCAAATGTCCCAAATTAAATTTTCCAATTTAAAATTTTTATCCCTAGCCTCTCCATCTCTCTTTTGACAAAGATTCGAGTTTACGGTGAACTCGAGCTATCAATTATCATTATTATGTTTATACTATTACTATTATATATATACACTATCACTGTTAAAAATCAAATATATTTCTATAATTGTGTTAGTATATATGAATAATAGTGACACAAATGATTTAAATATATTTTTAAAATTATATGTATTACAAAATAAAATTTTAACTTTTTTTAAATAATAATATGTACTCCCTCCGTCCCATAATTGTTTTCACACTTTCCTTTTTCGTCCGTCCCACAATTGTTTTCACACCCTATAAATGAAAACTATTACTTTAACTTTATCCTTATAATTCAACTAATCTCATTATTTTAATAATATAATTTTACACAACAACCTATTTTTTCTTAAAAGTTGTGCCATCCCAGGGGTGAAAACACCTCTGGGACGGAGGGAGTATAAATTTTCAATAATTGTACTAATGCAAAATACTTAAACGAAAACGTAATTATGACTATCCATAAAGGTAAGTTATAGATAGACGTAAATGAAAATTTAAAGAAAATAGGCAAATAAAGGCATTTTATTTTAAAAAGGCAAGTGCAGGAAAAAATGAATGCGTCGATATCATAAGCAGAATATAATTGAATTGTGCTTCCAATTTTATAATACTATATATTTCGAAAAGAAAATTTGCTGATTCGAATGAAGAAAAGACACCGCATCATCAACGAATATACTTTACCCGAAGAGATAAGATAATGCAGATAATTAACCACAAAAAAAAAAAAATCCCCAATTTGACTCCATTAAAAAAATTTCCATTCAACATCAAAACTTTATTCATCCACCAAGAAAGCAATAACAAATTCAATCTAAAACTCACACAGAAAGAGTGAAGAAGATGACGATACCATCACGCATTAATCAAATAATAATAAAATATATACACGCAATATAAAATGATTTGTCGATTGATGAGCTGTATTGAACAATAATTGAGTACTGTATAGCATCCGCTGTTCCGCCGCAGAATTTGATTGTAATTTCTCTGTCATGTTACTCTAGGTTACACGAAGGTGGGCCCATCTTTGCCCAGATCCATAGAGCCTTTTGCGTACCTGGATGAGAAATTGCGTGACCCGTAGTAATAACCGTCGTCTCCTTCCTCCAATTGACCGTTCTGCCCCGGTCCTTCGTCGAAATTCATGGCGTAACTCAACGGATCGTACTGGAAATTCGGGTGATTTTTCGCGCTGCGGCTCCGATTGAACCGGCGGATGAACGTCTTCCACTTAGGGCCGGCGACGATCTCCGACCACTCGCGGATTTTCATCAGTGCGCCGACGCCGCGGGACCAGAGGGAGGAGGAGGAGGAGGAGGAGGAGGTGGTGGCGCCGGTCTCCGAGGCGCGGATCTTCTGCCACCATTTCAAGCCGACGCCCGGCGATTCGGAGGAGTTCGGTGACCTGTCGAAGCAGGGGAGGTAGAAACAGCAGCGGCGGCGGTCGTGGAAGAGTCTCTCGGACGCTTGGTCGGTGGATTCCGTGTTCTGGCGGGAAACCTCCATTGTTTGCTGATCATCTACGTATCAATTGACTAGATTAAATAAGCAGAGAGTGATTCTCTCTCTCTAATTTGACTGTGCAACTCTTTGTGTCATCCTTGGGGGACGAATGACGGAATTATTGAGGATGGTTTTGGAGGAAATGACGGCTCACTGAAGTGGCACAAATGGCCTTTTTGTAGGGTTGCAATGGGGTAATGTGGGTGGGCACAAGCGTAAATTTGTGTATAAAATGGGGGCGGGGCGGGCGCAATTTATCTGGGTCGGGCGTCTCGATGCAGGTGATAAGATTGGGCCGCAATTTCACTTTCCTAATTTGGTCACGAGTAAATTAAAAAATAAATATTTCATCCAACTCACTTATATATTCCTCATTTTGCCATTTAATTATATATTTTTTATTTACTTTTTTTTAAATTATTATTTATTTTTATATTAGTATTATTTTTTATATTATTCCTATTGCTTTTTCATTTTTACATTACATTAATTATAATTTTTTACTTTTTTCATCACATCAATTATAATTTTTCACTTTTACATTAATCAGTGTGTCCAAAAGCAGCGAGCTTATATCGAGACAGAGGGAGTACTACTTTTCTAAAAAATCAAAAAAATAAATAAATATTATCAAAAAATGGACAAAAATAGTAAAATGAAAAGTTTATAAAAGGATGAAGGGAGTATAATTGTTAATCTCCTCAATAGAAATTTGATCACTTTTTTTATTTGGATACTCCACACAAATTTAAACATTATTAAAAAAAAAAATCAATTCGTGTACACACTCACATAATTATATACATATTTACCCATATGTTATTGTTTTAGTTAAAAAATAATTTTTTTAAAATATAAAATTTCATAGGTGTAAATCCTCCAGAGATGGAGGGAACATTTTTTATTTAACCTCTCATGATTAAGTAGTGTTTGAGAAGAAACTATTCAATAATTATGAAAATAAAATAATTATAAGATAATTATGATAACTAATAAGAATAAAAAAAGTTAATAATAATATTTTTTCTTAAATAAGATAATCAATACTTATTTTGATTAATTACTTCCTTTCATACTATCATTTCTTTTTAAACATTCCCTGACCCACCTCCGACAATTTTCTTTTGTCTCATTAAGGGTGGAAAATGGAATTTTGGGTTTAGGGTATTCAAAAAAATTATCTAATTGGTTCGGATAATTTACTAAAATTTTGAATTTTGGATAACTCAAGCCAAAAATTTAAAAATAGGACTTG
>JAPKLY010000001.1:1255286-1334534 GCA_026898435.1 Prunella vulgaris
CTGAACCGTCAACTTAGACACTATATGCAGAATTGGATGACAGAGAGGGAGAGATCAGAGTGTGTGTATTATGAAATGAATGAGGACACCTATTTAGGTGTACCTCCACTCGTAAATGAGGAAAAAACGCGTCCGCAATTAATGCTGAAGGACAGGATTAACATTAGTCAATAGTTACGAGATTGATTGCAATCAATTAGTGTTGACCTATCATATTTGAAATTCGCACGTTTTTGCGGTAATACGAGAAGATTAGAGCTGAGTCAACACGAAGTCAGCTTCAGGTTCATGTAATTGGCCAGTGTTGAGTCAACATACCGTCAGCTTCAGATTAATCGAATCTGTACAATGAAGTCAAGTTTCGGTATGAGCATTGTGTTCTAAAATATTAGATGGACATTAGATCCAGGTACACCAAAAGTCAAATTACCAAGCCCAAGTCCACGGGCACGACTCGTGCTCGAGTGGCAATTTTGATTGTCAATCAATCAACCATAATTTGATTAGATTCATTGACTTTTTACTATTATTTATATTAGTCTTCTCATTTTCGAATGTGAGATGTAATTAATTCTTTCTCTAATTCAAAGTTTTACCTTAATTTGTTGATTCAATTTCTCACTCACTATTAATTGGTTTTACGAGTATGAATATATTAAATTCATCTACTCTATGAGAGAACGCCCAAGTATCAATTAATTTTTGAAAAATTAATTTTAATACCTTCATTTTCTTGGTAAAAAAATACTACCAATTAAATTATTAAATACTTAATTAAAATTAATATTTCCAGCAAAAAGTAGCTAGTAAGGAATGCATTTCGTGCGACAGTAACATAAATTTTGACGTTAATCGTAATTTGATAGGATTAAACGTATATCTCTAAACATAGCAATTAAGCACATTCCAAATTAATCAAACAGAAGTTCTTATACTCCAAGAAATTGTATTCCATGCATGTTTCTTCTTTTTAATTAATTTCCTATTATATCATCATTTGATTTAATATTATCATTTCTTGTTCTCCGGCCATATTACAATATTTTTCACTAATAAAACACGCGAGATGAAATAATGCTCAGACAATAAATTAAATCAACACAAAAACTTCTCCCTCAAGGCATTTCATAATAAGCCTCCTAATTTCACGAATCCAACCCTATAAATACATACATACATCCCCTCTCTCCATTGCCCATTCCACGACACCTCCTCAAATCCGCCACCTTTCCTCATTACCACATTTTCCATCCCATCATGGACACTCATGTTTTAGACTCCTCTAGGGCACACAACTCCGACGTCGCCACCCCCGCCGGCAACCACTCCGTCGTCCTCACCAAGAACGACTCCCACCACGGCCCCACCGCCGCCCCCGACGCCACCCTCGGCCGCCACGTGGCCCGCCGCCTCGTCCAGATCGGCGTCGAGGACGTCTTCTCCGTCCCCGGAGACTTTAACCTCACTCTTCTCGACCACCTCATCGCCGAGCCCGGCCTCAACAACATCGGCTGCTGTAACGAGCTCAATGCTGGCTACGCCGCCGATGGCTACGCCCGGGCCCGCGGCGTCGGCGCCTGCGTCGTGACCTTCACCGTCGGCGGACTGAGCGTGCTCAACGCCATCGCCGGCGCCTGCAGCGAGAACCTTCCGGTGATCTGTATCGTCGGAGGGCCCAACACGAACGATTACGGGACGAATAGGATTTTGCATCACACGATCGGATTGCCGGATTTTAGCCAGGAGATGAAATGTTTCCGGCCAGTGACGTGTTATCAGGTTAATTAATATTTTTGAATCTTATTAATCTGGATTTCTCGTTTGGTTTGATTAATTAATTAATTTTTCCAGGCAATTGTTAATAATCTTGACGATGCTCATGAGCAAATAGATAGAGCTATTTCCACAGCTTTAATGGAAAGCAAACCTGTTTATATAAGTATCAGCTGCAATTTGCCTGGAATTCCTCATCCTACTTTCACTAGAGAGCCCATTCCTTTTTCTTTATCACCAAGGTAATTCAGTTTTCTTTTTTCTTTTTGATATATAATTAAATTCTTTTATATTCATCACTTAATCTCAATCATATAAGTTGACATGTAAGATGCGTTTGTATTTTTAATATAGACACGACTACTCACCAATAATAATTGAGACGAAGATACCAATTGCGAATTTGCATGTATTGCCAAATTAATTCATAATATTTTACTCAAAATTCAAATTAGATGGAAAACGGCCGTGAAAATTGGTAGAAGTTAAATCTTTTTAACCAATTCTACTTACAAAAATATTCTATCTTATTACGAGTTTTAAATTTATTCTTTTCTAGTCAAGAGAATACATTTTTTTACCAAAAATATACTTTTTAATTAAATTTAATAACAATTTTTTTTTTTTTTTGTGTTATTGATTTCTCTTCCAATTTTTTTGATTATTTTTAACTCTAACTAAAAAAATTATTAGTACACATTTTTCATAATTAGTAATAAAATACACGTAATACATCGCCCTAACAAAATATAAAACAACATATTTGAAATATCGAAAAAAAACCATGCAGATTGAGCAACAAAAAAGGTATGGAAGCAGCAGTAGAAGCAGCGGCAAACTTCCTAAACAAATCCGTGAAGCCAGTGATGATCGGCGGGCCGAAGCTCCGCGTCTCGAAAGCCAGCTCCGCCTTCGTGGAGCTGGCCGACGCCAGCGGGTACGCGGTAGGCGTCATGCCGTCGGCGAAGGGGCTGGTCCCGGAGCACCACCCGCATTTCATCGGCACGTACTGGGGGGCGGTGGGGACGCCGTTCTGCGGCGAGATCGTGGAATCGGCGGACGCCTACATCTTCGCGGGGCCGATCTTCAACGACTACAGCTCGGTGGGGTACTCGCTGCTGCTGAAGAAGGAGAAGGCGGTGATCGTGCAGCCGGATCGGGTCGTGATCGGAAACGGGCCGGCATTCGGGTGCGTGCTGATGAAGGATTTCCTGAGGGAATTGGCGAAGAAAGTGAGCAAAAACACGACGGCGTATGATAACTATAAGAGGATATATGTGCCGGAGGGGTCGCCGGTGAAAAGTGAGGCGAAAGAGCCGTTGAGGGTCAACGTGCTTTTCCAGCACATACAGAAGATGTTGACTGCTGATAGCGCCGTCATTGCGGAGACGGGGGATTCGTGGTTCAATTGTCAGAAGCTTAAATTGCCCGGAGGATGCGGGTAATTCATTCTTGATCATTCTCCATTTATTAATTCTTCTTCTTTTTTTTTTTTTTTATAATTAATATGGCATGTTATTTAAGTGATTATATTTAGGGCTCATTTGGTTCGTAAGATAAAACTATCTATCCGTCGACGGATAGATAGTTTTATCTTACGAACCAAATGAGCCCTTAATTAATTGATTGTCATTAATGATATACGAAAATTTTACTGTAATTACATGAGGTGAGTTTATTTTGGGTATTAATTATTTTTAAAAATTTAGAGTATTTTGAAATCTGATAATTAATAGTAGTAGTGAGATAATTGGAACTTAGTGTGTTGGTGAATTTCTAATGGCGGTTTTCAAAATTTAAAATTTAAATCCTTTAAAAAGACACAATGGCTTACACATTTGTTTTGGATATTATAAGTGTCAAGTTATTATATATACAAATTACAATGTGCAATTGATCAAATGTATTTTTGAACAGTTGGGCGCTGATTATATTAACCAATTTATAAAACAATCCAATTATAATTATTCGGTGTAATTAGTCTTAATTTTTTAATAAAAACAACATAACTGTTCAAAATACATTTGAATTGCACGATACATTTATATACAAAAAATTTACTATATGAAAAAATGGTGTACTTTCTTAATTGGTTCGGAGAAAATTAAGTTTTTATACACTCACTGTTAAAAATATACATAAAACGTTGAATTTTTTCCATCTAAATCCTGTAATTAAAAAAAAAAGTTTATAATCTCCAGACAAAAATAATTAGTTAGATGGCGAATAATATAAAAACATGATACATTAATTAATTAATTATGAAAAGTGGAGTTAGAAGGTTGCTAATTATATTAATTGGTAGTGATTAAAGTTGGATTTGTAGATATGAGTTCCAAATGCAGTACGGATCAATAGGATGGTCGGTGGGAGCCACACTGGGGTACGCACAATCCGTTCCCAAGAAACGCGTAATCGCCTGCATAGGAGATGGCAGTTTTCAGGTATCATTCATGCATATACTATATACTATACTATACTATACAACTCCAAATTATTATTTTATATAATTCACATGGTTGGTGTGTTTTGTTTTATGGATAAACTAATCTATCCTCCCGAAACATGCAGATGACGGCTCAAGACGTATCGACAATGATCCGGAACAATCAGAAGAGCATAATATTCCTGATAAACAATGGGGGATACACCATCGAGGTCGAAATCCACGACGGCCCCTACAACGTCATCAAGAACTGGAATTACACCGCCCTCATTGACGCTTTCTGCAACGGCGATGGCAACTGCTGGACCACTAAGGTATACATGAGACTATTAAATTAAATAAAAACTTGTGCATGCATGCATGTGAGATGTTTTAATTTTGTGGACGACTAGTCTAAATTAATACCCTTAATTCTCCCACAATAATTTATAAGAACGAAGACACACACCTATATATTAAGAAAAAGTGATTGTTTTGGGATATTTAATTTGGTAACAACTTTATATATAAAATAAAGAAGTAATTAATTAGTTGAATTTCACTCAAAAAAAATTTGACATAATTATATATGTGACGGTGAAGTTTATAATTTTATTTTAATTATTTTTTGGGTGAAGGTACAAGTTATAAGAAGAAGTCATGTATTAAATTAAAGAGAATTAATATATGTTTACATATATATTGTTATGGGATGAAGGAGTATCTATTTATTTTAATAAAGTGTTTATGAAATTTAATTCTAAATTAATTAATTATATCAGGTGTACTGTGAGGAGGAGCTAATTCCAGCGATTGAGACGGCAACGAGTGAGAAGAAGGATTGCCTATGCTTTATAGAGGTGATTGTTCACAAGGATGATACCAGCAAAGAGCTTTTGGAGTGGGGCTCCAGGGTCTCCGCTGCCAACAGCCGCCCACCCAATCCTCAGTGAGGTTTTCCGGCGTGGTTGATGTGTATTGGCTTGATTGTTTCTTTTCTTAATTTCGAAATGGAAAGGGATATATATATATATATATATATATATGTGGTTGAATCGTCATTATAATTATTTAATGATGGAGAGAATTGAATAAAAAAAAAATTAATCATATATAGTCGATGATTTGTGTTGAAATTTTTATAACAGTATTTTATTTGGCTATTGATTATGATCAAGGGTTTATATATAAATCATATAACAACTATCATTATTAATAATTTATTTTCCAATCAAATATATATTTATATAGTATACCACAATGAAGGGGTTGGTGAGGACAAGCAGCAAATCAAACATGATCAATGATGAAAGCGCATAATTAAGATTAATCTTCATCCCATTTTTATTTTTAATTTAGTTAATGCTTATTTTTTTTAAAATTAATCGAATAACATAAAAAAATATTGCCTAGTCAATTAGCTGTCTAATTAGAGCTGCCTCTAGACCTGCTTAATCACAAAAAAAACACATAGAAAGCCAATTTTACAAAAAATTGATAGCCACCATGGCTTTGTTCAATCCTCCTAAACCTCTTAATTTCCAACCCATGCACATGTATTTAAAACTCTAATATAAATAAGCAACTTATTTTTTAAGGTCCATTATGTTTCAGTGCTTTTGATATTCGTTTAAAGTATTTTAGTTCTATAGTATTGTATCCAATTTCACATGTCAATATTAAATGTGTATAATTGTTTTAAAGGAGGCACAATTAAAGTGATTTAAAACAATTTAATTAATTTATCAGTCTATATGGGTATTAAATAATTGTGAGTTTTATGGGTAGATATACCATTAAGTGATTTCAATTTATTAAGGGACCAAATTGAATAAAGAATAATTAATTATTATCAATAGGGTTATGGTCCCCAAACATCAGTACTATGTTCATTACACAATTCTGTATTCTCTCTACATAAAAGTTATAAAAAGGTGAGACTGATTGTTTGAAAAATCATCCCGGTTGAGTTTCAAATCAAAATTCAAGAATTCAGGTACGCTTTTTAATGAAATTAATTTACATTATTAAATGAATAAAATAATTTTTTATTAAAAAATATTAATTAATTTATACAGAAATATATATATTTTTACCTTAAATAACAAAAGTTAAATGAAAGGACGGATAGAATTTTAAATTTTAAATGCAGCATCATATATTAAATGAAGTAGCCAGAGTATCTTAGTTACTTCCTCCGTCCACGAAAAATACGCTCAAATATTTGTACGTGGTGTAATGCAAAATGTTGGAAGATATTACGGGATATTGTGAGATCGGATATGAATAAAGAAAATACCTTTAGAACGTAAATATTTGAGCGTATTTTTCGTGGACGGAGTTAGTGCTTGTTTGCAAACTTAACATAAAAAGTAAAAGTGCTTATTTTTTAGAAAGAATCACTTAAAACATATTTTCAACAACTATTTTAAGTGCTTATTATTACTTTTGGTCAAACAATAATTTTTAACTTTTAACTTCTAGTTAAACACTTCCACACATTCCCCAATAAAAATAATACTCAATAGTCTTTTTAGAAACACTTCTTTTGCAAATACATATTTCTTAATTATTTTTCAAAAATACTTCTTATTTTTTATTTTGCTACTAAAATTATTTAATATCACTTTTTCAATTTACTAGAGATTGGAAACATGTACTTTAAGTATAAAATTATACAAATAAAAACTCTGTGCTTTTTTAAATGTAGAAAGTCAAATGATAGTACTAAAACAGTTGTTTCAGGCTAGTCCCCCGTCAAACGAAAAGAGTCAAAATTCCTAATCGGCTTCACGTTTTCCAGACTTAAACCGAAGGCGGCGCTCACACCTTCGGTAAATCGGACCATGCCCGGCCCGGGCCCGCACATGATGTACGCCCTGGGATCGGGCCAGGGCCTGATGCATGTATCGAACGGCAGGTTCGGCCCTCACCACTGTGTTACTTACGCGATCAATGCCTTCTTCGGGCCGGACATCGGGTCGTTTAGCGAATGGCTCTCTTCAACCCTGGGTTTGGGCCGGTTCCTGGGCTCCTCCGTCGAGCACTGGATTCACGACCCCTTTTACTATGATTTGATTCTGGGCTTGCCTTTATCACTGCTATACAGCTGGATTTCTCGATTTCTCCTCCAAAAGGGCGTTCTCGATTCCTTTTCTGGGGTCTGTTTCTTAACGATTTATTCAATTTTATGAAATTTAGGTCGCCGTTTTCTAAAATCTAAAGCTACTGATTGATTGTGATTTAATTTTGCCTGTGATTCAGGATTGAGCATTACTAGTTCATTAATTGCCGGATTGATTAACTGCTTTTTTTTTTGGCTATGTGTAACAAATCTTCCTGACTGAGAATTGTTATAAGCCTGTTGCTTCGACTTAATTATTTAGACATTTTGCTTCTATAAAGTATGTGTTGCTTTTCAGAGAGAACTTTTGTTGTTTCTTGGCTCAAATAAGCACGGTGATTATGCGTGTTTGTTCC
Organism: Prunella vulgaris; assembly: GCA_026898435.1. Classification (NCBI taxonomy): domain Eukaryota; kingdom Viridiplantae; phylum Streptophyta; class Magnoliopsida; order Lamiales; family Lamiaceae; genus Prunella; species Prunella vulgaris. The sequence goes on from JAPKLY010000001.1 coordinate 1,262,965, forward strand.
GAAATTTGGATTTAATGTTGCTAATTGGGAAAAAATAAATCAATTTAGTGTTCAACTTATGGTAATATTTTGGACATTGAAACTGATGTGAAATTGATTCTGTCATTCTGTTGGAACCATGGATTTTAAATTAAATCAAGAGGATATCCAGCATTTATGTTAGCCTGACAATTTAAACATGTAAATGATGTTTTAGTTTATGCATGGTGGTGGATTTAGGTTATGTATTATGTTTCTCATTTTCAAGATCTAAGTAGATTCAGCGTCATCGAGCCTCGACCTAGTTAATGGGCATAATTCTGCATCCTGTGATCACTATTTGCCAGCTTGTTTATAATGAATCACATTTGAGTGCTTTTCATGTCTCGTATAAATTATACTTGGATGCCATTGCAGCTAGACGAAGGTTATAAATATTCATGCTTGGGCATTAATTAAAATTAATTATGTTTTGACTCAATTTCTGCAGACTGAGAGTTTCCTTTTTCTTCAGGTGCCTTTAACTGCAAGGCAGTGCTTCTTGTTGATCTTCGCAGGATCTTTGTCGCATTTTTTCTTAGATCATTTGTTTGAGGTACTAATGAGCTGTATTATTTATCAATAACACTGTTATTGTTTTTGCTTGAGTTTTTCTTCAGGGTTATATAGGCTTCTTTAAAGCAACAAGAAATTAATCTCTTAAGGGCTCGTTTGCTACCGTAAGGTGAGATAATGTAAAAAGGGACTATTTAACACCTAAAAAATGAGCTACAAGTGATATCTCTAGTTATTTTTTTTATCTCGTGTTTGGTATTGAGCACTATTATATGGGATGGGATAACATAGCAAATGGCAAATTTATCCTTCACTCAAATTAAAAAATTAGAAATCTGGGGTGTTGTAGTAAATTCTGTAGTTAGTAGAATGCACGAAACAATACCATGGGACTCGGGAGGAGTGGGGATGGGAAAATACCTTTGAATAGGTGTTGTGGACACCAGGTTGCACGTTAATACCGTGTCAAAAGTATTGTTCAATATGGAGGCAAACAGGAGATAAAGGGGGATATGACATTAATACCGACCTTCTCACCCCTAACACACAGCCCCAAGCATGTGTTTGCTATCAAGCCATTCTTCAAAGTCCCTTTTCTTGCACTAAAGTGCTCTATTTGAAGTATGATGTCTTTAAAATAACAATCATGAAAACCTGAATTCACAGGAGAATGGACATTCTACCATGTATACCTGGATATTGAGCACAGGCTGGTGGGAAACTCGAGCGCCAGTCAATCCTGATGCCGTTGTTGTTGTTGGCCTTTTGTGTGCAATATTGATTGGAGGATTTGTTTATATTTACAGGTAATCCGGAAGTACTTTTTGAGTGATTCTCTTGAGCATTATCAGTTTTCTTAAACGATGACCTCTATTGCAGAGTGCAGTCTTTGAAATCGTTAAGAAGACGATATCACAAATCGTTGAGATTGATCATGATCGTTGCAATTTTATACTGCCTATGGTGCGCAAGCCAGGTTTATTTGGTGAGTCCTCGTCGGCCAGCTGTTGGCGAGGAGGCTGACCTCGGAGTTCTTGTGTTCCTCTGTATTTTCTTTTTCTTCCCTCATTGGCTCTGCATTCTCTCCATGAATGCAGCAACAGAGGTTGTCTCAGCAGAACAACTTCCCCTTTGAAAAGAGTATACGAGTTTAAGTTTATCAGCTTCGATGGTATGTGGTTATGTAATAATATAATTATTTGGTTGCTAGTAGGTCTCATATGAATTAGGTGGACAATTTTTTTTTTTTAAAATTTTAGCACACTAATTCACTTTTTAAAAATGTTTATTTCATGACACTTTTTATTTCTTATAATACAAAATTTTAAGAGCAATTATATAACATGTTACCTACACATGACAGAACTAAGAAGTGGGGAAAATATTTACACCATTTTTTTATAGGCTGTATATATAATTTCTTCTCTCACAACAACACGTGAGATGCTACTTAAAACATCAAAATCAAAATCACTTTGAGTGTTAGCAGATATTCGTGTAATCAGGAGGTCACACGTAGGGGTGTAAATGAGCCGAGTAGTGATGAGCTCGAACTCGATCGAGCTTGATTTTTTAGCTCAAACTCGACCCGGCTAAGAACTCGACAAACTCGAGCTCTGTTTGACTCGACAATTTTATTATTTTAATAAAATAAAATATTAAATATATTTTAACTTTTTTTTGTCTAAAATTCAAGTTCGGTTTGACTCGAGCTCAATAATTTTATTTATATATAAAAAATTAATGAAAAAATATTAAATATTATGCAAGCTCGATTAGGCTCACGAACTTCTCAAACCTAGTATTTATAAACTCGAACTCGAGAGCTACTCGAGTAGCTCGAGCTCGATTCGATTTGGCCGGCTTTACTCATTTACGCCCATAGTCACACCCCTAATCACACGAGTACACAAGTCAGTATTTTGTACCCCCAATTTTAATTGTAGAGTGTGGAGGAGAATTTTTTCATAAATCTTTAAATTACAAGTTAGTTTTCTTTACATATCCATTTTCTGAATAATAATTTTTCAATATGAATAGAAAATCTCTTGTATTTTCTTTATTACATCAAATTTTAAAATTCAAACATATACATCCAATCTAAACTTTTTTCAAATAACACATTTTCCAACATATGATGTCACGTAAGATAAAGTAGAATTCAAATTTCCACAAAAATATTTGTTGAGAATTAAAACGGGGGTTGATTAGGTAAAGGGTAATTGGTTGATGAATTGCGATGACGGCGACGTGATCAGTGTGGTTCAACATGCACTTGAGTAACATCTATTACCACAGATTTTATGTGGTTCTGCATCACAATTTTTTTCAAAGATAATTAATTCAATAGTTCCCTAAATAATTAATTATAATAATTATTTTTGTTATTAGATATATAATAAATTATTTTATTTCCTTATAGATCAGGAATTGCAATTATTATAAGAGAAAAATCACCTAAAAATTAAAATTTAGAACCGAAACCGCAATATTCATAAGAGCAAAATCACCACTCCATCACAAGAGAAAATAAAGTTTTTGCTTTCTTTTGACAATTTTTTTTATTCATGTGGAAATCATAACTCTCTGTTATATTACAAATAAGTTATAGAAATACTCCATCCGTCTCATAATTGTTTTCACACTTTCCTTTTTCGTCCGTTCCACAATTGTTTTCACACCCTATAAATAGAAATTTTATTTTAACTTTATCCTCACAATTCAACTAATCTCATTATTTTAATAATATAACTTTACACAACACTCTACTTTTCTTAAAAGTTGTACCATCCCAGAAATAAAAACACCTCTTGAACGGAGGGAGTATAATTTTATTATCAAACTGAACCCGAATTAGAATAATTTTTCGGAACTAACAATACCAGAAACTAAGAATGCAAATTAATTTTAGATATAAAATGGTATAGTTTAGTCGTATACGTACACGCACAACTCACAATCAGTCGTATTCCTCATTAGCCATTAATTCATTAAAACTTTTTAATATATATATAAAAGATCATGTAGCTATTTTTTACTCTCTTATAAATGGAAAAAAAGTCTTCTATGATGTCGGAATCTCTATTTTTACATTTGTTTTATTTGAACGTTTTAATTTTATATTTTAAAAAAATATTACATCCACAAAGTTAATAATTTTTTAATTATTTAATTTTATATTTACATACTTATTTTTTCTTGATTCGTGTATGAGACAATTATGAAAATTGACCCAAAACATGAAAAAGTATTTAGTGTATCATGCAAATGGTGCAATTTAAGAATTTATACATATATAAAAATAATAGCGTCCGATCAAATTTAAAAAATTCTATATTTTGGCAAGTGAGTATGCACACGTTTTATTGTGCAATAGTGCACTACACACTGCACAAAATATGTTTATAATCGCTATATAATCAAAATATTATTTTATTTGTGATAATTGTGACTTCAAATTTAAATATATATTTCCTCTGTTCCAGTGGATTTTCATTTTTTGGAATATATATTTTTTAAAAAAAAGTAGGATAATGTGTTAAGTTGTAGTATTAAAATAATAAAATTAGTTGGATTGAACGTAAAAATAATAATATTTTGTATAAATATATGAATAGTCTGACTATAAAATTAAAATAATAATTTTTGTTTATATGGTGTGAAAACAACGAATAAAAAGGAAAATTGTGTAAATAATTAGTTAGCTCACTTGGCCATCGGACTCCTCACTTAAGTGAGTGACCCAGATTCGATTCTCTTTGGGAACGAATAGAAGGAAGATATAAAATTAACTTGAAAATATATGAGCGTATGGAGACTTGATGAAGTAACTTCTAACTAGAGTGACACGCACAGAAAAAGTTGGAGGAGATAAGAAATTGCAGAAAAAAGACAACATGTCCATGTAAGAAATAAGTTGACATTTCAAAGCTTCTCTTAAAAAGTCCATATGTATCTTGTTTCGACTCTTTTTAATTCACTGAATAATTTAAACACAGAAAATATTATTGGACCGCCAAAAATAAATTTGAGTGTGTTAAATATAATCACATTTTAAGTTTCTAGATGAGCCGGCGGTTACAAAACATTTAAATTGAAAATAATTTTCTGTTAGTCGCTATAACACAAATCAATTAAAAAGTAATTCAATTTTATAATATAAATTACATGAAAATCGTATTTGGTCACGAACTTAAATTTTTCAATATAATTTTAGTTGTTAAATTTTACTCTTTTATGAAAGGTAGCTTTGAAAGTTGTTTTTTCATAATCACTTTATGTAAGAATGTTGATTTTCTGACATAATCAGAATTTAAAGATTAAAAGTGAAATTAGAGTGATCTTTGTTTGCATTCACTAAAAATTTAAAATAAAAACCTAAGAAAACATTAATAATACTTTAATTAAAAAAATATAAAATATTATGCATACCTATACACAATGTTCATTTGACGGTTAAAATTATTTTTATTAAAAATTATAAAATAATTATATTGAAAATTATGATTTTGTTATTTTAAAATTTTTACTTTAAAAACCAAAAGACAAAAACTTGTATGATCCGAGTTCACGGTGAACTCGGGTTCTTAATTATCACTGTCATGTGTATGCACTATTATTGTTATACATATTCATTATCACTGTCATGCATATGCACTATCACTGTTAAAAAATTAAATATATTTTTATATTAGTGATAGTATATGAATAACAGTAATAGTAATTACACATAACAGTGATACGAATTGACGTGAAATCGAGTTTTGCAATTGAAAATATAATTTGCATGACTATATTTCATGAATAAAAGTAAAATTAAAGTTAAATTTTGTGACCCATAATGTGATATTATCATATTAACCCACTCTCAATAAAACCACTCCTTTTAGATAAACACACACTACACAGAGTGATGCATCAGAAGCTTTTGTCGCTTCATATGTAGTCTTTCTTCCTAGTTGGTACTACTACTATATAGGGCTGTTTGTAGCAACTAATTTGGCAGATCAGTGAAAGAGAAGTGGTGAGGACAATGGCAGCTCGCACAATTTCGTCTTTTCTCTCTCGCACTCTCTCTCTTCACGCTGCCCCTGCTTCTCTTGGTAACCATCTCCACGCCCTTTCTCTCTCTCTGAAAATATGCATAAACTTGTTTGATCTTATCTATGTTTTTGCATCTGTTAACGCTGAAACTTCCCAAAAAATTTGATTGGTGTTGAATATCTTGATGATCCCAGCTACTTGACACAAAAAACTCTGATGATTTTGGCCTGTTTTTATGAATTTTGATGATAATGAAATGAGTCTGTATGTGTAGTATAATCCACTTTGATTAATTGATTCTTGGAATGGAATATGACAAGATTCATTTGAGGGGAAGTGATGATTGTTGAAGAATCTTGTGTTTTAATTTTGATATTATATATACAGGTAGAAAATATGGGTTGAGAAGGGGGATACAGAGATTTGGTACTGCTGCAGCTGTTGAGCAGCCAATAACCCCTCCTGTTGAAATTAATTACACCAAGCTTCTGATCAATGGCCAATTTGTGGATTCTGCATCTGGTAATCCACAGTTTGAATCTTGAATGTGTGATTTTTGTGCACATTTGAATGATTTTTAATGGATTTTGGGACTTAATTGATGATCAGGGAAAACATTTCCTACCCTGGATCCCCGGACCGGAGAAGTTATCACTGAAGTTGCTGAGGGGGAAGCGGAAGACATCAATCGGGCCGTGGCAGCTGCAAGGAAAGCGTTCGATGAGGGGCCGTGGCCAAGAATGAGTGCATATGTAAGGATTTATTGTCTTTCTTGGACTGGTTAGCTTTGATGTAGTATTTAGTTAATGATATTTGTTGTGTTGGGGTGATGATGATTTAGGAAAGATCAAAGATAATGTTGCGTTTCGCTGATTTGGTCGAAAAAAACATTCAAGAGCTAGCACAGCTCGAGACGTGGGACTGTGGGAAGCCCTATGAGCAAGCTTTGAAATCCGAACTTCCCCTCTTTATCCGAATGTTTCGTTATTATGCTGGTAAACTCTACCTTACAAAATTATGAGTTCATTCTGGAATTTGAGTTGGTATTACGTAAAACAGTTTTGCCTATCACTGTATAGCGCTACAACTAATACTTTGAAGTGAAGTCATTAATGTTGAAAAACTAATACGTTTTAATGAAATGACTAATGCTGGTTAAAAATGCGCACAAAATGCAAACCTGATTGATATTTTGAAAGGAGAATCGGGGTTCATGTGAATGTGGTGTTTGGAATTATGCAGGCTGGGCTGATAAGATTCATGGATTGACCGTGCCAGCTGATGGACCGTACCACGTGCAAGTTCTGCACGAACCAATTGGTGTTGCTGGCCAAATTATTCCTTGGAACTTTCCGCTTCTCATGTTTTCATGGAAAGTTGGGCCGGCTCTGGCGTGTGGAAACACGATTGTCCTAAAACCAGCGGAGCAAACACCACTCACTGCTTTGTATGCCGCAAAATTATTTCAAGAGGTGGTTCTTTAGCTCCTTCACTTGTCATGGTTAAATTGCACATGTGAATTTCTTGATTAATAGGTTAGAACAAAATGTATATATCTTCCAGTTTCATTCAAAATAGTCAATGCTAACTTGATGTTTCATGCATGCTTGAATCAATTGAAGATTGGTCCTTCCATGTAACTGATATCTTGTTTGAGTTTTTATCAGGCTGGTCTCCCGGATGGTGTGCTTAATGTAGTTACGGGATATGGTCCGACTGCTGGTGCGCCTCTTGCAAGTCATATGGACGTAGACAAGGTATTTTGGAAACTCTTCTGTTTCGTTTCTTCGCCTCTCTATTCCCGACATATTGTGATATCCTGTGATCATTCTGCAGCTTGCTTTCACTGGATCAACTGAAACTGGTAAACTTGTTCTTGAGTTGTCTGCACAGAGCAATTTGAAGCCTGTAACACTCGAACTTGGAGGCAAATCTCCGTTTATCGTATTTGAGGATGCTGATATAGATAAGGCTGTAGAGCTAGCACACTTTGCTCTCTTCTTTAATCAGGTAACTCCCATAATTTTATACAGATACTAGAAATTGGCATTCAATTACCTTATTCAAAATCCATCATTGGCCTATAGGGTCAATGCTGCTGTGCTGGTTCTCGTACATTCGTCCATGAGCGCGTATACGATGAATTCATCGAAAAGTCCAAGGCACGTGCTCTGAGGCGTACTGTGGGCGACCCTTTCAAGAAAGGAATCGAGCAAGGTCCACAGGTATTATGCATACATTTTCCAAAAGAATTGTATATCAACACAAAACTCATCACAGTTGCATATAGTTATTAATGATCATGATTTGTTTAAATGAACGTATCAGATTGACTCAGAGCAATTCGAGAAGGTTCTTCGTTACATAAAATCGGGAATGGATAGCAATGCTACCATGGAATGTGGAGGTGAAAGGCATGGCTCTAAAGGCTACTTTATCCAGCCAACTGTGTTTTCAAATGTTGAGGTACACTTTACATTGGTTGTTCTCATGAGTCGAAAATTCAAGACGACGAATGATTCTGATTCGCGTTTATTCGAATCAGGACGACATGTTGATAGCGCAGGACGAGATATTCGGCCCAGTTCAGTCCATCTTGAAGTTCAAGTAAGTTAACTTTTATGAGACCAAAATTAGTTGGTAGACAAGTCATAATTTGCATCCTATAGAAGGTGAATTGTTTAGGCATTTATGAGTAATCTCAATATAGGGACATCGATGAAGTGATCAAACGAGCAAACGCAACACGATACGGGCTAGCAGCCGGTGTCTTCACAAAAAACATCGACACAGTCAACACGCTGTCGAGAGGACTAAAGGCGGGCACGATATGGGTGAACTGTTTCAACGTGTACGATGCGGCGCTTCCTTTCGGAGGGTACAAAATGAGCGGGATTGGGAGGGAGAAGGGTCCACACAGCCTCCACAACTATTTGCAAGTGAAGGCTGTTGTTTCTCCTGTGCACAACCCAGCTTGGTTGTAAATTGCACTTGTTCAAATGTGTTGAGTGTGTGTGTGTGTGTGTGTGTGTGTGTGTGAAGATGATACAAAAATTGGAAGTAATATATGCTTGAAATAAGTCCAATGTGATGATGATCTTGTTTTCTTCTTTGGTATTGATGTTTTATCAGTATGTGAAAGTGGGACGAATAATTTGCAAATTTTGTTTTGTTTTCCGAAATTTATTCAAATTATAAAAAGAATTATGTGAATTGAAGAATTACTTGATACTAGGAAAAATCAAAGATTCTATTTGTTGAAATTAAGGTTCTTAGAAGTCGGAAATTGGTAATCGAATGTTTTTTTGTCGCTTAATCACCGTCTAGTTTAATTTTTTTAATTTTTTTTATAAAAAATATAAAAAAATTGTGCCGCCTAGAGGCTGCCTAGGCCCGCATAGGACCGTCTAGACCCGAAAATGCCTAGAATTGCTGATTTTACAGAAATCAAATCGACAAGAAGCCGCCTAAACCAATTTCTGCATTAATTTGAAATTAGTAAACATATGGATTGAAAAATTACTTAGATGCCATTTGAAGAAAATCAAATACTTGTGATCGACGATTAATGAAAGAATAATTAATTGGTGCAAGTATGAGGAAAACATAGTAAGTGCAACAACATGATATTTATATACGAGACAGATTTCATATTTAAATTTATGGAGTTTTAATCTAATTATATTATAAGGAAAATTATGACTTATATAATATTATAGTGGAACTCGTCCCATAGTCTCGTATAGTATGAAACATCCCTTCATTATTTTTTTATGTTTTGTATAAAGTAATAATTCAAATTACAGATTTCTTTTGTAATTTGGATATACATTGAGGGTTCCTTATTTAATAATTACCCCTTCTATATTTTCTACGTAATATGATAAAATATTAAAATCCGTTGTTTTTTTAAAGAAAAATAAAAAAGAGAGAACAACGTACGATACATTCGTTTTATAAGCTAATATATTTGATTTGTTCAAAATAAGTTCTTAAATTATTTGAGTTTAATAGCATGAGCCAGATAATTTTATGAACCACTTTTCTCTCTTAAATAAATACTTTCTAAGTGATATTAAAATGACAATAATTATACGAGTTGTCTTATTTATAGAAAACCTAATGATTTAGCTTATCGCTTTGCTAGAATGATTCATTTTATTTTTTATATTTTTATTATTAGGTCGAGTTTCAATTATTGTGGTGTTTTTTAATAATTTTTGTTATCATTTCTCAAGTTGTAAAATTTCTTCTTTTTTTTATAAATAAAATAAAATAATTATATACAACCCCTTATCACACTTCTAATAAAATAAAATAGTTTTATACAACCCTAAAAACCTCAATTTGGTTCGCCTTTGGACTACAAATATAAGGAATGGGCTTTCTTAGATTATCAATTTCTTATTGCCCAGTTTCATGGCACTACCCAAAATTGTAAATACACTATCTTTAAAAATATTTGATAGTTTTTTTCAAAACTTTTATAAATTTATGGCAATTTTTTGGACATTTTTTTTTTCAATTTTCACAATATTCAGAAAAAATAATCAAAAAGTAAAAAATTTCGGAAAAAATTATTGAATTTATAGAGGGTAGTGTATTCATTTGGATAGTATATTGCCCATAAAGAGTAGTGTCATTAACCTGAGCCATTTCTTATACATGTAAAGACTTATATATGTAGTTGGATTATGTAATTGGTGTATATACTCTTAAATAATATATGTTGTTTTTATTGAACAATGCTAGTTATTTTCATACAACATGACGCGGGAAAGACAATAATGTAATTAACTGTTTTCATTGATCAGTATTAATAGTTTCTATTTAAAAATATTAGTTGTGAAAAAAGTTGTTTTCATTTTCATTTAAAAATTATGAGTTGGAGAGAAACTTGGATCGAAGTGATGTGAGGGTGACAAGTGGAAGGATCAATGTATCGTTGCATTAGGGGTTCCTCATGAAATCAATGTATTTTGTCCTAAGGTAGTTATGTTATTAATGTACAAGTTTCGTCTAAATTAGTTTCAATTTAAAATAATATTAATTATTTTTATTATATAATATTACTATTACCCATAATGCAGACAAATTTCACGATGAAATGGATTGATATTTGCTACTCTTTGAAGACATGTTTAATTGTCGCTTACAAGTTTCAATATTTGAAAAAATATCATTGAAACAAACCATTAAAGAATTGGTTCGACATGAAAGTGATAGGATTATTTTATTTTTTCTAATTCAAGGCTTTTTAAAAAAAAAATCTCAATTCAGGAATTGACATTTTTTTTCTTCAATCCAAGTCAAAAAAAAATTATTCTACATGCACCTTTAGTTTTTATTTTTATATTTTTTGTAGTTTTTTTGGAAAACGTTTTTTTTAAGGGTCATGAATTAAGATTAAAAGAAAATTGATCAAATCTCAATTGAGAAAGAACAAAAATAAAGTCCTGCTCTAACAAAAATCTTCTAATTAAAACAACCTCCAATAACATCTATACTTATAAATTTCATATTCAATCTTAAATTCTACAATTCAAATGTAACATTATTAGTATATTTAATTTAATACACCTATGAATAAAAAATAAATAAATTATGTTTAACCCTTTAACGTATGGGTGTGTATTCAGTCGAGCCACTGGTCAATGAATTACACCTACATCAACACAATCAAATTATTTATAGTCACCGATCTGTGAAGAAAAAAAAAAAAACATTTTTGTTTGGCAAATAAATAGCTAGTATTTGTAAGTGGTGACAATATTTATGTAATATTACAGCACTAAAAAAATTATGAGATAGGAAAAGGTGGCACTTTAATCATTAATTTTTTTTTTTTAAATCACATGTATAAACGTACTTTCTAAATTAATTCATGTTAACCCACAACACAACATGTCAACATAATAATGAAACTAGACATATAAATATAGAATTTGCATTAAAAAAACTACACAATAATACACATTATACGATTAGACACACGACATAGTAAATTTAAAGAAAAAAAATTGTGTGAAAATATATTTAAGAAAAGTAATAGTTACTATTAACAAAAATATTATATTTTTTGTTAATATTTTTATCACTTTTTAAAAGTGATAACTTTTTAATTAATAAGTGACACATTTTATAGTAATTTCATGTCATGAAATGGTCCCACACAAAATTTATTCAAATTTAAAATATTACAATATCAAACTCCATATATATGTAGTCAAAAAAAATTATTCCAAGTTTAAAAAATTGACACAAAAATCCTAATTCCCAAGTCGAAATTTTCACGATTGTATTGTCATTTTCGAGATTGCAACTCTAAAATAATAGACCTACTAATCTTAGGTAGTAATTAATCTCTTAATTAAATGATGCTTAGATCACAATCATACTTAGAGAGCTAGCACAAGCGATGCAAACACTCTAACTCAGTTTTCTTTCCTTAATTAATTACATATCGACACGTACTAATTTCAAGTTAATTAAGACTTAAAAAACAATCAAAGAATTAAATTATAATAATAATAATAATGTTAAAATGTGGCAGAATTTCAATTGTTAGCTGATGTCCATTTCCAATACCAATGCCACGTCCATATTTATTTCTATATATGATTATTAAGATATAGATATTTGTTGTACTAACACACGCATAATTACGTTGTTATTTCAGGTGATTAGGATTGATAATCTTAACCGCGTGATTATTGTCACCATCTCATTCGTCCACGTACAATTTTCTACAGATTTTATGACAATTTTATATTAATCATCGTATTCGTATTTTTATAATATCACTATTGGTACACATGTACGTAACATTTTATTATTTATTTTATTTTCGCAGGAAGTGGTCTAATAATAAAACACAATCTAAAAAAATACATTGTTTTTTCAGGATTGTTATGTAAAGGGTTAACAAAATAAAGAACGTAATTTTGTGGTTGGCAAAATAAGAACCACAAATTTGAAATGACAGTCATTGTATATTTGCAATATAGTATATACTCCCTCTGTCCCATAATTGTTTTCACACTTTCCTTTTTTGTCAGTCCCATAATTATTTTCACACTCTATAAATGGAAACTATTACTTTAATTTTATCCTCACAATTCAACTAATCTCATTATTTTAATAATATAACTTTACACAACACTCTATTTTTCTTAAAAAGTGTGTCATCCCAAAGGTGAAAACACGTCTGGGACGGAGGGAGTATATGAATAGGAGAATTGAGTGAATTAATTAAATATGAGTCTCGTTTGCTCCTTTGAGAATTAATTTCCCAACAACTTAATTGCACACTTAATTAGTTGTGCATTAAGAAAAACAAAAATTTGAGCAAAGCAACAGTTTATGAGTCTAAATATATAAATATTTTTGTGGATGTACATACAAATTAATATTTTTTTTAAAAGAATGTGCAATGCAAGTACTGTTGAGACATTTTAATAAGATATGTGCGTAAATATTTTCAAAATAGACATTTTATAGGTTGCAATTTCATTGATCTCCTGATTCCTCATTTCGAAGATATGAACTTAATCATTTAAAATTATAAAATAATTCACAAAATTAATATTAATTACAAATTGATTATGTATAAAAATAATAATATATTTTTATGCAAAAAAATTATAATTCTATGCAAATATTATAATTAAATTAATTTATAAATATAATCATTTTTTTAGCCAATGGTGATCCCATATATACTTGTTGACGGTCAAAATTGTGATCCCACTTGCGACCACACTTTGGATGCATGCAACCAAATTATGACCACTCTTCCTAATCGTTCGAAGGTTGGATTTTATGCACATTAATCATATATATTATTATACTTTTAAAATAACATGTAGGGGTCGATATTTATCCCAATTAATATTAAAAATATTGTTTTATCATTTGATATAACTTGAAAATAATAATTGAAAAACTACAACATTTTATATCGCGTGCCATATATTATACTTGGAAACTAACATATATATGTATAACATATATACACAACATTTATATTTATTTTAAAAAAATTTACATGAAATTGGATTCACATAAAACCTAACCTTGACATTTTACTGTAGGAATTTCCCATGGTAAAATAACGTTTCCATTAATAAGTTTTTATTGCATTATACATACATAATATCGTTATATATAATTAATAACTCATGAGGTGAAATGTTAGGTTAAATAATAAAGTAAGTTTTTTAGCTTCTATTGTCCAATATTAATTAAGCCCTCAATTGTTTGTTTGTATCTATGTTGATATCCATAAAAAATAAAATTAATTAAGAGTCAATATGATGGAACTTGATTTGAATATTACTTCAATGATGAGGTGAGATTAGGACACGTAACTACTTATTAACTTCAACCTTAATTAGAGAAGAGAATCCACATTGGTGAGAGACACATCTTTTCAGACAGATTATATCATTTATTTTTATTTTATTTTATTTGGGTTATAATTTTAAGGTTTATATATTAGACAGAGTATTTTTATAATCAATATTTATATTATATAGTATAACTTTTGATAGCATGCATGTCTAACTTATAGATTAATTTGTGATGATATATATTTCATATTTTGGAATATTTAATTGGTGTGCATGTTAATTTATTTGATTTTTTTATATTAGTTGTATATATGGTATGTATTGGTTGTATTGAAATTTTGGTATTAATGGAATTGGTTTTATTTATTTGATAATTTGGTATTTTTGATTTTGTATAAATAGATGATTTGAAATATTAAAAAAATTATATACTCCATCTATTCCACTATAAGTTGCTCATGTTGTTATTTATGTCCGTCCCACTATATGTTGTTCATTTGTTTTTTTACCTTTTACGGAAACTACTATTCACTTATTTATTATTATTTTCAATACCTTAATTTTACATTATTTACATTACTTTTTCACTTTTCTCTATCACATCACTTATACTTTTTCACTTTTTCCATCACATCACTTAAACTTTTTCACTTTTACCTTAATTTGTGTGCCCAAAAGCAACGAACAACTTATAGAGATATTTTGGAGAGCGGTTTTTTATCAACTCTCTGAATTTAAAAAATTGTCACTTATAAAGTCTTTATAACCGTTCTTTAAGTGAAAAATTAAGAGTTCTCTAAGCCCAAATGGTGATTATTCTCTCCTTTTTAAATGTATATACATTTATTAAGGATAATTTTTCATTAATTCACACTATTTATAACAGTATTTAATTATTAGAATAATATTTATTTATAATTATGCAACTACATATATACTCCATCAAAATTATTTTATTTATTATTTTATATTAAATTATTTTTATTTAATATCATATTTATAGGAGATTGTTTTTTTTTTCTTTTTACCGTTAATTGCCAGACGGCAACATGTGATGACAGGAGTATAGGCATTGCATTTCTTAAATTCAGTTTGCTTAAATTTTATTTTTTTTAAAGTAAAAATAATAATGTACTGCAACATGCAGAACGATATTAGACAAACTTAGTCCTATGTTTTTATTATGAGGCACAACCTCTTCAACCCTAGCCTCCACTTTCCTCCCAAAAATATATGCTTAGATTCATATTTTTTGTTTCGAAAATTAAAGTAATTAGTAATTAATAGTATTTTTAACAATAACTAATAATAATACTCCCTCCGTCCATGAAAAATACGCTCAGATATTTGCACGTGATTTAATACAATATGTCGGAAGGCATTACGGGATATTGTGAGGTTCAATATGAATAAAAAGAATATCTTTAGAGAGTACGTTGTATGTACTTTCCAAAGATATTCTCTTTATTCATATTTGATCTCACAATATCTCATAATAACTTCCGATATATTACATTAAACCACATGCAAATATCTGAGTGTATTTTTCATGGACGGAGGAAGTAGTTTTTTCTATCATCAGGTACACATCATTTTATTTTACTATAGACCGAAACTGTAACTCCCACAAGAGGGAGTCATCTGAAACTGCAGTCCAAAACTGTACCCTCTATAAAAAGGATCATCACAAATTGAAATAAATTTTCTCTCCATATATCAAATCCAAGATCTCAGAGTTTATATAATAGATCTCTAATCACTTTAACTATTCACGTTTAATTTAATATTTTCTATCACTCCTTAAAAAAAAAAAAACTGATAAAGAATTATATCACTCAATTGCATTTGTAGTAACCAATATTTTGAAGGTATAATCATAACAATATCAACCAATGTACGCCAAGAAAAAAATAAAAAAACTAAATTCAATTTCCTTCACTTTCTGTTCCCCTAAAAATTAAAAAAGAAAGGAAAAAAAAATCTCTGGTCACTTTCAGTAGAAATCTAAAATGGCTCAAAGAATTTGGGCCAAACACAACCGCCAATATGGGTTTTAGTCTATTCAGTATCCACGTGTACACGGTGTCGGTAGCCAAAATTCTTACATGCCATTAGATAAGAATAGATAACCTCATCCAACATTGCTGTGCAAGGTATCAATAGAAATGTCCAAGTCTTAAATTTTTGTGAAAATATTGATAAATATATTGATATTGAATATTAGTATCGGTAAATTTAAAAATATAAAAATTTGAAAGCAAATATTTAATACATAAATTTAATAAAAATATTTAAATAAATTTTACAGTTGTGATAAATTTATATATATACTATTTTTTGAATTTTTTTCCGAAATTCATCGATATCTAACGATATTTAGTTTAACTTGTGAGAAAATAAACGATATCGACATTATAAATCGATATTTATATTTTTTTTAATGAATATTATGAAAATATCGTTTCTATCAAATATCGATATCGGTGATTACGAAAAATGAATATATCCTGCATATATCGGTGAAATATTAAGATATTTCATCCTTTGTTACAGGACATGTTTGGAAAGACAGGTCCAATACTATTTGAAACAACTTTATCATTCAACCCTTAAAAAAAGAACTTTATCATTCAACAAAGTTTTGAATATTACTAAAATGAGTACTACTGTTTAATAGAATAAATAATATTATATTTAATTTTAATAAAAAATTAATATTATTCAATAAATATGAATAAATAATACTGTTTAGTAAAACAAATAATATTATTGAATAAATAAGTAAATTCCATTACCGTGCAAATTCTAACAAGTAGCGTATCTGTAGTAGGCTGATTTTATTGATTCCTTTTGCGAGAATTAAAGCAGACAATGTTAGATTTTTTTCTTTTTTAAATAGTTTGAAACTGGTTTTAAATTGCATTAGGAGATTTTTGTAATCACTTAAATTAATCAATTTTAATTTTAAAAATAGCTTTATTCACGTTCTTACTAAAAATAGTATTTTTTTTCTTTTTTCACGATCTAGATATATTCACGTTCAAATATTATTTTACATTCATATACTAATAATACCATGTACAAAAGATTCAAATATTATTTTGCATGCGGTCCTCCATGGAATAAGGGTTGAGGGATCATGTCATGCCGTGCGTGTGTGGTCCACGGATGCATTTTAGGAGCTTTGAATTTTTAAAACGATATTTTTTATATTTTTATCTTATTATTATTATTATTTTTGTTTTAATTAAAATTCTCAATTTTAAGATATAAAAGTTCATATCTTGCATATGCTTTGTCAAAACTCGCCCAATTTTGTTGCTTTTTAAAATTTTTGGTCCCCTCTTGTTTCATATTGCAAGAAGAAAAATCAATTATCATACTCTAATGAGTGTTTCGGTTATTATGTTATAATAAAAAAATGGACTTAATCCTGTGAATTCGAGTTCACATGAATTCGTATCACTATTATATGTAATTATTCTATCACTTTTATTTATATATATTATCATTATTATAAAGTATACTTGATTTTTAATAGTGATATATAATGTATAAACATAACAATAATAATAAATATATATATATATATATATATATATATATATATATATATAAAAAAGTGATAGTATGTATATATAACAATGACAATTGATAAACCCAAATTTATCGTGAACTTGAGTTCATGCAAATTTTTGTCAATATTTTATAATAGTTGGACAATTAATGTAACACCAGTTTTAAAAATATTTGTTAGTTTTGAAAATTATTGTTGACTAAATTAAAAATCTGACATTTTCAATAAATTTTAAAAATTTAGCAGAATAACTTTGTGAGGAGACCAAACTCAATTGTGCTTCACTCAACACAAATAAGCGAGGAAAAAAAAGAGAGGAGTATATTAGGCATGAGTTAATTAAATATAATATAATACTAAAGTATATATTTATAATAAAAAATATTATATATGTTTAATAAAATTTCAATATTTATTAATAGATATTGACCATATTTAGCTAGATTCTTCATAGATTATTTAGCCTAAAAACTCTAAAATATGGGGAGAAGTTACATGCAACTGGTGCATAGTGCATCCACTCAATTGTTAAAGTTGTTTTATATTGAAAACTGTAGTTAATTATACTAAAAAATGTGGATTGATGTATTAATGAAAATTTTACACTATTATCGATTTTCAGTGTAAAATTTTCAGGACAATCAACTCATACTTTTCAATGTAATGAACATTCACTTTTCAGTGTAAGCAGTTTCAACTGTTGAATGCATTGTACAATATCTGCCTATTAAACTTACATATATATATATATATATATATATAATTTATTTAAAATATATTCATATCTTGATTATATTTGTATAATTGTATCTCCATTAGATATGTATATATTACATGTTGAAAATCGATTGACTATATATTCTCAATATTATATAAATAATATTATCTTAATATTAAAAGAAGAGAAAATATATATTAATAAAATAAAATAAAGAAAAGGTGGGGCGTTAATTATTTCAATTGTTGAAAAAAAAATCTGATTTAGTGTCATGAGTCCACCAAATTATTTCTCACTTTCTTTTTTTATTTGTCCACAAAATTTTTTCTCATTTCCTTATTTGGAAACAACCCACACTCACAAATAAAAATTTGGGCCCCACAATACCTCCACTTTTTCTTTACTTATCTATCATTTCAATATAATACTAATTTCATTAAGTTCCGTGCCACTCCACAAATGAGAAAAAGATTACTAATTTCATTAAGTTCCGTATCACTCCACAAATGAGAAAAAGATTGGTGGACGGAGGGAGTAATTTTTTTCACTAATTCACATACTGTAAAACCCAATCATAATGCAATGGGGATATAATTATAAATCTGAGGCCGTGACTTTTAATCCAAAAGCATAAAACTAGGCATGGCAAATGGGACGGATTGGGGCGGATACCTCAATATCCATGCCTGCTCCGCGCACTGCCCCGCTGATCCGCCCTGCTCCATGCTCCACTGCGGGGCAGCATTTTGAGATCCATGCCTGCCCCGCGCGGGGCGGATCTGATCTGCCTATCTCCATCTATTAATTTCTTATAATTTTACAAAATAAATATATTAAAAAACTAAATGCAAAATATTAAAAATTCACAATTTAATCAACAATAATCCATCCAAATCACCAAATCATATCCAAGATTTGATTATTTTAAAAAATATATATATAATTCTATATTATATATATATATATATTTAATATTATATATAATTAATATTATATGGAGCGGGGCGGAGCGGAGCGGGGCGGAGCGGAGCGGGGCGGATCAGGGCAAAAAATATGTTGATCCATGCCTGATCTGCTCCGCAAGCGGGGCGTGGCGAATCTGCTCCATTCTCAAAACGGGGCAGATCGGGGTCGATCCAAGCAGAGTGGGGCGGATTGAATCAACTACGAGGCGGGTCGTTTTGTCATCCCTGCATAAAACCCGTTGTGGCAAAAATGCACGTGATGCATCATTCATTTAATATTGGGTGAGTCTGAATATCTCATCCTCTTGATTGATGCTTTCTATCTGCACATTTAAAGTCTTTTAAAGACTGATTGAAATTAATGGGATCACATCAATCTTTCTATTTGTAAAGTTTTCTCCTTTCCTATTATATTAGTAACTCTTAAAATTTATTTGTAAAGTTTTCTCCTTTCCTATTATGCGTTACAACGGTTACTTCCCACTTTTATTATATTCTCTAGTAAAAAATTAAAAACATAATCTAAAATGGATGAATAGCAAGTAACCTATAGAGGTGCCAAGTAAATAGTTCTATAAAGCTGCAGAATGTTCACATATTAAAAGATCAATGAATCATATTTTTATACAGAGGGTAAAGTGCGATACTAATTTTAATTGAAACACGATATTAAATATGACTAAAAATATATAATAAAGTGTGACGCTAATTTAATAGATATATAACATTAATTTTTATTGAAACATGATTAGTTATGTATTTAAGATACACACTTGGTGTACATCAGATAATAGTGAGCCACACTATTAGATAATACTCCTTCCGTCTTGAAGTATCTTTCATCGATAAGAAGACACACAAAATGAGAAAGAGTAGTAATAATTGAGGTTTCAAGATGATTCATATATGAAGTAAAAAATGGTTGTACTATTTGTATATATCGGCGAAAATAATGACGTCATTCTTTGTATAATTGTAGATATTGTGAAAGTAAAATTTATATAAAAATATCTTAAAATATATGAATAATATAAAGGTAACGTGCAATCATATATATAAAAACTACTGTATTGCACTGAAAAAATATTACTTATTAAAAATTAATACTACTACATCATTTAAGAATGTGAAATGCATAAGCATATATAAATAATATAATACCTTGTCTGAACAATAACATTAAAATAATTGAGTTTAAAATTTTAATTATAATGCAAACGCCATTCAAAACCAAACGCAGCTTGAAAAAGATTATGATCTGTCAAAATCCAAGAGCCAATCGTCATCCAATTCCTTCATCCCACGTGTCCCTCGGACGTGTCTAGTATATTGCCAAGCCATGTATCAAATTCACGGTCAGATTACCGCCACGTGTCCCCAAAAAATCCTGCGGTTAATCCTCACATATATATTTGCCAACTGAAATTCGAATCCCCATTTCCATCAAACAAAACACTCACTTTTCAATCTCCCACTTTTTTTACCTTTCAATGATTACCAAATTTGAAAGCAACGATCGCCGGATACTGAAATTTCCGGCGGTTCATCCCTGCGAAGGGATATCTCCGGCGACTCTTTTGGAATCTCTGATCGCACTCTCGCGAGGTATATGCAATTTTCAGCCACGGTTCTTCCCGACCCAGCGAAAAAACGCCCGCGAAACGATCCGGCAAATCTCGATTCTGTCGATTTTCTTCGAGGAGATTCGGGATAATATCCCCAACATCTCGGATTCGATTGTGCTGTGCTTGTCGGAGCTCCAATTCACGTTTCAGAAGATCCAATTCCTGCTCGAGGATTGCACCCGCGAAGGCGCGAAGCTCTTGATTCTGATGAAAACGCACTTCGTCGCGACTCAGTTCCGGAGCCTGATCCGAAGCGTCGCGACGGCGCTCGATGTTCTTCCATTACTTTCCATCGGAGTTTCATCGGAGATCAAGGAGCTGATCGAGATGGTGTCCAAGCAAGCCAGGAAGGCGAGAATGGAGATCGATCCTGAAGACGAAAACGCGATGAAGAGAGTGATTTTGGTACTGAACCAATTCGAGAACAAATTCGAACCCGACCCGTTTATGATCCGGAAAATCCTCGCACATCTGCATATCATGTCCTGGGCAGAGTGTCACAGGGAAACTCTATTCTTAGACGAGTCGATTCGGGCCGAACAGTTGGATGGCGATGAGAGGCAAGTGCCATTGTTGAGCAGCTTGCTAGGTCTGCTAAGCTACTGTAGAGGAGTTCTGTTCGAAGACTATGATGATGGCGTAATTGATCAATCAGAAGGGAGGAGCCCTCATCTGGAAGTGCTCAATTCCCTGAATCCAGAGGACTTCCGCTGCCCGATTTCCCTCGAATTGATGACCGATCCAGTGACAGTATCAACAGGGCAAACGTACGATCGTGCTTCGATTCAGAAATGGCTGAAATCGGGCAATTTCGTCTGCCCAAAAACGGGGGCGAAGCTCACGAGCCGGCAGCTCGTGCCCAATACTAGCCTTAGGAAGCTAATTGAAACATT
Organism: Prunella vulgaris; assembly: GCA_026898435.1. Classification (NCBI taxonomy): domain Eukaryota; kingdom Viridiplantae; phylum Streptophyta; class Magnoliopsida; order Lamiales; family Lamiaceae; genus Prunella; species Prunella vulgaris. Next base: position 1,284,671 of record JAPKLY010000001.1, read on the forward strand.
CTGCGCAGAGTATGGCGTTTCTTTATCGAAATCGAGGAAGCAGAACCAAGATACATCGAGGACAATATTGCCAGGAAGTCCATCTTATGCTACAGCGATCAAATTTCTCTCCGAATATCTCACCTTAAGCCTCGGGTACGGAACAGATCATCAGAAGAACAAGGCAGCATACGAAATTCGAGTTCTTGCCAAGTCGAATCTCTTCAATCGAGCTTGCTTAATCGAATCCGGATCAGTCCCGCCACTTGTTGAACTCGTAGATTCTTCCGATCCATTAATGCAGGAAAACGCCATAGCTGCATTATTGAAGCTCGCGAAACAGCCAAGAGGACAGAAATCAATCATTCAGAACGGGGGCTTGAATCCCATTCTTGCTGTCCTTAAACACGGCAAGAAACCAGAATCCCGCCAAATAGCAGCTGCCACAATTTTTTACCTCTCTTCTGTCCATGAAAATCGTAAAAGAATCGGAGAAAACAGCCTAACAATCCCTTCTCTGCTAGCCTTGATCAAAGAAGGGACCCCATGTGGGAAGAAAAACGCGGTTGTGGCCATCTTTGCTCTACTTCTACACCACAGGAACCGGCAGAGGGCTCTGGAAGCCGGTGCAGTGCCAACACTATTGCGCGTTCTAGAATCTTCTAATCGAGTCGAGCTAAAAACCGACAGTCTAGCAGTTATTGCTGAATTAGCTGACAGCAATGAGGGGTCAGTCGAGATTCTTCAAGCTTCGGCTCTCCCATTAGTCCTGCAATCATTTCACTCTATAGAAACACGGGCTGGAAAAGAATACTGCGTCTCGATTCTTCACTCTCTTTGCCTCAACTGCGGAGCTGAAGTAGTGTCCGTTTTATCAAAGGATGCTTCTCTAATGACCGCCCTTTACGCACTTCTGACTGAAGGGACGTCGCACGCTGGCAGAAAAGCGCGGTCACTCATCAAAATCCTTCACAAGTTCTGCGAAACGCACCTGTCTCAGCGGATGAAGGAGTCGAGGCAGCAAATAGTTGTGTAAATATTGGAGACAATTTGTGCAAATTGTGTTGTGGTATTAGCTCGATTTTTTGGGAGCTAAGTACCTTCAAGGTCCTGCCATTAGGGACCTTCATAGGTAAGTAGTTAGATAGCTATATGTTTGCATCAATTCTTTGCTGCAATAATCAGTGTGGAAACTATATATGTAGCATAGAGGTATACTATATGTCTCATGGTGGTTGCTGAATAATTTGTTGTGATATAAAAGTAATCCCTGTTGGCTGAAATTTTTAGAACAAACTATGACTTTTATGTGAAAATGAGGTTCTTGCTCTGGAAACCTGATTGTGTATATAGCATGGATTCAAACAATGATCATGGTTTGATCATATTGTTCCTTTTTCACAGTGATTAAAATGTCATTGCATGATGTTATTGAATCCAACCGAGTCCTTGAAACTCAAATTCAACTCGAGCATTTATTGATTTGAACTTTAAATTACTCGATTATATAATCACGTGAAAATAGAGTTCAACTCGATTCATAAAAGAATATAACGGGCTCAACAAGTTGAACTCAAGTCAAACGAGTCTTCATTATTATATTAAAATGACAAAAAGTCCTCAAATATTAAGCCTAATGAATCGAGTTCTAATCGCTCGTTAGTAAATTAAATATTTAAGGTTCTGACTTAATTGTTTTTTAAATTTTATGACCCAAATTGGTCATATGGCTCAACTCAACCTGAGAGTTGTCAAATTGTAGACCTCAGTGCGATCGATTTGGATCCTCTGCATTTAATATTTTTTCCATTCAGTGTAAATGTCATCATTATCATGATAATGATGACATCATAATTATTTTAATTATACATCTATATCCATAATAATAATTACATTTATAATGAACGGAGGAAATTAAAAAAATATTAAATGGAGGGATCCAACTCCTGCAACTAAGGGATTCTCAAGGCGGTGTTATGTTATTATGCATAAATCGTGCACGCATCTTAAACGACGTCGTGATGGACGTTTATCCAAATTTGGAGAATACGTTTTTTCCCGAATAACCTAGAGCAGCGTTCAACACGTATTCTCCAAATTTTTTTTAAAAAAAAGTTTAAAAGGAAGTATCATTCATAAAAATTAGCATAAAGTCGTAAACTGTTCGTGATCTTCTTCTGCTAGATTATCTGAGTAAGTAATTTTATCGTCGATGTCAAATTATTCGTGATTATGCAATGCTGTACGGATATCAATTATATGCTAGGGTTTTAGGATTCTGGACTTGGATTTTTGCTGGTTCCCTTGTGTTTGTTCCGTATGATGCATAATTTGTTCATATAGTGTAGTTTCGTGAAATATATTTTGTGTTTTTATGGTTGTAGATTGTAATGGCGACTGAGAAACCAAAGTCCGCTACCGAGGAAGTAAAGATGGATCTATTTGAAGACGATGACGAATTTGAGGAGTTTGATGTCGACCAAGGTGGGGATCTCCTCTATCTATAATGTTTTTATCTGGAATTAGATTTGCATTTTCCAGCTTGGATTTCTGTCATTAGTTGATTAACTGTATATTCCTATGATTACAGTGTTGCGTTGAATTTAATTAGCTAGCCAAATTCTTTATGATTTATGCGAGCTGCTCACTGTTATGATTTTGTGACTTATAATTGGAATGATTTTATAAATGCCGACGTATTCAATGATTTTTGATGATTTATTTGTATGCTGTGATCAATATATCCATGGACTGTTGAACAGCTTTATATTATTGAGATTTTTCACCGAAAATTCCTAAAAGAATGAATATCTTCATGCCTTGTACTGCTATTTGGTTTTCATGTTCGTGATGGAGCCTTATACTATAACCATTCAGGGGGATCAAATTTCATTGCTCTTGATTATATCATATTAGAGCCTGACATTTTATTTATACTAGTACAAGTTTCTTCCAAGTTTTTTAGTTTTGTTTGTTTTCTGATTTCATGCTTTTGAATTTGGTAGAGTGGGATGAGAAAGAAGGCAAAGAGTTTACTCAGCAATGGGAAGATGACTGGGATGATGATGATGTCAATGATGATTTCTCCCTTCAGCTCCGGAAAGAATTGGAAGGCAACCTTGAGAAGAACGAGGCCAAGTCTACATGATTTCGCTCCTGTTAGTTATCAGTATGGAATGCTTTGATTCTTCTCATGTCAGATGTAGTGATATATTTTTGAATTCTTATTAACGAAGCAATTTACTGTCAATTTACTGCGTATAACTATTGTTACCCCTGTGCTTTCTGTTCTCAATATATATGTCCTTGACCTTGAGTGCCTGAGTTTTTAGCTAACTTTATCATATTTAGAGTTTGCAATGTGTTTTTAGGTAGAGTAGAACAGTTTGAAAATATTTCGTCATATAGATAATTGAGCTAATTGTGGGTATTTAGCATATGGTTCTGGGCCAAGTAGACCTGCTGGTGCTGGACTTCTCTAGCTAGTGGTAAAATAACGGAGTATAATGTCATGCTGAACAGTCGAGTAAGCTAACTAATGGTGACCTGAATGCACGGAAGACTTGACTCTAGGGTTGTATTGAAAATATGAAATTTAGGAGTAAGAATAGAATCACAGATCATTCATTTTAAACTCTGCAAGTGCTAACATTTGAAGGATGCATTGTGTGGCTATACTTGTTACTCTAGAACAAATTAGGAATGTATGTACATTCTTTTCTGGGGTCTCCTCTGCTGGTTTTAGGTGTCTCACATGCAGGAACTTCTAGTTAATAGCATATTAAGGTGAATGGATAATGAGCTAGTTTGTTTCTGTCTCGTTCAACTGCGCTACAACTCGTTGCTCTTCTTTTGCTAATTTCTAGCTTGTTTACTGATATGTTAGGCTTTCCTGTGAGCGCCAATTTTCAAGAATTAGTTATGTTCCCTTTCTCGTATTAATTTTAAAAACAGCACAGTCTGAAACCCTCAATAATTTATCATATTCCTGAAAATCCTTTGACATACTTTATCTCCAGTTGCTTCGTGCAATTATGTTTTAATGGTATAAAGCATTGGGGTCGAACACTCGTAGGATGTGGTATTTTTGTTTCTTTGAAAGAATATTACTATCCTTCTATCTGTAATGTATTGAGCAGATAAGCTATTTCGTCTATCAGTTCCGATTTTATTTTATTTTTCTGGATAGAGAGAGGATTGAATAAAAAACAAGATACAGGAAAACCTCAAGTAAACACCCTTAATCAAACAAACAAGTGTGCTAAGTTAAGTCAATTTGTTAATTTGGTTATAAATTCTGATCTATTTATCTCCTCTCGGCCCATGTGACAAGTGGGCCCTAGTTTACCTGGGGTTTATTTGGCCCATGATAATGGGTGGCTCAATGATCCCATGTTTAGCATGTTAAGGCTTTAGGTTCAATCTTGTCCAAGGATTTTGTCAACAAATGTGGAGTATTTGAGTTTTTTCCTTAATTATGTATTTAACTCAAATGCTCATTTTCGAGGACTTTGAGTACATATATCTTTGCAATGTAATTATATAAAGTATAAAAATTTAATATTATAACACCAACTATGTCTCTTGAGATCAATGTAAACTCTAATTTAATATGATTAGTTTTAAATATTTAGTTGATTCGCAAATAGAGAAGTAAGTAACGCTTAAATTTTTTGCGCTCTAAATTGAGCGAGTTTTTTTTATTGCATGACAATGATAGTAATAAGACATGAAAGTGATGGTGTTAGTGCATAACAATGATAGTCAAAATGTATGAAAATTATAATGATACACTAATTATGAACTACTTTCACTTAAAATCTACTCACTTTTATTTTGAAAAGCTCTCAAAATATTTTTTGTTTCAAAAAATTCTTAAATTATCAAATTCTTATTTTATTAGGCGCCTGAACTATTATTTTATTTTTTATTTTGCTTTAAAAAGCCCTTACAATTATTTTATGTTTCATAGGACCTTCTTTTGTGATTCATAAGGGGTGTATTTTTTTATTTTTTTTTAGAATTTGATAATAATAGCAATAAATTGGTTGATTTGTTATTTTAGATGATGTACATTACATTAATCATTCATTATGTTAATAATCTAGCTGAGTGGAATACCAAATATAATATGAAAATGGAATAGAGAAATCCAAGTGATATAGTTATACAAAACCAAATAAACACCTAATTATAATTGAAATTAGGCTTCTTCCCCACCGTGTAGGACTTGTATGAAGAAGTAGTAGAGATTAATCAATGACCGTATGAAATTAATTAACAAGGACCATATGAAATTATCATAGAAGCCTAAAAAGTAGAAATAGAAATTAATAAATAAGGACCATATGAAATTATCATGGAAATTAGGCTTCTTCCACCTATTTATATATGACTTTGGTATGAAATCATAGAAATAAAAATTAATCAATAATGTATTTTAGATGCAACTTCTTTCAGAAATTTATCATTATTTGAATTTTTTTTAGGATCGGGCCTTTTGATGGCAACATGCATCTATTTTATTTTTTTATTTTAATATAATTTGGGGATGGATATAAATATATATTGGCTGAGTTATGTATAAAAATTATTAATGATAAATTTATTATAAAATATCAAATATTTGATTAAAAGTATAAAAAATCGAGACTAATGGTGTTATATTTTATTTATTGATTTTTTTGCCCAAAATTTTTACACGCCTTGAAGAATTATTTGATACTCTAATTAAATATTTGATACATTAAAGCAGTTTCATGATAAGTTAATTAATTTCATATAAAATCTACTCATATATATTTATATAATATACAATGCATGAAAATATAATGAAAAATTACAAAATGGTTCACAAAATTGATAAAATTTACAAATTGGTTCTCTGCAGAAAAAAAATATATACTACTGTGCAGGAAAAAATTACACTTCTGTGCAGATATTGTGAACCAATTTGTAAATATAGTCATTTTTTTTAGTAACAATACACTCAATTCATCTAATCTTTTTAACCTTATAAAACACGTTTTCATACCTAATATAAATGTGTTTATATATTTTTATAATACTTTCAAAATTTAAGTATTAAAAAATTTATAAAAATATCACTCTCATAAAACTTGTTCAGATTAATATATTTGGTAAATTTTATTTACAATTTTATGAAATTTTCCCATGTGACCAACGTGAAGTGTGTCTTGACTCTTGATAAATGCAATAAAAAAAAAAAGTTGACTCTTAACTCTGACAGAAGATAATTTTTTTCCTAGTTTCACAAATCACAAGAAATTGACCCTTAACTCTGCCACAAAACTTCTCATAGTTTCACAAATCACAAGAAATCAATGTCCAACATCATACACACAAACACAAGCGATGAAATAATAAATAGAATATCAATTAAAATAATATTCCCTCCGTCCCAATATTTTTTTCATATAGGACTTTCACGCATATTAAAAAAAAATGAAATATGTAAGTGTAAAATTAAATAATAAAATATAAAAAGTGTATTTTATTGACTTTTGTGAGTGTGATTTGTTTCCTTTTTTTGGTGTGAAAAAAGAGTTAAAACATCCATATAAGAAAAGTGTAAAATTTATCTTGGGACAGAGGGAGTAATAATAATAAATAAATAAAAAGTGTATGTTTTATGTTAAAATAATTAATGATAAAATTCAAAAAATTATTTTAAAATATTAAATATTTAATTAAATATATTAAATTGTTTATGATACGTATCAAAAGTTGATATCAATAAAAAAATTATAACAAATACAATATAATATCATTAATTCTGTTTTTTAACACATCTAATGAAGTTTATGATATTTCTATTCAATAGATGATACTCTAAAATTAATTCATGAAACTTATATTCATAATTTTTTCAAAATAAAAAAAATCATACTTACCATTTTAAATTCAACGATAAAATTACCCTACAAGATACTTCATCATAATTATAAATTTAATTTAAGAAACCCTCCCTCCATTAATAAATGTGATTTCCCAATTTAATTAATTTAATGGTTCGTGATATTCTTGCTCTTGCACCGCGGAAAATATATTTTGGGCACACATCTCATCAATCAACATATCCAACGTCCGTACAGACGACCCGCCTTCTTTCATGGCGGCTGCCGCCATGCCAGCGTACTCCGCCGCCTTCCTCCGGGCCGCCACCCCTCCCTCACCGCCCATTATCTCTTTCACCTTTCTCTCCACCTCCTCCGCCGCCACAAACCCCCTAACAGACCCGTCCCTCGGCATAATTCTCAGTCCCAAGCCCAACTCCTCCACCACTAACCTCGCATTCACGTGCTGCTCCGCCATGAACGGCAGCGCTAGTATCGGCACCCCGGCGGAGAAGCTCTCCATCACCGAGTTCCACCCACAGTGGCTCAGAAACCCCTTCACGCCCTCGTGCTTCAGAATCTGTAACTGATCAACCCAATCCGTCACCACAATTCCATTTTTACCCCTCCCTACATAACTCTGCACAGATTCACCCCCCTTTTTCAACGCCCATAAAAAACTGACCCCTGATTTCTCCAACCCCTTCCCAATTTCCCCCAATTGCTCATCTGACACCTCCGCTTGTGTCCCAAACGCCACATACAAAACAGGCCTCCCCTCCTCCAATTTCTCATCAAGAAACCGGACGTAGGAAGGCTTCTGCGGCGGCGGCGGCGAAATCTCCGCCGCCTCACAGAGCGGGCCCACACACCACGATTTGGGCCCAATTTTACTATTCCAAAAGTCAACATACCTCTGCTCAAGCCCATAAACACTATTAACAATCATGCCATGGCTCATCGCCATGGCGACCACCTGCTCTGTGACAAATTCGGCATAGGGGCCGGACGGCTCGATCTCACAAAACGGATAATCAAAATCGTTCCTCGTTAATTTCCAGTCGGGAAATCCCGTCATCGGGAAGGGCTCGTCCTTGGATCCCGTCCCGGCGTGGGGCTTCTCCTTCCCCAAAATCTGGTACATGGTGGACGAAAATGCCCCCATCCCGGAAAACACGAGCCTCGGCACGCCGATTTTGTCGGCTGATTGAAGCGTGAAGCCGAGGAACATGTCGGAGATTACGCAGGAAACCGGAGGGCGGAGGGCATGGAGGGCGTCCTCGAAGCTTTTCTGCATTAGTTTGATGGATTTGACGAAGGGCAAAAAGGAAGACATGGATGTCAATTTGTGGGTGTTCTCCACCCCCGGAGGAACGCCGTCAATGTTCTTGGGGAAGGGGAGTTCGAGTATGGAGACTTCGGTGTCTTTGAGGGAGGCGCGAATGGGAGGGGAGTTGGCGGCGGTGGTGAAGATTGTGACGGCGGCGGAGCGCTGCCGGAGTAGGCGGCAGAGGTAGAGGAGAGGGATGGTGTGGCCTTGAGACATGAAGGGGAACATGGCAAAGTGTGCGCATGGCAGAGACCCCATGGCTTATGTCGAGAGAGAGAGAGAGAGAGAGAGAGTAGTACTGTGTCTCTGTGTATTATAGCGTCCGCATTTTATAGGTGTCATGCTTGTTTCCTTTTTTTCACTTTTTGAAAAAATGTTTTGTAGTTGAAATAATCAGTTTTTCATTTAATTTGGTGACTATATTATAAAATTGACCACAGTTATAATTTATTTTTCAATTGAGAATTTCGAAAATAAGCACAGTGGAATCTTTTATGAAATAGAACTCCATTCTAATAGTTAACTCGTTTTTTAAATAGAGTTTTTTATGACTTCAATTTTTTTTACTTTGTTTTAATCCTATCATATTTGAATTTTTAATCTGGTAAGTTTCAAACTTAGTCAGTTGAAATGTAATGATGATATTACATGATCTTTTTTCTAATTTTAATATATTTAATTATATATAACTTCAAATTGAATTATATATATATTTTTTTTGTATTTCATCAAATTAATTTCTTTTTATTTCTCATTTATTTATATATATTTAAATATTTTTTTAATTTTATGAATTTAATATTTTACACTACTAAAAAAAATTTCATTTGTTAGTTTTTATTATTTAATTGTATATAAGTCTGAATTGATTGACGTTTTTTTTAATTCTTCATATTAATTCATTTTTTTCTAATTTATTTATATAGATATTTAACAACTTTTTTTAATTTTATAAATATATTATTTTACACTATAATAAATTTTAATTGTATTCATTTGGATGCATTTAATTGTATATAAGCTCAATTTGTATAGATATTTCACAAACAAATTTTGTTTTATAAATTTATTATTGGAAAATTACAAATTGGTTCTGTGCAGAAAAAAAAATTACACTTCTATGCAGATATCGTGAACTAATTTGTAAATATAGTCATTTTTTTTAATCAATATGTAAGTCACTCATTTATTATTTTACACTACTAAATATTTTTAATTTGTAATTGAAATTCTTTTAGTCATCGTCATCGTCTTCATCTTGATTTTATAAATTTAATGTTTTACACTACTATAAACTTTTAATTTGTTAGCTTTTTATGCATTTAATTGTATATAACTCCAAATTGAGTCACGTTTCTTTTAATTCGTCAAATTAATTTCTTTTTCTTTCTAATATATATATATATGTGTGTAAATAAATTTTTTAAATTTTATAAATTTAATTTGTTTAAATATATATGTAAATAATTTTGTTTGTAACATATTCAATTTATAAAATCAAGATGAAGATGATGAGGAGGATCAAAATAATTTCAATTACAAATTAAAAAATATATAGTTTAATATATTAAATAAAAAATGTTAGTGAAATATCTATACAAATTGGACTTATATACAATTAAATGCATACAAATGAGTGCAATTAAAATTTATTGTAGTGTAAAATATTATATTTACAAAATTTTAAAAAATTAGTGAAATATCTATATAAATGAATTAATTTGATGAATTTAAAAAAAGAACATCACTCAATTCGGGTTTATATACGATTAAATACATAAAAAAACTAGCAAATTAATTTTTTATTAAGTAAAATATTAAATTTATAGAATTAAAATATATATGTGTATGTATTATATATATATATATATATATAAATTAGAAACAAAAAAAATTAATTTGATTAATTAAAAAAAATTACTAAATTTAAAATTATATACAATTAAGTATATAATAACTGGGGAAAAAATTGAGTCACATCATTATTACCAGTTTGGTAACTTTCAACTTAAGATTGTAGGACTAATTTTTTTTTTTTTTTAAATTTATAGGACGAAAAATAAAAGTCCAAATATAATAAAAAATAAACTAAATCAAAAAGTTAAGGGACAAAAATATCCATTTTCCTTACTTAAATATTATTTAGGAGCTTAATTCAATATTAAGTTCATGGAGTTGTGGGTTACATTTAAAATATAAATTAATAAATAAATAACATTCAAAGAATATTTTATTAATATTCCAAGAATAATTGAGTAATATCTCTTACAATATTCAACAGTATTACAAGCATTTATAAGTTATATATACTATAAGATAACTTAGTCATACAAAAAAAAATGACTAGCATCTGAAGAATAACTTAATAATACCCAAAAATCAATTGACTATACTCTATACTATAAATGTATAGGAAATTATGTAACCACTATATAGTGTGTAAAAATATAATTATAAATAGAATGTCTTGTATACAATATTGAACATGCAATGCAGTGCTGATTTTTTAAAAAATATATTAAAATTTGCGGATCTTAAGCGGGTTTGACCGTCAGTCCCAAAATGTGTTATTATATGAAATATGTGTGTTACTGTGAAGGCAAAATGTGTGTTACTACTTCTTGAAATTTTAATTTTTTGTACTTTTAAATTAATTATAAGAATAATATAATTTTTAATTTTTAGAAGAACAAAAATGTGTTTCTTAATTTATTTTTCATTCTTTTGTTGATTTATATTGTTAATGTAATAATACAACTTTTAATAGCCCACAATATATATTTTTCTAAGGACAAATAAATATTTATACATACAATAACACACATTTGCTTTTATAGTAACACATATTTTCTCTAACAGTAACACATGTTTTGCTCACAGGTTGTGTTATTATATGAACAAATGTGTATATTAATGTAAGGAGAAACATATTTTTTATAAAAATAAATATGTGTTTCTTAATTTATTCATCATTGTTTTAAATCTAGGTATGTTATTTATATAATAACACCTTTTTTACTATTTTATGTGTTACTATATGAAAAAAAAAAAATTCTATAAAAATTAATAAATATTTTTGAAAAAACTAATATTTTTTCTTATAATAACACATATTTTGTTCTTACATTATATTAAAAAAATATTTCTACAAAAATAAATAAATATATGTAAAAAAACATTTTGCATTATAGTAATACATATTTGACCTTATATTAACATACATTTGCTCATATAGTAATACAAATTGAGAGCAAGAATCCTGAAATTTGAAAATAGTCTATATCCGACCCGATCCAATCAAATTCGCGAGCTTTTAATTTTTTTTAAAAAAATTAATATTGCATTTAAGTTTTTGTGAATTATAAATTGATAATATAAATTATTATTATTATTTTTAGAAAGAGAACTAATTCTGTTAATTCTAAAATAAATAGAAAGGTGGTTCAGTATAATTGAAAAATGGAGTATATTTTCTTCCGGTGGCAATATTTTTTCTTTAATGGTAATCAATTACCATAAATTTGTAACATAATTAATTATATATTTTTTTTATTACGAAATATATGATATCATATTCTCTTATTATAAACTGAAATTGTAACAACCGCACGTGGGAGATCACTTAGAACTACATTTCAAAATCACATCGCAGTCGAAATTGTAACCTTTACAAAGGAAAGCCGTCACACCATCACAAGACAGATTAAACTTTTCCTTATGTCAAACTCCATTTCCCAATCTTAAATAGTGTACCTCTAGACAATATGCTTGCCAAGTCATATACTAATAATAAATACATTACCTAACCTATTACTCCCTCCGTTTCGTAGGAATTTGCACCATACGGGACGACACATTTAAAAAAAAAAAAAATTTATATATAAAATAGTGACATATGAGTAAATATGTGTATAGATTTGTGAGTATGCACGTAAATCAATGTTTCTTTTTTTAATAGTGTACAAATTTGTGTGAGACATCCAAATAAAGAAAGTGTGCAAATTCATGTGGGACAGATGGAGTACATTATTTCCGTATGAGACACTGTCTTTATTAAATATTTTTGTACTATGAAATTAATACTATCATATATATATATATATATATATATATTATATTTTATATTATAAAATTAATTTTTAAATATAGTAAATAAATAAAATATATTGTTAATTTTATACTATTAATAAATTTTACAAATTTACTTATTCTGTTTGGCATCTGCTTTAATATTAACAATTAGTAGTAATTTATTATAATTCCTCTTCCGTCCCTTTTTAAATTTTTTATTTGACTTTTCAATATTTTGTTAATGGAATTGATTTGTAGCATTAAATGCATAAAGTAATTTTTAAAAAAATATTAATCAATTTAAGTGAATGAAAATTAAAAAAAAAATTATGAGATTTGTTAGTAAAATTAAATTTAAAAAAAAAAGTTGAAAAAATCAAATGGAAAAAATTTAAAAGGGAGGAGTATCATGAACCACGCATGTGGTTACATATATTTTTAATCTACAACAGTACAAGTAAACAATTCTTCTGATAGAAAATTAACAAACATTAAATAAACATTATCATCTCCTGAAATATAATATATAAATATAACCTCCGACCAACGGTATGTTTTACCTCCAATCCAAAAACAAATTAAGATGAAATATATTTATAAATTTTAATACCACAATAGAACTTAACTAGTTAAATATTGATATTAAAATTTAAATTTGGGACGATTCAATGCATATATAAACATTAACCATAACAAATTAATGAATGAATACATGTGACCACCAATTTTTAATAACTATGATCATAACCCAAAAAATATGGAAACCCATCATGTTACTTGGTTGACTATTCTTTCTTACTCAGCCTATAAATGAACTCCAATATTTACGAATTTATTATTATAGTAACAACTTGAATTAAAATAGATTTTTACATTTTGGACTTATATGTGGACTTGTGGCTTATTAAATTGGTTGACCTGACCTAATTAATTAATTGATGTACGAATTGCCGGCCCGCCTCTGATTTTTATAGAATTTATTTACTAATTATTTGACTAATTCTGCATTGCCGCTTTATGTTTTATTTGACTAAAACCTCAAACCGCGTCTGGTTTATTACTTTATTTTAACTGAGGATTAAAATACTCCGATATATTATTTTTTTGTAGTAATCGGTATCAATATTGAGCAGAAATGATATTTCTATAAATTTTATTAAAAAATAATAATAAGAGTAGGTCTCCCGTGCAATATTGCACGGTGCAATATAAGCTAAAAAAGATAACTTTTGAAAATTCGCGGGTCACACTTCATAACCGGGTTATAACCCAAAATTCGCGGATTCATCTGAGATACAAAAAGCCCACAGCTATAAAACTCTTGTTTCACATAAATCAAATCAACGCCGCATTAAACATTCACTTACATTGGACGATCTCCATGAAAATTCATTAATATTCAATTACAACGAAGAGAGACGAAGATGCTATAATTATTTTGTATTAGTCTGTTCTTGTGTTACTGCATTAATCTTATTATGATACTACATGCATAAGTTTTTTTTTATACTGCATGCATAATATTTTCATACTGCATAATATATATTACTATATGTTCAAATTTTGTATACTACAATATATCATTTATAATACTACATACAGAAAACACATTCCACTATTATACTACATCACAACTGCATGTATAAGATTGTCATACTACAAGAAATATATTATACTACTATAAGAAGTGTATTATGTTACTACATACAAAAAACAAATTCCACTACCTCTACACCATGTTATTATACTACATTACTTATTTCATGCTACTACTACATACATGCAGAATTTTATGATACTACATCATGACTTTTTTGTTACTACATGCAGAATTTTATGATACTGCATCATGACTTCTTTGTTACTGTATTTCAAACAGAGCACAACACAGACAAAAACCCTAAGAAACTACAAATCACTTAAAAAACATTGATCTACATTACGAAACAAAAAAATATATTCACACGAACAAATCAAATGCAGCAACAACCAACAAAATCAACAAACCAATGAAGTTTCGTATGAGAAAGATGTAATGAGATGAAAAATCGCAAACCAAGGAAATTTCGTATGAGAAAGATGAGCAGAGAGTTTCGTATGAGAGAATGAAAGATTACGCAAACCAATGAAGTTTCTGCAACCGATGAAAAACTGAAAGAAAATAGGCGGTTTTTCAATATTTATACTAGATCCGTTTGTAAAATGGGTTAATTGCACGGGGCGGGTCTCGTGCAATATTGCATACGAGTTTTTGTGTAATAATAAATATATGTCTGTAATATCGATATCGTTTATTTTTTTCACAAATTAAACCAAATATCGTTAGATATCGAGAAAATATCGATAAAATATCGATGAATTTCGGGAAAAACTCTAAAAAATAGTGTAAATATAAATATTTGTCACAACTATAAAATTTATTTAAATTTTTTTATTAAATTTATGTATTAAATGTTTGCTCTTAAATTTTTTATAATTTTTAAATTTATCGATATCGATATATCCATCGATATTTTTACAGATTTAAGACCTCTATATTATCATCGATATCGATATTTTTAACCTTGATTTTAATTGTTTGAGTAAGTCTCCTGTGCACCAGTTACACGGTGCAACTCTAGTTCATTTTTAAAAAGTTAAACAGTTTATAACTGAAAAGTTAAACAGTTTATTACTGAAAAATGTATCTTTCATAGTTTAACTTTTCAGTAATAAACTGTTTAACTTTTCAGTTATAAACTGTTTAACTTTTTAAAATTGAACTTGAGTTGCACCGTGTAACTGGTGCATACAAGACTAATCCTAATTGTTTTCGTCCCGTTTATCTGCATCATAAATTATCCTCCTAAACGGTGTGCTAACTCATGCCATTATTACGGGTCGGATTCAAAATTTCATTTTTTAAATATAAATATTATTTTATATATAAATAAGATATTTTGAGCATAATTATTTGAACATAAATAATATTTTATATATAAATAAGATATTTTGTAAAGTTCAAATAAAAGTACACACAATTCTTTTAGTGAATGTGAGACAATAATTTAATAATTCACCACTTATGTTATTTTGCAATATATTTTTTATATAAGTCATTCACAAAATTTTATTTATTTTCATTCTCATATCAGATAATGTGGCTATAACCATTTGAGCTATATTATTTTGTCATTAAATTCAAATCGTAGCTTAATGAAAAATTTGTAGTTTTAATTGAATTCAATATAATAGCATTAAAATTTTGTAATATTGATGATAAATTCATATTTTTTAAATAAATATTGCTTTAGTTATTGCTGTTATTTTAAATTGAAATGGGGAATAATTATTACTTTAACTATATATCATGGTCAATATGCTTAATTATGAGCATTTGTTATTAATATTTATGGGAATATTTATGCTGTTATTAGGGATGGCAACGGGGCAGGTTTGAGACTGGTTTGGTCTATTCCAGGACCCGCCTTCCCCCAATCAGGATTTTTTTGGACCCGAGACCCCCCGCCTCAATTTGAAGTTGGATCCGTCCCGTCCCGCCCCGTGAACCCGACGAGTATTGCTCGCCCCAACCCGTTTACCCGTCTATTTTTATTTTATTTTTATTTTATTTTTATTATACATATCAAATGAATTACGAAAAATATCTTAAATTTTAAAATATAACATTAATATGCATTTAAATGATTTAAACAATAATAAATACACAAAATAGTCCATTTCAAGTTTCAACATATTAAATCTAAATATTTAAAATCATACATATATTGTTCATTGAAAATTAAAATGATAAAATAAATTTATGAACTCTTGTACAACTTCTGTTAGTGACTTTATGAGCATATCTAAACTAATATTTTATGGAATTAATTAATAGCCTAATTTTTATATATTTAATTATATATATTATATAATGTATTCATTAATTTAATTAATTATACATATTTAATATATATTTATATATATATAAATATAATACGTGGGGCGGGTCTACCTAATATCAGAACCGGTCACAGACCCGACAGGTTTTAGATCAAATGGGTCCAAACCCGATCCGCGATCCGTTTAACTGAGTTTTTACCCTTCCCATTTGTGATAGATCCGGATTTAAACCCGACCCATTGTCATCCCTAGTTGTTATTCGGCCTGCATTATTATAACTATTTATTGAATTGCTGTTATTTTTGGGTATTCAGGCTCTCTAGTCTCTAGAAGTAACATAGAAAAAGGGAGCAGAATGCTTTAAAGAGGAGACCTGGCAGATTCCTTTGTCGGTCACATTAAAAGCAAAAAATCAGGGACGCTGAAATGTGAATATAGTTCATAATTTCACTATAGTCGTCGGAAGCCTCCACGGGAAAGAAAAAATATGAACAGTGGCCACGATTTCAATTAAAATCATAAATCAGCATCACGATTTTATTTAAAATCGTAAACATCTTTAAAATCAACCAATTTACATTGACAAAAATTAAAAAACTAAGCATAAAATATAAAAAAATAAAGTTTTATAAAGGATTGATAGCTTAACAATTTTTTAGGATAAATATTTTTATCCTACGAACCAAACATCCTCTTAGTTGAATTCTAGATAAGAATTAAAATTATAAATGCATATAGTAAATAAATTTAAATTTCGATACCTGTATAATTATGTCGAATATATGCAGATCTATTAATTACTAATACACATATCATTAAAAATGAGGGTAGTACTTCTATGAAATTTATATACTTATTGATATCATTACACTTATAAATTAAAATTATGGTGTAAAATTATTATGGTATCAGCTAACACACCTAATGGTATCAGAGAATACACCTTAGACAAACACTTATATACAAATTTCTACGGATGTAAGATCCGTAGAAATATCCATTTTTTAAAAATCGCGGGTCTAAACCGGGTCGGGTCGAATTTGAGTATTTTTTTTTTCAAAATTCGCTTAGCATGTGATTTTCGCTCCCAGATATGTTACAGTTGGGGCAAATGCATGTTACTTTAAGGCAAAACGTGTGTTACAACCAGATTAAATATTGTTTTCTACACATATTCATTTATTTTTGTAGAAGTAAATATTTTTCATGCAATGTAATACATGTATATGATACATTGTATGTGTAACACATATTTATTCTTAATAAAAATATTTTTTATCCTATAGTAACACATATATGCTCATATAATAACACAAATTAAGGAACAAATATGTGTTACAATTAGAGTAAATATGTATTACTGCAAATTTATGTTACAATTGGAGTAAATTTGTGTTACTGCAAATGTGTGTTACATCTAGAGTAAATGTGTGTTATAATTAGAGTAAATGTGTGTTACTGCAAATGTATGTTACAATTAGAGTAAATGTGTGTTACTGCAAATGTGTGTTACAATTAGAGTAAATGTGTGTTACTGCAAGATCAAATGTGTGTTACTGTATACACAAACATTTATTTATCCTTATAAAAATATATATTATATTTTATATAATATATATAAGGTATTAAATGATGTATTAAGTACATGAATAACATATTATTAACATAAACCAACAAAGAAAATAAAAAATAAATTAAGTAACACATATTTATACTTGCATAAATACATTTTTTCTTTATAATTACTTGAAAAGTACAAAAAATAATTTTTTTAAGAATTAGTAACACAGATTTTGCCTAATTGTAACACGCATTTGCCCAAATTGTAACATACCTGGAAGCGAAAATCATATTATTAACATAAATCAATAAAGAGAATAAAAAATAAATTAAGTAACACATATTTATACTTGCAGAAATACATATTTTCTTTATAGTTACTTGAAAAGTACAAAAAATTAATTTTTTAAGAATTAGTAACACAGATTTTGTCTAATTGTAACACGCCTTTGCCCAAATTGTAACATACCTGGGAGCGAAAAAACATATTATTAATATAAATCAACAAAGAGAATAAAAAATAAATTAAGTAACACATATTTATACTTGCATAAATACATATTTTCTTTATAGTTACTTGAAAAGTACAAAAAATTAATTTTTTAAGAATTAGTAACACAAATTTTGTCTAATTGTAACACGTCTTTGCCCAAATTATAACATACCTGAGAGCGAAAAAACCTGGAACTACAAGTTGAGCGAATTTTGGAAAAAAATGTCCAAATCTGACCCGACCCGGTTTAGATCCGCTAATTTTTAAAAAATGGATATTTCTACGGTAGAAATTTGTACACAAGTGTTGCTCAATAATGACAAAAACTTATATAAAAATTTCTGCGGTAGATATTTCAAAAAATAAAATAAAATATATGATATAACCACGCGCACCAGCGTAAGCACGCCGCACTAGCGCCTCACTCCCATGTATATGTTAATTCATTCCCTCACAAACAAAACCCCCCAGGCCCAACCCAATTAAAATTTTGGATCATGCAAAATAATTGGAAATTTTAATATTATTATTATTTTTTAACTATCAAAAATTTAAAAATAAATAAATAATATATATAATAAATTTTAAAAATTGCTTTTAATTTATGTTAGTATAGTAACACATATTTATTTATATAGTAACACACATTTGTTCATATGGTAACACAAATTGAAGAACAAATATATGTTACTATTAGATCAAATATGTGTTACTATCTTATAAAATATTGTTATTTTATATATATTCATTTATTTTTATAGAATATTATATTTTTCACATAATACAAGAGCAAAATGTGTGTTACTTTAAAAATAAATATTAATTATTCACAAATATTTATTTATTTTTGTAGAAATAATTATTTTTTAATATAATAACATATGTATTACATGAAACAATATACTTAGATTAAAAGGGATGATAAATAAATTAAGAAACATATATTTATTCTCATAAAAATATATTTTGCTCATATAGTAACACATATTTGCACATATAGTAACACAAATTGGGAGACAAATGTGTGTTACTATTAAAACAAATATGTGTTACTATCTTATAAAATATTGTTATTTTACATATATTTATTTATTTTTATAGAATAAGTAATTTTTCACATAATGCAAGACCAAAATATGTGTTATTATAAGAACAAATATTAATTATTCACAAATATTTATTTAATTTTATAGGAATAATTATATTTTTTTATATAATAACATATGTATTACATTAAACAATATACCTAGATTCAAAAGGATGATGTATAAATTAAGAAACACATATTATCATAAAAATATATTTTTCTCATATAGTAACACACATTTGCCCATATAGTAACACAAAAAGGGAGACACATGTGTGTTACTATTAGAGCAAATATGTGTTACTATCTTATAAAATATTATTATTTTACATATATTTATTTATTTATATAGGATAAATAATTTTTCACATAATACAAGAGCAAAATGTGTGTTACTATAAGGACAAATATTGACTATTCACAAATATTTATTTATTTTTATAGAAGTAATTATTTTTTTCATATAATAACATATGTATTAAATGAAACAATATACCTATATTTAAATGGATGATGAATAAATTGAAAAAATACATATTTATTCTTATAAAAATATATTTTGTCCTTATAGTAACACGCATTTGCTCATATAGTAACACAAATTGGGAGATAAATATATGTTACTATAAAAGTAAATGTGTGTTACTGTAAATTTAAATGTGTATTACTATATGTATAAATATTTATTTATAATATAATATTAAATATATATTTTAATCTACATAATAATTAAATTAATTGAAAAAAGAACTTAACAAAAAGATAAATAAATTTTTTTTGCATGCAGGAAAATGATTTCATGTTTACTAAAATGGGGGTGGGGGTGCTGGTGTGATTGCATGTGGGGTGCTGGTGTGAATTTAATTTTGGGAGGGAGGGGGGGAGGGGAAGAATTAGTATGCGTGAGTTTTGAGAAATGAGAAAGGCGCGTGAACCTTTTTATTTTGTTTTTCTATATTTAGTAATTTCTACGGTAGAAATTTCTACGTAAGTGTTGCTCTAAAATAATTGTTGTCTATTGTAATTAAAATTTTCATTTTAATTTAATTTTTCGTTATATTTAAATTTCAATCGTAATAATATACTCAATTTAATTTGTAAGAAATTTTTATTCAATTTCAATATTATAGCACAATAAAAAATTTATTTAAAATAAATGTTATTATAGTGCTAAAAAAATAGAACCGATTCGTGAGAGTGAAGTACTCTTTCTATTATAGAGTAGGGCTGAATTGACTCTAAAATAGAAACAACTGTTGGAGATGACCTAATATTCAGAAAATGTATTTTCTAAACTCATCAAGTTTTATATTACTGCAAGAACTCATAGGTTTATATATATTCCACTATATGTCATATAACATTGTATTATATAAAATATCAAATGCTTAGTCTTATACGAACTAAATGTACTGTGTAATTAGAGCTGTTATACGAGCCGAGCGAGTCCGAGTAGTGCAGGCTCGGCTCGGCTCGGTTCGACTCGTTAAGTTTATGGAACTCGACTCGACTCGTTAAGCTTATGGAACTCGTCTCGGCTTGTTAAGAAAAAAGAGTTAGAAATCGAGCTCGACTCGTTTAACTTAAATTGAGCTTGATTTTACAAGTAAAGCTCAACTTGAACTCAAATATCCTGAAAAAATATATTTAACTGATATTATATCAACAACTCTATATTTCAATATATTTACATTTGCATACTACAATAAAGATAAAAATATCACAAATTCATCAGTATAAGTGATTTGAAAATTAGACTTGTATTATTATGTAAAATATTATAATTTTATAGCCTAAATTATATAATATTTATAAAATAATCCTTATTTTTTGAGCCTACCGAGCAGCTCGCGAGCCTAATGAGCCGAGGTCGTTAAGCAAATGAGTATTTTTTAGCTCGGATCATCTTGTTTAACACTTCGAGTCAAGTCGAGCAACTCGTTTCATTTAACACCTGTACGTGCCACTCACATATATATATTTAAAAAGTTGTATTAATATTTTTGTAAAATCACTCCTACCAGCGAAGATAACTTTTTAAAATAATAGGACTAACTTAATTTTTTTTTTTAAAGTTTAAATTGCAAAGTACTGTACAAAAATTTACTTGAGTAGGTTATCTCCAAGTCAATCAGGTGAGTTAGCTCACCCGACCACTAAGCTTCTCACTTAAGTGAGTGAACCGAATTTGATTCCCTCTGGGAACGAATTAAGAGAGATATAAAATTGACTTGGAGATAATTATTGGAGTATTTGAAGACTTGGTGATCTAACTTATAACTACTAACAACTAATATTACCGATAAAAAAAATGTACAAAATTTTACTCAATATCAATGTGTGATAATGATATCTTTATGGGTCACTTACATATTAGTTCAAAAAAATCACTATATTTACAAATTGGTTCAAAAAAATTGCACGGTAGTATTTTTTTTTTTTTTGCACGGAAGCGTTTTTTTTTCACAGGTCCAATATATAATTTTTGTCAATTTATTGAATCATATTGTACTTTTCCCTACCTTTATATACATCTATATATGTTTGTCACATGTGACCTAATACTGCATAAGAAATGCCACCTTTCAAGAAAATTGCTAAAATAAATTAAAGGGTGATTTATAGGTTCAAACAAATTATTATATTTACAAATAAGTTATGTGTAGAAAAAAAATGCTTATGTGCAGAAAAAAAATGTGTTTCTATCCAAAAATTGTGAACCTATTTATAAATATAGTAATTTTTTTTTGAACCTATACATAAATCACCCATAATTAAATTGCAATAAACTATCTATAACTTTAGTTTGATAATACTCTAGAGCGTGGCCCATGATAAATTATGACCCTATGGAAATAGCTCATATACATTTTTACGGGCCCAGGATCTTGTTGGATTGTCCCTTATCTCTCTTTTTTTTTTTTTCTGATTTTTGCTTAGGTATGGGATTTTAATTTAAAAGGATTTAGTTAAAAAAATACTATATTTATAAATTAATTCATAATATAATAATTTTTTATATAAAAATATAATTTTTTTTTGCACTCTACTAATTACTAATAACAACCCCGCCCCCCAACCAAATTTTTTCTCCCTATCTGATTTAACTGTCAAGCCCAAAAGCAAACACAGAAGCACTGCCTAAAAATTAAAATACAAATCATGATAGCTGTATGTTACCCTCTTCATTGCGCACAAATTTATACTCCCTCACTCCCGACTTTTTTTTCCCCTTTTTTATTTTGGATATTTCAATTCTTTTTTTCTATCTTAAGAAGAAAATAATTTACACTCATAAAAGTCAATAAAATACATTTTTTATATTTTATTAATTAATTTCACACTCACATACTCTACTTTTTAATTAATCCGTGTACTCAAATCTTTTGAGAAAAAGACCCAGGACGGAGGTAGTATGTTTTTATTTTAACATTCGTACAAATTTATACATTAATATTGATTTATATCCACACTCACAAAATTATATATATATATTTATGATGCAGAACAGTAGAACTTGCAATATAAGTTGTGTTACATTCCTTGTTAACATATATTATTCCTTCTATTTCCAAATCTATTTTCATTGAAATGAACACGAATTTTATATATTGAGGATTTATTAAAAATAATGTGATTGTTTATTAATACAAATAATAATTTGGAGGGAAGAGTACAAAAGAAAAGTGGAATAGATTTTGAAAATGGATCATGGAGGGAGTACATTACAATTTACACATGAAAGAATTTCCAGCGAAATTTGAATATAGTATGAAATTTATATTATTGTATTCATTAATTAATATTATTAAATTTATAAATTAATATCATTAGAATTATTCACATAATTTCCCAAGTTCATATGTAATGTTATGTTATTAATTTATATGAACAGTGATATTATTAAATGAATATTTTGATATTACTTAAAATAATTTAAATAGTATTGAACAAATCCAATTTTACATGTTAAATAATTTTGATTTGGATGGGAGTGGGGTGGGTTCAAATTCGGATCCATCACGAATTCTCCCCATACGGGCCAAGTAAAAACCCTATTAAACGGGTCGCGGACGGGTTTGGATCCATTTGATCTAAAACCGTCGGGTCTGACACGGGTCCTGGTATTAGGCTGACACGCCTCGAACCCGCCCCGCATATAATATATATATATATATATATATATATATATAATATTAGATGAATACATTATATTATATATGTATAATTAAATATATAAAAATTAGGCTATTAATTAACATATTCATTAAAATATTAGATTAGAAATGCTCATAAAGTTACGAACAGAAGTTGTACAAATGTTAATTAATTGATTTTATCATTTTAATTTTCAATGAACAATATATGTATAATTTTAAATATTTGGATTTAATATGTTGAAATTTGAAATAGACTATTTCGTATATTTATTATCATTTAAATCAGTCAATTGCATATTGATTTTATATTTTAAAATTTAAGATATTTTTTATAATGTATTTGATATGTACAATAAAAATAGGCAGGGCCCACGGATCCTGAAACAAGTCAAACCCGTCTCAAACCCTCTCCGATGTTATCCCTAATTTCTTTATATAAGAGTTTGCCGGTACGAAAACTAGACCGAAAGGCTGTTTGAGGTAGATAGGCCAAACTTCAGTCGAACCATATTTATATAATAATCCACAAATATTCAGCAAAAACAATATACAGAAATTATTGAACTTCATATACAAATTTCATTACATAACATCAAAACTCTACCACTGGGCCAAAAGTTATAATTCACACTCTAAAAATTCTAGTGGTTAATAAAACAAAAAAATATATAGATTTTATATAGAAATAGTTTATAATAAATTCATCATTACTTTTTTAAAATATTAAATATTTAATTAAAAATATCAAATAATTCATCGGGAGTCTAGATAAAAAAATCTACAACAATTAAAATATAATATCAATGAATCCCGACATTTGATATTTTCGTTGAGATTTTTGATACTATTAATCAAATATTTGATATTTTAGAACAATTCTATGGGCTCATTTGGTTCGTAAGATAAAAATATCTATCCACCAAAAACATGCATATTTTTTGCGGATAGATATTTTTATCTTACGAACCAAATGAGTCCTAATAAGATTACGATGAATAAAGTTAATGCTAAACTTTGCCTTAAAAAAAGAAAGAAAGAAATACACAATCATAAAATTAGTTCCGTCACCATCAAAACGCTACCACTAGGCCAAAAAATTATGATTTACACTCTAAAAAATTCTAAAATTATGTGTGATTGATTTATAGTGAATTAAAAATAAGTGAAGTTTGAATGAGTATGAATGGGAACAAAACTTGCTCGAAACGGACTCGCCTTTCATTTATAGAAATAGTCTCAGGATCGCTGCCAAGTCATTCCAAGATGAGAGAGAGAGAGAGAGAGAGAGAGAGAGAGATGAATGGCTACAACATTTCAATTCCAACTTCACCTGAAGAGCTGCCAGAGTTGCCTTCAAATTGAGTCGACTGAGCAGAAGTTCTACAAACAGGACAAGCAGCAGTTTTCATTAGCCAAGAATCTATGCATTCAGAATGAAAAATATGATCACACTTGGCCAAAATCCTGCACTTTTCACCACCATTGAAGCTCTCCAAGCAAACTGCACACTCAACGCTCACATTCCCACTCCCTTTCTCATCCACTCTGTAATCAAAACAGGGCAGTTTCTTGATATCCTCTGGATTCATACGCGGGACAGCCTCGATTCGATCTGGAATCGAGGCTGCCACGCCGATGGAATCGTTCCTAAAAGCCCTCCCTACAACACAAACATGAATAACCATCAGAACAAATATCCCAACAACTAGTAGCATCACAGATACAATGATTTCCATCACCATGACCATCTTTTTACATGCACAAATGATCAAGAATTCCCATCACAAGAAATAATCTTTTTTGGATGAAATGTTATTATATGAAATGAATTCTTGGTGGGAATTTAATTTCATTGAAGGAAAGATGGGTTTCGTTTAAATTTTCTTCAGTGATGGAGTATAATTTAAACAATTTGTTGGAGAAGGAATTTTGACAAACAGGTGGTGTGCTTGTCCAAGTCTAGGAAGGTTTGGTGGGTAAGGAGGGAGGGACTGAAAATGGGGTTTGATTTCAATTGGCCAAAACTTTGTTTTCTTGTGGAATTTTATTATATTTGAAAGCATCCACAGAAATTGCATTGTCACTGACAGTGCCATTGGAATCAACTTATTAATAATATGCAAATAAAACAACCACCCCAATTTAATCTATATAAACAAATTTAATTTAATATTTTTTTGCATAGAACCAACGAATAACTTTTTTTTAATATAAAAAATTAATATTTCACCTACTTAATTAACAATGATAATTAATTTTATTGGCATGCTTAAATCGGTTATATATGACGAAAATGCATAATTAATCATTATTTTCGGATATATTAAAATCGACCTTTTGATTGGAATTGCTACCATGTTTTAAGTTGGGATTTTGTTTGCAACTATTCAAAATCTTAAATTAAATTGTAATTTAAAAAATAATATATAATTTTATTTACAATCGTCCATTAAAATATTCGTAGTTAAGATATTTTATGTTTTTATATAAGCATCTCATGATTCAAAAATAACTGTATAAATTTAGTCATATTAATAATTATACATTCCAGAAAGTAATGGATTGCAGAGAACATGTGTGCGTTTATGCATATAATAACTATTAAGTTGGATTTGATTATACAAAAAAATAATCATATTTATAAATTAGTTTAAAATATTTGAACGGATACATAAATTTTTTTCAAAGAAACATATTTTTTCTTAATTTTTCATTAGTGTATTTTTATGAATTATTTTGATATTTTTCTAAAAATAATTAATAATGTTAATTTCTACCGCTTTACTTACAGTTTGGCAATTAATATAATTTTGAAGTGAAGGAAGTTTATTTAACAAATAAATGAATTAATTAAATAATCTTGAAATAATGGAATATTTAAAGCAACTAGGTTATTAAAATTAATAACACAAAAAAGCAATTCTACAAAGTCAGAGTCACATGAATTCTTTATTTTTAAATTATCACTGTTTAATAATTTCAAGAAATACATATAATTAAACATTTTTAAATAGTAATAGTGTATGTTAAATAGTGACACTTTTATAGATTAAACAATGATACATAAAATGAGAGTTCACAGTGCACGAAGAACTATACATATTGAATTACGAATACATGCATGTTAACAATTTTAGCAAGAAAAACTTGGTAGATAATCAAAAGTAATCTGATTAAATAATCCAAGTGGTTGCACGAGAGGATAAGAGTCCCATCATCATTACGCCCTAGCTAGTTTTGTCATAATTTAAGCGTCATTATTAGTATAATTAATATTGCTGGTAATTAACTACTCCCTCCGTCCCATAATTATTTTCACGCTTTCCTTTTTCGTCCGTCCCACAATTGTTTTCACACCCTATAAATGGAAACTATTACTTTAACTTTATCCTCACAATTCAACTAATCTCATTATTTTAATAATATAACTTTACACAACACTCTATTTTTCTTAAAAGTTGTGCCATCCCAGAAGTGAAAACACCTCTGGGACGGAGGGAGTACGACATATATTCTATGTTATTATAAGAATATATTTGGTTCGTAAGATAAAAATATCTATCCGTAAAAAATATGCATATTTTTTTACAGATGGATACTTTTATCTTACGAACCAAACATACCCTAAGTTTATAATTGGTGTACTGTATTTTGTTTTTATAGAAGAATAGTATTTATAAGTGAGAAAAATCAATATGGGGTTATCCTATGACAACATCATAATTAATTATATAGTACTCCCTCCTATGACAACATAATAATGCACCTGAGGCTGAATATGGAGAGAGTATTACAATATACAAATATGATACTCTCTCCATCCACGAAATTATATATATTATTTTTTTTACAAAACTTTTTTTTCAATTTTTATTTAGAAATTATTTACATTTAAAAATAAAAATTTGGACCCCACATTATTCACATTTTTTTTTGTGCCATTTTTCTAAGGGAAATAATTTAACCGATGGAGAGAAGTAAAACATAAGAAAAGTTCTATAGGCTAGGACAAAACAATCAACCAACCTTTCAGTTATTTTATTTTTGTATAGATTGGTTTTATTGTATTGTATTATATGTGTATTTTTGAACAATATCTATAAATAATTTAATTTACAATTCTCTGCAGTTTAGATTTTTAGATAAAAGTGGATTCTTTCCTACTATCATAATATAAAAATGTAGTGAACATGAGAAGTTACTGCAAATTTTCCAAATCTATTGGTCAGCACTATATATTATTATGGACAAGAAATACATCATTGCTAAATTATCAGAGCTAATCAGATGTCCCCTTCAAAGTCAAGCCTGTCTTCAACTTGTTGATTACACTTAATTTTACAAAGCACCATTAATTACTACTCCCTCTTCCACCAAACTATTTCCCATTTTCCTTTTTTGTTTGTCCATAAAACTTTTTCTCATTTTCTTATTTGAAAACAATCCACACTCACAATAAAATTTTGGGCCCCACAATACTCATACTCTTCCCTTACTTTATCTATCATTTCAATATAATATTACTTTTCATTAAATCTCGTGCCCACAAAAAAATGTAAAAAAAATTTCATGGACGGAGGGAGTATTAATTAATATTCTTACTAGAGTGATTCTACTGTGCACCCGGGTGCACCGTATGCACCCTAAATTGAAAATTAATTTTGACTAATTCACATTCAAATACCCCTCCGCCACCCTTCCCATGTCGAACTTGAAATTACCGTGGGCGGGCAATGTCAATGGAAGCGTCATTAGATATAAGCTGTCTTCCCTGGACGAACCCGTCAATAGCTTTCTTCTACGTGTGGACGACATATATGTAGAAAACATCATTAACCCCATAAAAAAAAAAAATATATAGTATACCTTTTGGAGCCATTTATGATCGATACACGACAACAAAGTGTGTGTGCATCTTCTTTGGGTTTTTTGATGAGGGAGTGAGAGGGAAGGGGGGAATTAGTTATTGGTTGGACAAGTATTTATGTGCATATATATATATATAGTCAGCAGTGCGTGAAAAATGGAGTTGTTTTTTCTTTCTTAGTATGTGAAATTGAATAACTTTAGTAAAATTTGGTGGGATAAATATGGCTCTAATTCTGACTATGGTTGTTTTTGTTCTTTTATGTGGTTGTATGAATACAGTGATTTGATAACGCTAGAACAAATATATAATACTTAAAAAATAATACTCTCTTCGTCCCGTAGGAATTTGCACCCTATAGTACGATACATTTTTTAAGGAAAATGTATTTTATATATAAAATAGTGTCATATTGGTAAATATGTGTATAGATTTGTGAGTGTGCATGTAAATCAATTTTCACTTTTTTGGTAGTGTGCAAATTTGTGTGGGACGTCCAAATAAGGTAAGTGTGCAAATTGGGACAGAGAGAGTATATAATATCAAAAAATAATTTATAATATACAATGAATAATTTATAAATGAATAAACCCAAAAAATAATTTATAATACCTAAAAACAATTTGTAATACCCAAAAAACAATATATAATACCCAAATAATAATTTATAATATCAAAAGAACAATTTATAAATGAATAATTAATATATAAATAATAAACGATTAATACTCAAAGAACAATTTATAAATACCCAAAGAACATCCTATAATACCCAAAGAACATTTTAAAATACTCAAAGAATATCTTATAATACCTAAATAATGATTTATAGTACACAATGATTGATGAATGAATAAACTCAAAAAATAATTTATAATACCTAAAGAACAATTTATAATACTCAAAAAATAATATATAATTCCCAAATAATAATTTATAATATCCAAAGAACAATTTATAAATGAATAAATAATTAATATATAAACGAGTAATACTCAAAAAATAATTTATAATATCCAAAAAATAACATATAATACCAAAATAATAATGTATAATATCCAAAAAAATAATTTATAAATGAATAATTAATAAACGAGTAATACTTAAAGAACAATTTATAAATACCCAAAGAACATCTTATAATACCCAAAAAACATCTTATAATACCCAAAAAATATCTTATAATACCCAAAGAATAATTTATAGTACACAATGAATAATTTATTAAATAATTAATGAATGAATAAACACAAATAATAATTTATAATACCCAAATAATAATTATAAGATCCAAAAAAACAATTTATAAATGAATAATTAATAAATAAATAAATAATAAACGAGTAATACTCAAAGAACAATTTATAATACTCATAGAACATCTTATAATACCCAAAGAATATCTTATAATACACACAGAATAATTTATAATACAAAATGAATAATTTATAAATAAATAATTGATAAATGAATAAACCCAAAGAATAATTTATAATACCTAAAAAGTAATTTATAATATTAAAAAAATATATATAATACTCAAATATTAATTTATAATATGTAAACACTAATACAGAAAAGGGCTTGGAAAGATCACGAAATTCCACTTAGAAAGCGGTTATTTGAGCTCTTCAAGCAAAAACTATCTAAGTTGGGTCTCACTTAGAAAGCAGTTACAAAACCGCTCTCCCAAGTCCTTTTCTGATATTTTTTAATTAAGTTACAGAGCGGTCATAAACCGCTCTCTAACATATTTAAAAAAAAAATTTATAAATACTACTGGTACCATTAGAAAGAAGATTTGAAGAACAAGCATTGATATGTTTAATCGCTAATAAAAATGATAATTAAAAAGAAATGTAGGAAAAATGAAAAACAAAGGAAAAAAAATCTCTGATTCTATCATACCCAGTTCATAATCTTTCCATACATCTACAATACTACATACATCTACAACAAACATTATTTTCCATTTTCTTTATAAAAAAGTAAAATAAATATTAAATTAAAAAAATTAAAACCTTCAATCCTTCGAGGGCTGACTTTTTTGGCGCAATCTCCTTTAATTAAAAAAATTAAAACCTTCAAACCAAGGATTAAAATTTCGCGAAATTTCGGAATTTTGAGGGTACCGATATGGAAATTCACTTGAACGATTATTTTTCCAAAATTTCGGTAAAATTTCGGTAAAATTTTGGGAAATTTCGGCGAAATTTCGATATCGGTCCAGGGTAATTCAAAATGTGCAGATTATCGAGAAATATCGTGGAAATTTCGGTAATTTATCGGTCAAAATTTCGACAAATTTCGGGAAATTTCGATATATTTCGGGAATTTCTCTAATTTGATGACTTGGTACCATTATTGCTTAGACCAAGATGGTCTTTCTTCTTTTACATTTGAGGCTCATAGGACATCATTTTGGTATTAATTGTGTAATATTCAATAATTATGAATAATTGTTGTATCGTTTTATATGTCTTACGTATGTTTTCTTGATATGTTTGTTGTAAGATTCTCATTTTATTGAGATTTTAAGTTCAATTAATGTATTAAGACTAGTAATAATATTGTCTAAAATTTCATGTTAAATTTCCATCATTTTAATGAAATTTCCGTGAATTTTCTATTTTTTACCGATATCGATATTCGATATCGATATTTCCACCGATATATCCATAAATCCAGGATACCGATATTTCCGTCGATACCGATATTTTCATCCTTGCTTCAAACACACAATCTCCTGAGCCTCTTCTTCATTCTTTTTTTTTTTCTCTTCTTTTTTCTTTTCTACATCCTCTTTCTTCTCATGCAATCATCAATTAAAACCTTCAAACCTTCAAACACACTGACTTCATAAATAAAAAACACGATTTAACCTTAAAAAAGAATTAATCATCAATTAAAAGAAAAGGTTTTAAAAAGGAAACCCTTACTTCACCCATTTGTTTCACCCATTTGTTTCAAGAAATGCGCTTAGATCCAGTGATTTTTTTTTATTCAAGAAAGGCGCCTAGATCCGGTGCCGGCGACGCGCCCGCGGTGTCTTAGTCATCTTCTTCGGCGACGCGCCTGCGATGCCTCAGTTGTCTTCTCCGGCGACGCCTCTTTTGTAGATCTATACTCAGCGGCGCCTCTCGATGCTGCCTGATGCACCCCCAACGCCTAAACGCCGTCGCCTTCGATGCCGCCCCCAACGCCTGAACGCCGTTGCCTCGATGCCACCTGAATGCCGTCGTCTCGCCTCCTGCCATGTTTTTTTTAAGGATTCGACTATTATAAGAGAGAGAAGAGAGATGGAGAGGAGTTTTGGTGAGAGAAAGAAAAGGGTTTCTTATTGTTTTCAAACTTTCTGGGCCTAAATGATATTTAGTGGGCTTTAGCGGTTCAAAGACCGCTATCAAGCTTATAGCGGTTCCCAAACCGCTTTGTAAGCTTTTATTTATTTATTTTTAAATATTTTTTTTATGTAGCTGTTAGAAACCGCTTTGTAAGCCTTTTTGTTTTTTTTTTAATTATTTTCGTATTTACTTAGAAAGTTCATTTGCTAATGAGTTCTCAAAGTAAAGCTATGCAAAGTGTTTTTTATAGTAGTGAAAGAACAATTTATAATTGAATAGTTAATAAATAAATCATTAATAACAAGTAAAACTCAAAAAACAATTTATAAATACCCAAAAAACGATATATAATATCTAAATAATAATTTATAAGATGCAAAGAACAATTTATAAATGAATAATAATAAATAAATAATTACTTAAGGAGTAATACTCAAAGAACAATTTATAAATACTCAAAAAACATCTTATAATACCCAAATAATATCTTATTATAAATTATTCTTGGGGTATTGTGAGTTGTTTTTGAGGTATTTACTTATATTTATTTTTGGGGTATTGTTATTTGTTCTTCGGATATTGTTATTTATTTTTCGGGTATTGAGAATTGTTCTTGGGGTATTGTGAGTTGGTCTTGGGGTATTTACTTATATTTGTTTTTGGGGTATTGTGATTTGTTTTTCGGGTATTGTTATTTGTTCTTCGGGTATCGAGAATTGTTCTTGAGGTATTGTAAATTGGTCTTTGAGTTTTTACTTACACTTATTCTTAGGGTATTGTGACTTGTTCTTGGAGTATTGTAAGTTATTTTTTGGATATTGTATATTGTTATTGGGGTATTTTTGTATAAATTTGGGTTATTTGTTTATTTTGTTAAAGAAAATGAGGTGATAATTTAATGGGATAGAATCGTAGATTTGCTTGTATTATTTCGATAATACACATGTTATTTAAAATTTTGACGAACAAATGCGCCTCCTTCAACTTTTTTAATATTGTTGATAGGCGAACTAAAGCAAACTACTGGTAAAGGATTACAAGAATAAATGCTGGAGTAGCTAGCAAACATGGAGGAGCTAGCCAACACGGAGTAGCTAGCCAACACGGAGGAGCTAGCCAACACGGAGTAGCTAGCCAACATAAAACTACACAAGGCAATGAAGCTCGCCCAGACCCCGGAAGCCTGAGGCCAGCTTATCGATCGGACAAGAGAGGGGAGCTCGCGAGGGAGCTCGCCCACTAAGGGGTAGCTCGCCCGCGAGCATAGAGACCGAGCCGAGGCCCATCCCTACGCTGCCCGAAAATAGCACAAGGCCTAGGAGCTCACCCAAGGAGCTCGCCCAGGATCAGTGCACCTACGGGATGTGTATATAGATCAGTTAAGTATGTAGTAGGACGGGGCATTGTAAATGTAGCATTGTGAGGGACCAAGGCGAAGGTTACGGACCTTCGTCAACACCGGAAGCCAAATAGGCTCGTAAGGTGCCACCTCACACTTGCACACCTATAAATAAGACCTCTCTTGTAACTATTAAAAAAAATTAATCCCAATTATAATACACAACAACTTTCTCTCTCTAACTCTCCACTTTCCCTCTCTATTATATCCAAGAATACAAAATCTTGGATTATTGTTTGGTAGAATTAATACGTTATAAGAGCCACATAAATACACCGATTAGTAAATTCTATCAACAAATATATCATTTTAACTATTAATCAAATTTATAATTTAAATAATGTTTTGCAATTTATAGTGTCACTTAATTGTATTCTATCCTAATTTATTTTTAAAATCAGTAAAATATCTTAAATGCAATACATAATTTCTTAAATATATGTGAATAGAATTGATCTATAAAACTTTGATTATAAGCAATAATATTATAAAAGTAGGGAGGAGTAAGATTAATAGCCGTAGGGTATATAAATATCCTCATATATTGGAAATGGGGTCCAATTTCTTAATCGTCATCTTTCTTCAATCATATTTCGCAACAAAGAGTCACAGGATCCTTTGCTATGTGTTTCAGGCCACTTGTAGTCTATAAAAATCTGTTCATAAGGTTTTTCATTATCAATACCCCAAGAACAATTATTAATACCCTAAAAATAATTTAGTTATATTCCGAGAACAATTATTTAATACCCAAAAAACAAATGTTTGCAATACCCCAAGAACAATTTGATATACCAAAAAATACACAGTGCGACGTGTAGTGTATGTCTCTGAAAAAATCAAATAAAATTTAAAATTAAACTAAAATTAAGATGCATACTTAATGCATTCAAGTGCATGCTAGAATTTGCGTTATTTCTTGATTCGAGGGCGGGGGGGAAATGTGGTGGCTGGGGTAACCAATCGAATCAACTGTGTACTTATAATAGTTTTAAAGGAGTGTGCAGTAAGTTGAGAATGATGACAAGAATCAAAACTTGCTACCAAGTACAGAAAGTCACATTGATGGAGATATTATCAAAATAGATGCTAGTTTTAGTCTAGAGAATACAGAGGCGACACGGTGGGTTTCATCATTGAAATTATTGCAAGAAGATTAGATTTGAGTCTTGGAACGGAACTTATGGCTATGGTGGAAGGAATATATATGGAGATGCATGCGAAGAAGAGAATTTAACACAATTTACAATCCTTTCCGATTCATTGGCATGGAAGATGTTCAACTAATTGTGAACGAAAAAAGAATATTTGGCCCAACTCTAGACACTATTTGGAAAGAAATGAGGAATGATTTAGTGAGGGCCATCTTTTACATCCCTAGAACGAGCAACGTTGCTGCTAGGAATATATGTATCTTGTCCTGAATTCGTTAGTAAACTTCAAAAAAGAGTCATCCTTAATTCATGTGGCTCAGAAATCGCATCGATCGGTCTTCTCACATGCAAGCTAGCTAGCTACGAGATAACTAATGAGAGGGAGGGTTAGTTTTACCTTAAATTAAAAGAAAGAAATTTATCCAATCATCACATATATATTGCCATTAATTAGAACCTCAATTAATTTATAAACAGATGTCTGAACTAAAAATTTAAACTTATAAAGAAATATAAAATTATTTTTTATATATAATTAATATAGCAGAGTATAAATAAAACCGAAATAAATATATCGTAATTTGATAGAGTTTGAAAAAAGAAAAAGAGGGGGCTTAAACTCGTATTCTTCGATCTCCTTAGTTTTTGGATAATTAAATTAAACCACAACCTAAAAGAAATTGAAGATATTGACCCAAGACTTTAACAGAATTGATAAAAAATGGTCAAAGGGTATATATATATGTTGAATTAAACTGGAAATAGAAGACGATCACAACCATCAATTTCCCCGATAAAATTCATTGTTTTCCCCATAATTAGTTTTTAAATATAATCGGAGCCGTTAATCAAGATCTAGTCGACGACTTCTCCAACTTGTTTCTCATATATATATATATGTCCAAAATTACAGCCATAAATACAAAACCATTTGTTTCTTTTGCTTATGCAAGAACAATAGTTTTCACCTTTTCTTATTCATATTAATTAGTATCTTCAAATTCCTACTTCTTTATTCCTCTAATCCCCTTTCTTTAATTTTCCTCTTTGAGGTTTAGAAATGGGTTTCGATCCTGAAGCAACGAGGACACTAGTTGGAGTCATTGGTTTGTGATTAATTTGGATATCTCTCTCTCTCTCTCTCTCTCTCTAAAACCCCATGCATGTGTGCAAGCATCATCATTTCATTATAGATACTGTTATAGCGAATTCATCTGAATTCAGTTGCATGCATTGTACGTAAATGAACCACAATTTTATTTCACATTCTTTATCTAATTATTTTAATTCTATGTCCATGCAGGAAATGTCATTTCCTTTTGCCTGTTCCTTTCTCCTGTGTAATTCTCTTAATTTCTCTCTCGTTATAGTATAAAATTGATATCATAATTAGACGAAATTCATAATTATTCGGTTTACACAAAATGCAGACCAACTTTCATCAAGATACATAAAGAAAAATCGGTCCTACAATTCGTACCGATACCTTATCTCGCGACATTCCTCAATTGTGCTATGTGGACGTTGTACGGCATGCCCTTCGTCCATCCCGACAGCCTCCTCGTCATCACCATCAACGGCTTTGGTCTCGTCATTGAATCCATTTACATCACTATCTTCTTCGTCTACTCCGACTGGGCCAAGCGCGTAAGACCTAATTCGACATGCATCAATCATATATATATACTCCCTCCGTTCCATAATAAGTGTCGTCTCGATTTTAACATCAAATTAATTAATTAATTTTCAGCGCAAGATGTTGATGACCCTAGCTGCGGGAGCCGTTTTCACTCTCGCTGTGATCATTATTACCGTGGTGTTTTTACATGGGACAAAGTCTAGGTCGGCCTTTGTCGGAATTCTTTGCATTATTTTGAATATTTGTATGTACACATCTCCCCTCACCATCATGGTACGTATTTATTTATTCCACGTATCTAATTAATTTTACCAACACTAATTAACTTAAATGATTACTAATTTTTGTTTTTAACTATATATATATAAAAAATGAATACAGTCAAAAGTTATCAAGACGAAGAGCGTCAGGTACATGCCTTTGGCTCTCTCAGTGGCCAACTTCTGCAACGGCATCGTTTGGTCCATCTATGCTCTCATCAAGTTTGATCCCTTCATTTTGGTAAAGAGACCATCCCTACATTTCAATATTCTCATATTAATTTCATCCATAATTAAATTGTGCAATCTCATGAATTATGTATATCATCTTTTTCAATATTGGTTAATTATATATATTAGCTAGTCTTGCATTTTTCATTCAAATGTAGCCAGCCTGCATGTTTTCAGTCCGTGCACTCGTCACGTTTTAGTTAATTGTATTCACTCCAGTTGCACTGTTCACTTGGTGCACATGAGACTGACGGCTGGTTTATGTATAGATTCCAAATGGTTTGGGGACATTCTCGGGATTGCTGCAGCTGGTGTTGTACGGAACATACTACAAAACGACCAATTGGGATGAAGACGACACAAAATCAGACATCGAACTACAAGATCCATCGAGGGCTTAATCAAAGTGGCTCGTACGACATCATTAATTAAATATTAATGTCGCAATAAAAGATCTTATGTGATCAATTAATGGAGTTGAGTTGTTGTTGAACTTTTATTCTTATGTCAAGAATAATTGTATTCCGGCTGTAATAACACTAATAACAGGCATATGTATATGCCAATTCAATATATGAGGAGTCATTTTGATGAGAAATTAAGTAAGTGTTGGATACATTATATATATATATGTTCTTTCATCAATTCGAATAATTTTAATTATATAAATATTCGATAGACAATATATATAATTAATAGATATTAGGATTGATCTTATATAAAATAGTTTATGGATTTACAACTATCAGAATAGTTAATATGTTTTAATTGAATAAAATTAACAAAGTATATATAATTTTTAATGAAACAACTATTTTTTAAAATAGAAATATGCAAATCAGTTCAATGGAAAAGCTTGTTTAATTATGTAGAACTTTGTGTTGGTGTTAATGTACTTTTTACCGTTATCTTATTAATATATATATATATATATGCACTAATCAGTGTTAAAACTGACTTTAATAAGGAATAGAGTTGCCTCCTGATCTCCTTTGATTGATTTAGTATTATAAAATTAACTTTAAAACCTTTAAAATTCAAAACATTTCCACAATATCAAACTTTTTGTCGATACTAATGTATTTCTTTCTTCTTATCTACACATGTGAAGAAATAAACGTATTAAAATATATTAGTAAGAATTAAAAGGATAATTTTGTAAACTCTTATGCATAAAGTAAATAAATGAATTAAATTATGTGAACATATGTTAACCCAAAAAATGACATTCTTTATAAATTTAAAATATTGTAGACATAAAACTCACCAGACCACCGGGCTCCTCACTTGAGTGAGAGACCCGGGTTCGATTCTCTTTGAGAACGAATAGGAGGGAGATATAAGGTTAAGGAAACTTGGTGAACTAACTTCTAACCATTAACATTAACGATTTGAAACTCTAAAATAGTTTTGTTCAAAAACTGTGAGAATATCTTTTAAAAAAGTTGTTTTAAAAATTATTTTTAGAGTTCTGAAACAGACACCAAGTAGAAAAACCCGACACTACTAATAATAAAAACCGGTATATTTATAAACAAATTTCATCTCCAACACAAGCCCATACAGAAAACATTGCTAAACGATATAAAAGAAGAAAGAGAATAAAATGAATTAATAATATCGATAAAATGTCGATGAAGAATACTAAGAAATCAACATTTTTCTAAAGCTTTACAGCACATCTTGTGAGCTAATTATCCACAACTATCAAACACATTTCTGCTCAGACGAAATCCCAGTTTTTCTTACACAGTTCATACATTCATTCATTCGTATAAATCGACCAATTTCAAGGACCACGATACGTACGGAAACAGAGACAACCTTGCTGCTGATCGACGGGGATCATTCCGCCACCTTTCGTCGTATCAATTGCCTCCAACATAGTCACCACCTCATCCATTTCAGGCCTCTTGTCCGGGTTGGCGTCCCAGCATCGTTTCATCACATTAGCAAGCCCGCTAGGGCAACATCTGGGTATTTCGGGCCTCAAATTCTGCACACAACATTTTTTTATTATGATTATAAATCCGAGAAAGGAGGGAAAAGTAAGTGGTCGAGAAGTTAGTTACCTGCCGGACAACTGCTGATGTCACTTCGGAGAAACTGAGATCGGGATATGGCATGTCGCAACAATATATCTCCCATAAACAGATGCCAAAACTGTAGACGTCGCATTTTCTGTTGTACGGGTTGCCATTCAAAACCTGCAGCTCGTTATATAAGATTGTAAATTGATTGACGATTGAGGTTCCGTCTCTTCAAAGCTCTAAATTCTGTTTTTCTAGTTAGCATGATCATAAGAAAAGAGCAATACTCCTATACACCAACTACGCAGTGCAACTAATACTTATTCAATGAAAAAAAAAACTAATACTAATAATTTTTAGTAAAACAACTAATACCATTAAAAATATATAATTGAGTTGCAAAGTATACCTATATACATGTTATTGTCATAAAAAAAGCTCTTTCTTTCGTCTTTCTAAATGGACTCTAATTAACTTGATAGATGAGTTCTCCTTATATTGGAACAAGCAAATTGGAAAACCGAACACCAGAGCAAACAAAGTTTTGGTACTAGTAATAGTCCTCGTGTTTTGTCTAAAATGAACAATGTAAATACCTCGGGAGCCATGTAACCAAGGGTTCCCGTCTCTCCCGTCATATCATTTGGATTCGAGGCTTCTACACGAGCAACACCAAAATCGGCTATTTTGACTGTTCGGCTTTTGTCTAACAACATATTCTCTGTTTTAACATCTCTATGAACGATCTTCTGAGAGTGAAGGTAACTTAACCTACGAATCAAAACAACTGACCTTATTTACTTCTTACGAATATAAAGGTCGCATGCCACTTCTCAAATTAACCACAGAAAAAAAAATCAATAAATAAAAATTACAAAAAAACTGCAAAATCGAGATAGAAGGTACCCTCTAGCAAGATCAAGAGCCATCTGCACGACCACTTTAAATGCTAGCTTCTTTCTCCGGTTCTTTATGAGATAAGATTTCAGAGCACCGCCCGGAAGATATTCAACAACAACACAACATATGTTACTAGGCATCCCAATGTGACCGTTTTCTGTTTGAATGTTAAGCCCAGAAGAGCCCATTGTTGCGCCTATAAACTGAATGTAGTTTTAGATAATCAGAATATTATAGTAACCATACAATAACAAAAAATCTATAGTTATGTCTTAATAGCACGATCATAATATTAAGAGAACTGTATAAAGATGGTCTACTGGTTAGCTAATTTAGCAAAAGAAAACTCGGAGTAGAAACAGACATCGACCTTTGTTACATTAGGATGATCAAGTTTATGCCAAACAGCAACTTCTTGTGTAAAAGCTGCTCGCAGGGATGCTATTTCAGATTCTGTCCTGTGGCCCTCTTCCCCCCAATCAAGCAGTTTAACTGAGGATCACAGGAAGCTACCAAACTCTTAATAAGTGGAATAAACAATATCAAGTAAACGAGATCAACTAGCAAGGCCCCATTGTTAAAACATGTACACTATTTAGAAAGTACGCAAATTAGCACAAAGTAGGCAGAGGTGTATGAATCACAATGGAAAGTCAGAAAATATCGATAAAACAAAACGGGCAATCAAATCACACTAGATTAGCTAGAATCTATATTACCTTTTTGTCCTGAAAAATAAGTAAACTAGAAGCGCCTGTACCTAGCTTAATTGTAAGCAATGAAGTTTTGACCTCAAAGTTGCCACAGATGGTATACAAGATTTACTTAGATCTCCACTATCATTCGATTGTTGTGTTATGTGATCCTTCCAACAAGTACATTCAGTTCTTTACAATCTTTGGTTTATTACTCTTTTCATTTAACTAAGAAGACTAGGGAGATGAAGATATTAGTTTTTCCATCAACTTATTGCTAATCCAAATTTTGCACAAGTCCTCAATTGGAATCCACGAGTCTTAAGGTACTTGTTCTATTAGTTTCAAGATTAGATGTGATCAGATAAGTTAAACCGACACGTAAATGAAGGGTATAACTTAAAATTGTTGACTTACGAACTATCGTACCTTTAGTTAGTTGACTAAAAGTAAAAGAGTAATACTTTTGATATTCATTACTTTTTCTTGGGACCACTGAGTTTATTATAAAGTAATGGTTAATATAAAATATGATGTCCTTGCATTGGAAATTAAATATGTGGTTGAAGTTATTTAAAATATGGGTTTAGATGCATCACATAACAAAAATGTGTATATGGAAGAAAAAATGTTAACTTTTTGGTTGGTACAAAAAATAGAAACTTGCACTCCTCAACCTTACCAACTTGGGACTCTCTCTCTCTATTGTAAATATCATTCAAACATCACAATCAATAAGTCTATACAGTAGTTAGCAACGGTAAACGAATCTCCTTTCCAGACAAAAAAATGCATCCCTCTTTAATTAAGTCAATGGTTATGCGAATAGCTCACCGACACTTTACACTGTGCCATAAACAACAAACACAAACAACTCTGTAACCGAAACTTAAATCCCATCTGTTCCGAAAAAGATTTAATCTTTGCGCCTCACAATCACGAAAATAAAAATGTATACATGTTATTTGATACACATGACGTGTCTTAAAGGTAATAGAACCCCAATTTGACTTAGCCTTATAGTAACCTTGAATGGATATAATATTCAGGTAAAAAGCCAAGATCCTACATTCTTGGTAGGAGTTAACTTCACTATTCTATCTTCACTTTATTCTTTCGGTTAAAATAATAGACATCACTTGTGTAATGACTAAACAACTAATTTTTCTCAGGTATCCTAGAAAAGATGCACAAGTCACAACTTAAAAAAATGAAAATAAAATTATGTTGTATCACATGAAAGTTGAAAAATACCAGCCCAAGTTATTACAGCCACCTCCAAATTCAATCCAACCCGTGCCACAAGTCACGGATTCCATAAGAGAGCATTCATTGTGCCTGTCTAACTCCCCCACCCAAAACAAATCCTTTAGATAGAAAAAGAAAAGAGAAAAAGGGGGAAAAAAACCCAGAAATGCATCTATCTTACAGTTCTTGAGCTACCCCACAAGGGGACACAGAACATTAATGGCTGACTTATCAAAAGAGCTTTCATATTGGGCCGACCATATATTATGATGACTTAAACACACTCATTGTCTACTATTTAATCAATCAAATTTTTTACAGGAAACATAATTTGAGAACTTATTGCACAGATGCTTTAACACTTTGGAAGAGGTGGGTCTTAATTTAATTCAAATGAGATTTGCAAAGATAGCATTATATTAGGCAGCATAACAAATGACGACAATCATGAAATTGGGCAAAGATTTTGTAAAATAATTCAAATGACAAAATTGCAATTTAACTATGAGAGACCCCATAAACTGACAAAAAAGGGAATCGATCGAAACAGAGATGTAACCGGTGAACGGAGACTCACCGGCAACATCATGGCCGTCGTAAACGCCACGGTGGACGGTCCCAAAGGTGCCACGTGCAAGGACGCTCTTGATGATCAACTTAGCTGGGTCAATTTCCCACTC
The DNA here is from genome assembly GCA_026898435.1 of Prunella vulgaris. Classification (NCBI taxonomy): domain Eukaryota; kingdom Viridiplantae; phylum Streptophyta; class Magnoliopsida; order Lamiales; family Lamiaceae; genus Prunella; species Prunella vulgaris. Next base: position 1,326,537 of record JAPKLY010000001.1, read on the forward strand.
TTGCCTCTGTCTCCGGGAGGTGGAGGTGGTGGTGGCGGCGGAGGCGGAGATAGCCGGGACAACGGCGGCGGGCAAAGTGGGGATTGAAGAATCGTCTTGACTCCTCTTCTTGTTCTTCTCCAAAGTCAAAGCCCTGTTGAGGTGGCGCTCGAGCTGCTCATCCAAGCTTTTCAAATCAATTTGATCTGCCCTCACAAACCCATTACTGCTTTTCTCCATTTCTGCACAGAATTTGCACACTCGATTGAAAGGGGTGCTGTTTATTTACATAGATTGCAAAATCCCTTGATTTTTCTTGATGTATCAGGGGTTTTGAAGGGGGAATTTAATGGAAAAACAGGGAAATGGTGTGTGTTAATATGAGTTAAGAGAGAGAGCATCTCCATGTGGGCACATGGAATTGCCTGAAGACAACGTGTCTACGTGACCCACACCCTTTTTCTCCTATCCTTCTAATCCTTTTCTTTACTACTACTTAGCGCACATCTAATCTAATCTGGTTTATTAGATTAGATGACGATGGATTTAATTTATGTGTATTTTTTTAGTCTTAATTATTTAGTACAAATGGTGGTAACTATTTAGTGTAAATAGTTGATATTTAAGTATATATTGCCAAAGTTTTATGCATTAGATACACTGTATAATTTAAAGTATATTTTTAGAAAGTTGGTGTTGATTGTATAATAGTTACTACAGTTCAATTATAACTATTTAGTGTAATCAATTCGAATAGTTCAATGAAAATAATCCCAGTTGTTTATAAATATATTTGAGTTATGTGATGCACCTATTGCGCAAGAGATTTACTTAAATATATTTTAGTTACACGGTGCATTTATTGCATAAGATTATGTGCTCTTTCGATTTGCGATCTTTGGATAAAGCATTATGGTTTCTCCATCTTATCCATTTTGAGTTTGTAAAGAAAATTTCTCTATCCAAATACCTAAAATAGTAGAGTGAACACTTGCGCAGAATATTCTACCGTAAAATTATTCAAATTTAAAAAATTTGAGGGCTTGTAGGTTGGATCAGATCTGGGCATTTTGTTTAAATTCGCGCAAGCTACAAATTTCAAGTTTTTGCTCCCAGATATATTACTCCCTCCATCCCAGAAGACATTGCGGTGTCTTTTGGGCACGAGGTTTTAAAAAAATGTATAATAAGTACATTTTTATGAATATTATATGTGTGTTGTGAGAGTAGAGTTTAATAAATGCTTTCCACTTTTAGGCATGCAAACTTTTTGTGGGACAAACCAAAATAGAAAGTATGCAATGTCTTTTGGGACAGAGGGAGTGTTATATATATATATGTGTGTGTGTGTGTGTATGTTTTACTGAAAAAACAAAATCTGTATTATTAATTTTTTAAAAAAATATTTTTTTGTACTTTTCAAATAACTATAAGAAAAATATGTATTTTTGCAAGAATAAGGATGTGTTACTTAATTTATTTTTTATTTATTTTGTTGATTTATGTTGATAATATGTTGTTAATGTACTAATACATCTTTTTCTTACATATGTTATATAAGTACAATATATATAGTTTTGTAAGTACAAATAAATATTTGTACATACAGTAACACAAATTTGATCTTACAGTAACACACATTTGCTCTAATTGTAACACACATTTGCATTTGCTTCCTCAATTTGTGTTACTATATGGGCAAATGTGTGTTACTGTAAGGATAAAATGTGTGTTACAATAAGAAGAAATATTTATTTTTTAATTTAATCATCATCCTTTTAAATTTAGATATATTCATTCATGTAGTAACCCATTTTTTTACTATTTTATATGTGTTATTGTATGAATAAATAAATATTTGTGAAAAATCAATATTTGTTCTTATAGTAACACACATTTTGCTCTTATATTATGTGAAAATTATTTATTTTATAAAAACAAATGAATATATGTAAAATAACAATATTTCATAAGATAGTAACACATATTTACTATAATAGTAACACATATTTGCTCCTCAATTAGTGTTACTATATGAGCAAACATGTGTTATTGTCGGGTAAAATATATTTTTGTTAAGAACAAATATGCATTTTTTTATTTAATCATCATCCTTTAAAAGCTAGGTTTATTGATTAATGTAGTAACACGCTTTTTACTATTATATAAATAATTATTCTTCTTATAATAATACACATTTTGCTCTTATATTGTATAAAAATGCTTAATTCTACAAAAATAAATGAATACATGCAAAAATATATATATATTTAGTCTGATAGTAATACACATTTGCGTAATAGTAATATGTATTTGCCTATATAGTAACATAAATTGGGAGCGAAAATTTGAAACTTACAAGTTGCGTGAATTTTGAAAAAAAATGCTCAGATTCGACCAGACCTCGAATTTCTCAATATGAATAGTTATACAGTAGAATATTCTATATAAGTTTTTGTAAAATAATCATATACTCTTCGCTCCTTCCACCATGACTGTCGTCCCTTCGCCTAAGGTAAGCTCATTGGCCACAACCATTGTTCCTCTCCACCACAACCATTGTTCCCCACCCCCCCTCCCCCACGCCCTCGAGGTTTGTGATTTGGAATTTTTCTTAATAGGATTATGGTTTACTTCTAGATAATGTGATCTGAATTGTGATTTCAGTAGATTTTTATGCATTTAATCAAAATATTTTGGCATTTTTTTTAATCAGATTTCTCTGTATTGCTTGTTATATATGTCATTTGCAATTTTTTAGCAAAATAAATTAATAATCAACAAAATTTTCTTTTATGCACATATATTTGAAATATATGCAAACAAAATTTAGTATTATGCAAAAATGAGAGTTGCATATATGCAAAAATAAAATTGTATTATGTAAAAATGAAAGTTACATATATGCAAAAATAAAACTATATATCTATAACATATGCAAATTAAGATTAGTATTATGCAATAAAATTGATATGCAAGGATTAACAATTGGGTTCACAAAAAAGATTATTAAAAATAGACTATTTTTTTCCTAATTTAATACCAACATAAAATTAAAAAATAGCCAGTAAAAATTAAATAGATTCAACTTCAAAATAAATAGATAAAAAAAGAAAGAAAGAGGCCACAAATGTAACACACAAAACCTTGCTGTAAAAGAAAAAAGATAATGAATAAAATTAGACTAAAAAACAAATAAATTCAAATTCAAAATTTTAAAAGAAACAGAAAAAAAAAACTCAACAAAACCTATCAACCCTGGGAAAACACTATTAAGTTATGTTTTAAAAAGCGGAAGTGGACGATGAACCCGACTACTTAGAATTTTTGGTCGGACCGGGTTCGATCGGTCAAACCTTTAATAAAGCGGTTGAGCCGGTATGATGTCATGATTTTATAAATATATGAATTATGGATATCATCTTTTCCCTTTATTATATATATATATATATATATATTCTCATGTTGTATTTATGTTTCATCTTCTAAAACAAAAAGTAAAACATAACCAAATAAATATATCTCTTAATATATTTTACTAGTCTAATACTCTAAAAATATAATTTGTCATTTTTTACAGTTTCAATGATATATCACTACTTCTAAAATTGCTATCATCATCACTGTAAAGCAACATATATTTCCTAAAATTGCTATCATGTCTCCCTATATATATTTATATACACCCAATACCCATTATCACCATCGTAAAGTAATAACAATTAAAACTGTCATCGTCATCATTTAATGTAATATAGAGATGAAACAAGAGTTGTTGCGCTGGAAACAATAGAGAGCCAACATGCGCTGCCTTGGAGCTTGAAGAATGTCATGTGCTCGTTGGCCGTCGGAGAAGAGAGCACCGCCGGAGATTTAGAGAAAAACACCACCGGAAATAGAGAAAAAAGTGTTGCCAAAGATGTAAACTTGGAGAGGAAAGAATCTGTGTGTTTACAAAATTATCTATGATTCCAGACATTTTAGGGCAAGAATGAATTTTGAAATTGCAACTCAACCCCTAAACCTTTTTTTTAACAAGAACTCCGAACCGCCGGGTTGGATGGTTGAACCAGCACGGATTCAACCCATTTTTTATCATTTTTGACCGGTTCTCAAACAGTTCACTAGGTGGCTGGTCCAATGATTTCGAATTGTACGTTATCATGTCAAGTTAGCTGTCCGATCGACCGATCTGACCCGTATTTTAAAACATAGCTATTAAGTGGGTCACATTGTACATCAAATTAGGCAGTGGACCCCATATTTTGGGGTTATTTGAAAGTTGGGAAAATTGGTGTTCTTATTTAAAATATAGCTCTAGAAAGTTGTTTTTGCAATTAACTCTATTTAATAAGGTCCAAATAAGTTATTTCTTTTTTTGGTAGGAAAATAAGTATATGCGTGCATGTAAATAATTTTTGTATATATGTAAATTTTTTATTTTGTATATGTGCATATTGAGGATTGCAAGAATGGAAGATTATGGAGTCATGAGAGCAAAGAAGACGCATAGATGGTTGAGAACATTGAAAACACTTCAGTGCAATTTGTTTTGTCTAATGTGCAAATTTTATTTTGGTACATATGCAAAATAAATTTAGCATTGTGAAAATAAAAAGTTGAATATGTATGTACAAATTATCTATATATACAAAATAAAATTATTGTTATGCAAATTAAAAGTTAGGTATATATGCAGAAAAAATTATTGATATGTAAAAATAAAAAGTGGACCAAAAATATTAAAAAATAAAACCTATAAAAGAAAAAATAATTAAAATTTTATATAAATTTTAAAAGTCAGCATAAAATTAAAAAGTAAAACCGGCAAAAATATGAATTTTAAAAAAATTTACTGAAAATTCATAATTTAAAAAATAAAAAAACATAAAAACAAAACCTGCAGGGAAAAGAGAGGGGCAGAGTCCACTTGCAAAAATTAAAAGTTGATAGAAAAAGTAGTGGGAATAATATTTAGATTTTTTTTTAAATGTGGAGAATCTGTGGTATGAGGACCATTTTTTGGTTGCTTTTGAAATTTGGAATTTTCTATGAAGTTTTTTGCAATTACATTATATAAGTTGGGGCTATTTATACCTGTTCCAAAAATATATTCATTTGATAAAGATGAATTGCTACATATAGATCGATTTGTTCATTAATGACAGATAAACTTGTTACTGTTAATTAATAAGTGTTATACTTGTTATAGTACAAATAACTTTAAGAGTTAAATGGAAAAAAGAACACTTTAAATATTTAATTTAAAAAAAATTATAATTTTCAAAACACTTATTTTGGGACCCACTACTGACTTTATGCAGTACTGGGAGACCCTATTCGGCGGGCGGCAACTTTTGCCCCTTATAATATTTATTTTGTTAAGATCAAATTTCAAATTTAATTTATATTAATTTATTTTATTTATTTTTGTCAAATTTTTGTTAAATTGATTTTAGGGTTTTTTTTTTAAAAAAAAATTCACAGGGATTTATTTTTAGATTTTGTCGATTTTTTATGTTAAAATTCTTTAATTAATGACCAAATTTATTTTAATGCCACTATCTTTAAGATTAGTTTCCTGTTATTAAAAATTTTTAATTAGAAAAGCTTTAATTAATGGACATAATTCTTTTAATCGATTATCTTGTATTGCATTTTAAAAAGTACGGTAAAAATAGTTTACAAGAGACTTACTCAATATCATTGTTGGATTGAATTTTTCTTATTTTGATCTAATAGTTTCAATTCTTGGAGAAATAATATATATTAATTTTTTATTAAAAAATAAATTTAACCCTTAAAAGAGTTTACAAACTACTCCCTCCGTTCGGTAGGAATTTACACTCTACGAGACGACACATTTTTGAAGAAAATGTGTTTTATATATAAAGTAGTGGCATATGAGTAAATATGTGTATAGATTTGTGAGTATGCACATAAATCAATATTTTCTTTTTTAGTAGTATGCAAAGTTATATGAAATGTCCAAATAAATAAAGTGTGCAAATTCTTGTGGAATAGAGGAAGTATTACTATAACTCCACAATACGTTGTAATCCAAAAAAAATCTTCAAAATAAAATCAACATTTGCTACATAATCTAAAATATCACTTAACTAACTATGAAATGAATATAATCTAAAATGAGATATTTTAATTGAGAGTCACAATATTGTGTGACTATTTTGGTCTACCAAAACATTAGACGACATCGTCTATTTTGGTCACAATATTTTAGACGCCATTGTCGATTTTTAGGAATGAACGCTTCATATCTTGATTTGGATGGGATTGACAAATTTATTTGGGGGGTGGGGACACATATGGTTTCTGATGTTGCAGTTGTAACTGTAAAAATTATAGGGAAAATGAGGTCTGGCCGAGAAAAGGTTTGAGTAGGACGGATATGATTTCAGGCATTTGGTAAGTCACAAACCATTTTTTTCAGGGGTTTTTTTTACCTATACCAAACGCGCCCTTAGAAGTTTCTGATAATACATATCATATAAAATTTTAAACTTGTAAAAAAATGTACATGCAATTAAGTTATTTATATTAATTTTTGAATATTTTCTCTCGCTTATGAATCGAGATCTAAATTATTTTTTAGAAGAGATTTATTGAGTGAATAATTAATTTTTGGTGGAATTTCTATCACAAGGATTTGAAACCTCAAACGTAAGACTAAAGATCTAATACTATAAGACTATGTTTATTTTGAAATTTAGATTATCATGTGAAGTTATGACTTTAAAATTATTAGAGTAAATTTTTTTCATAAATAGTAAAAATGTGTCTTTTATTTTTAAATTTTGATAGGATGAATTTTTGCTTTATGTCAAATCAATTTTTGATAATGATGAATGTTATATTATTTTAATGTATGAATATGAATGTAGAAAAATTATGATGTTAGGATTTATAAATATGTATAATCGTGAATGAAGTATGTGATGTAAATATAGAAATTTAAATATTTAATTCGAATGGTTTAGAGTCGAAAATAATCGGACATGTAAATCGCAAAATAAACACGATATTTAATATATATTACTTAAATGCATGCATTTTAAATATTTTTATATAAGACCAAATTTTTATATGAAATGAAACTTTTTTATTAAGAAGATTTTTGTTCATACTTGGAGTTTGATTATTATTATTATTATTATTATTTTAAATCAAAACGAATATCGTGGCTTGGAAACAAAGAGTTGTCGTAATTATTAATTTAATATTCTCGTAATTGATAATTATGAGTATAATATAGGGATCGTACGTCCAGCCAATCAGCTGACCACAATAATCGAGGACGGTGTGAAATATTTCCTAAGTTAATTGGAGATTAATTATATAATATTAGTATGATGTAAGTCTTTGACTTTTAATAATTTCGTAATTATCATGATATTAAAAAGCTTGCTCTACTTAAATATTCCTAGTAAAATAAATAAAATATGAACACAAGTATTTATTGTAACTGATAATATTAAATATTCTCCTTTCCAAAAAAAATAAAAAATGAAGAGATAATATTAAGTATTCAAATGACTTCACTTGTATGGAAGATAATTAATTTCTCCTCCCATATTTATTTTTATAAAATTATTTTGTTTATATTTTGATAAGAAATCTCATTTAAATGTAGTAGACTGATACAGAGAAGAAGTCCCCATTTGAGTTAGAAACTTCTTTAACGATATGTAATTCTCATGATTTCTTTGTTAAAAAAAAAAAAAGAAGAACCAACACAAAAACTTTTATCAACCTTTCATATGATCAATTCTCTAATTAAAATATAAAAATAATAACTATGATATACTACTCTCTCCATGCCATAAAAAAACTATACATTTTCTTTACTAAAAATTACAATTATTTTATAATTTTAATAAAAATAATCAGGGGTGTTTGTTTACAAATGAACACATTTCAAAGGATGGATTTACTTCTATCTCATCTACTTTTCGTATGTGCACATCGCATCTAAAATATACATTTGCTCCTGTTATATAT
>JAPKLY010000001.1:1346672-1381136 GCA_026898435.1 Prunella vulgaris
ATCCCATGATATTCAAGAGTAATCGAGTAGGTGTAATAGAAATGGTTCACATGAAAATCCGACCATTTGTTTCTACTTTGTAATACCTTATATTACACCTATTAAAGTTTAGATCGAAAAGTGAACGATAGTTGGACAATAAAATAATTTTAAAGGTAGTAAATCACATATATCATATGATATTCAAGAAATAGGTGTTATAGAATATGTTAAAATGAGAATCCGACCATTTATTTCTAATATGCTACACCTTCAATTACACCTATAAACTTTAGACCGAACTGAAAAGTTCAGTTGGACAACAAAATGGATTTAATGGTGACTAGTTACATACTTACATGTATCCCATGATATTCATGAATAGGTGTAATAGAAAAGATTTACATGAAAATTCGATCATTTGTTTCTAATATGTAATACTTTCTATTACACCTATAAAAGTTTAGATCGAAAAGAGAACGATAGTTGGGCAATAAAATAATTTTAAAGGTGGTCAATCACATATATATCATACGATATTCAAGGAATAAGTGTAATAGATAAGGTTTACAAGAAAATTCGACCATTTATTTTTAATATGTAATACTTTCTATTACACCTATAGAATTATAGACCGAAAAGAGAACGATAATTGGACCTTAAAATAATTTTAAAGGTGGTCATTACATATATCATATGATATTCAAGAATTATGTGTTATAGAAGATGTTAATATGTGAATCCGACCATTTATTTCTAATATGTTACACCTTTTATTACATCTATAAACTTTAGACCGAACTGAAAAGTGCAATTAGACAATAAAACAATTTTAACGATGACTAGCTACATGTATCCCATGATATTCTAGAATAAGTGTAATAGAAAATGTTTACATGAAAATTTGTCCATTTGTTTCTAATATGTAATACTTTCTATTATACTTGTGAAAGATTAGATCAAAATGAGAACGGTAGTTGGGTAATATGTAATACTTTCTATTGCACCGTTTGTGTTTCAATTTTGGTTGGGTGGGTTTTGTTCATGCGGCCCTTCGCGTCTGCCTCCTTTGCTCGCGATGGGGGATTTCTATCCTCGGGTTTTCTCAGATTTGCGTTCACACTCTGCTGTGGAAACTTGTCCAAATCGATTCAGACATCTCTCGTTCTAGTCTTCGCCGATGCGGTCTTCAGAGGTTTGGGCATCGAGTTTGGAGGTTGTTCCACAGATGGCGGTTTTGTTGTTGGCTTCGGCTTATCTTGAGCCGGCTGTGTTGGTGGCTCCGGCGGGAACGTGACAGACTTTTGGCTTTCCCATTTGTTCTCGCAGAGATTTTCTGCCCACTCAAGTGAGTCCCTATTCTCTAGGTATGATCTCTTTCAGAGTGACTGTCCACCCCTCTGTTTTAGAATGGTATCTAGAGGCTGAGATTTTTCTTGTTGTTGGTTTGGTTCTCCTTCCCTTTCTTGGTGCTCTTTCTGGTTTGTCTGTGGTGGTGTCCTGTGTTGGTGGCTGTTTGTGCCTACTGGGGCCTCCCCTATCTCACCTTGTGTTGAGAGTTCAGTGTGTAGGCTCTCTCTTTAGGGGTAGTGTCGCCTACCTTGTTATACCCTTCCCCTTTGATTGCCCTCTGTGAACTATGATTTGTATGACTGCAGTTTGGGTTACCATGCGACTCTTTGAGGTTTGCTTGAATACCGTAATTGAATTAACCAATAAAGACACGTACCCCAGAGGAGGGAGGACTCAAGCAGTCTGATCAGTGCAATAACCAAAACGACATCCCAAAGATAAGAGATTAAAATCGGAACAAGGATTGACGAAGAGCCACGGACCAAATTGGACACCTGCACACCGGATTCTCAACACAAGGGGAGATAGGGGGGCACCAATAGTCACAAACTGACCCACAACGCCAGAGGGTTATCCAATATCCACTAAAAATTCACTTGAAAAGCCAAATCATTACCTTGACTACTGTACTTAATTATATATGAGCCAAATAATTTGTTTATTATATAATAATTTTTGTATTATTTTACATTTATTTGAGTTTCTAAATCACCTAATTAGCATGAATTGTCTTCTTTTCAGGATATTAGCAAACCTTCATCTTCTACAACCAATCTCACTTGAATTTTAGATGAAATTGATGCTTGGCTACTTGGGACTTTTGACAGTGGAGCAAGCTAGCTATATTTGTTCACTGCTTCTCCTTGGTAATATATATATTTTTTTTATAACTCTGCACTTCTGTATAACATGTGAAAAACTTAAATGGTGTGTTAGAAAGCTTTCATGTAAAATTCATGTAAACTTAACATGTGAAACCTAAGTTTTGTTTATCGAAGTTCGTCATTGTAGGAGTGCATTCTGTGAAGTTGGAAAACGAGAAAGACTTGGAGGCCATTCAAAATGCAAATTTATGCTATGGAATTGCTCAACAGGTATGTATTTGCATTCAATGTTTGTAATTATTTAATTTTGTGGATTAATGATTATTTAGAAAATAGGTGAAATAGAAAAGTTTAACATGAAAATTTGTCGATTTGTTTCTAATATTAAACACTTTCAATTACACCTATTAAATTTTAAACCAAAAGAAAAAAAGATTTCTAGATAATAAAATGATTTTAATTTGATTAGTTGCATTGCACATGATATTAAAAAAATAGGCATGATATTAAAAAAATAGGTGTAATACATAATGTTAACATAAATCCGGCATTTTATTTCTAATGTGCTTACATATTCTATTACATCTATTGACTAAAGACAAAAAACAGAAGGGTAGCTAAATAATGAAATATTATTGGTGGTCAATTACATATGTTAAATGCAGTTGGGACTTTGTGGTCAATTACATATTTTCAATGCTACATAATTGGGACTTTGTGGTCAATTACATATGTTAAATGCAGTTGGGACTTTGTGGTCAATTACATATTTTCAATGCTACATATTCTATTAGATGAAAATTGATGCTTAGCCACTTTGCGACTTTTAAAGGTTGTCAATTACATATATCATTTGATATTTAGAAAATAGGTATTATAGAAGATGTTAATGTTGTAATCGAGCAAAGGGATAAAGCAATAAATAAATAACAACGATATTGATTATCCAGCTCGTCACAACGTGACTACGTCTGGGGGCGATCAAAGCCAGGAGATATATAATAATATGACTGCGTAAGTTTCAACGTACAAAGATCTCGAATACAAGAGATAGAAATACATTATATAGTAAAGTATCCTAACCCTAACACTAAGCCTAAAGCCCACTGGACTGGATCCAATATTATGTCCATAATATATACTACCTCCGTCCACGAAATTTATGGTTACATTTTTGCACGTGGTTTAATGCAATATGTCGGAGGGTATTACGGGATATTTTGAGGTCCGTTTTGAATAAAGAGAATATTTATGAAAAGTATATCATATGTACTTTCCATAAATACTTTCTTTACTCAAAACTGACCTCACAATATCCCATAATACCTTCCGACATATTGCATTAAATCACGTGCAAAAATATGAGCATAAATTTCGTGGACGGAGGGAGTATAATATATAATCAACTAAAAAAATAAGAAAAAAAATTAGGACCCAAAAATATTGGGTTCAACTAAAAATAAGACCCAAACCAATAAGAAAATAGCCCAATTAATAAGTTAATAGAATTTGGCCCATTTAGGGTTAAAGGAGCATGCCTATATAGAAGTACTAATCCCAGAACGTTACATGCCCAAATTAAATGGGTTTACATGGAAATGGTCAAGGGCAATCCCCTTTTTTTTCGCAGACTGAGTTTGAATGTTTGGGCACCAATTTTTTCGGGGCTCGTGGTGGTTTAGGCTTCCACGTCGCCGTTCATACAGTGCGCATGTGCCATGGCGGTGCAGTGTTTCTCCGTCGGAAAAAATGGAGCACCGTCGCAGCACACCGGAGAGCGCTATCGCGCCGCCGCTTGTTGCGAAAACAGGGCAGCGTCGTCTCACGGGCGCCGTCGCGCAGCGGAGGCCGTTGCAGTCGTCCGTCGAGCCGGGCCAGAGGCGGCGTCTCGCCGGAGATGGCGTCATGCCGGAGTCGTTGTTGAGCCGGAGATGGCGTCGTGGGTCCGGGCCGGAGGCGCCGTCGCAAGTGGAGGGTACCGTTGCGCGGACGAGGCGCTGTTGCTGCCCCTGTCGCGTTCGTCGCTCAGGCGTTCACGTAGTTGCCGTCTGCCTAGCCGCTTCAGGGGCCATCGGCGGCGTGCGCCGTTCGTCGGCAAACGGTAGATTTTACGATTTTGGCGAAAGCGATGTTCGGAAATTGATTTTTGGTGATTTTCGATTTGTTTTTCTGAAAAACGATTTGGTTTCGACTGAAAACAAATTTGGTTCCTAATTTTGATTGAAAAACAAAAGGGATTTCTGGGTTTGATTTCAACAAAACAGGAAAAAACTGAGTTTACAGCTTTCGATTTTCTGTGAATAAGTTTCTGGATAATATCGAAAACTGGATTTTCGAAAACATTTCGCAATGTTTGTTTCGTAAAAAAAAAAATAGATAGTGTTTTTGGATATAGAATCATCGGAGACGATGATTTTGATTTCCCAGTTTTGTTATGAAAAGCACATATAATCAGAATATGGCGTACGAAACAGTGCTCAAGCATGTGAATAAACAGATTGAAAAGCATGCGATTTTTCATTGTAAAGTATACAGATTATAAACATCACATGACCAGAAACATAATAGCATATTCATTCAAACAGATTCATATGCATATGAATTATTATTTTAAATACGGAAACTTACGGTTTCAGCAAAATAAATTAGAATTAATCTGATTCTGATTCGTTCCAGAAATTGCGTGACCAATTCTCTCGTGAATCATATTCCTCAGATGGCTAGAACTCGTGCTGATAACGAGTTGTAATCGAGCAAAGCGATAAAGCAATAAATAAATAACAACGATGTTGATGACCCAGTTCGTCACAACGTGACTACGTTTGGGGCGACCAAGCCAGGAGATGTATAATAATATGACTGCGTAAAGCCCATAGGCCTACAGCCCACTGGACTGGATCCAATATTATGTCCATAATATATATATATAATATAATATAATCAAATATATTAAAGCAGTTAATATGAGAATCCGACCTTTTATTTCTAATATTCTACTCCTATTACACCTATAAACTTTAGACGGAACTGAATAATGTAGTTGGACAACAAACGATTTTGACGGTGATTGGTTATATGTAACTCATGATATTCAAGAATAGGTGTAATAGAAAAGGTTTACATGAAAATTCGACCATTTGTTTCTAATATGTAATACTTTCTATTACACCTATGAAACTTTAGATTGAAAAGCGAACGATAGTTAGGCTTTAAAATAATTTTAAAGGTGGTCATTCATATATATCATGTGATATTCAAGAAATAAGTGTTATAGAAGATGTTAATTCTAATATGCTACATTTCCTATTACACCTATAAACATTAGACTGAACTTAATAATGCAGTTGGACAACAAAATGATTTTAACGGTGATTGGTTACATGTATCCCATGATATTCTAGAATAGGTGTAATCGAAAAGGTTTACATGAAAATTCAACCATTTTTTTCTAATATGTAATACTTTCTATTACACCTATGAAATTTTAAACCGAAAAGGGAACGATAGTTGTGCAATAAAATAATTTTAAAGGTATCAATCACATATATCATATGATATTCAAGCAATAGGTGTTATAGAAGATGTTAATATCAAAATCTGTCCATTTATTTCTAATATCTAAACCTTCTATATTACACCAATAAATTTAGATTGAACTGAAAAGGGCGGTTAGGCAATAAAATGATTTTAATGGATGATTAGTTACATGTGTCCAATGATATCCTAGAATAGGTGTAATAGAAATGGTTTACATGAAAATTTGACCATTTGTTTCTAATATGTAATACTTTCTATTACACCTATGAAACTTTAGATCGAAAAGAAAACGATAGTTGGACAACAAAATGATTTTAACGGTGACTGATTACATGTATCCAATGATATTCTAGAATAGGTGTAATAGAAAAGGTTTACATGAAAATTCGACCATTTGTTTCTAATATGTGTAATACTTTTTATTACACCTATGAAACTTTAGACAGAAAAGAGAACGATAGTTGGGCAATATAATTATTTTAATGGTAGTCAATCACATATATTTTATGATATTCAGGAAATATGTGTTATAGAAGATGTTAATATAAAAAACCGACCATATATTTCTAATATGCTACACCTTCTATTACACAGATAAATTTGGAACAAACTGAAAATTGTTGTTAGATAATAAAACGATTTTAACGGGTGAGTAGTTACATGTGTTCCATGATATTCTAGAATAGGTGTAGTAGAAATGGTTTACATGAAAATCCGACCATTTGTTTCTAATATATAATACTTTCTATTACACCAATGAAATTTTAGACCAAAAAGAAAACGATAGTTCGACAACAAAATAATTTCAAAGGTAGTCAATCACATGTCATATGATATTCAAAAAATAGGTGTTATAGAAGTTAATATGAGAATCCGACCATTTATTTTTTATATGCTATACCGTCTATTACACCTATAAACTTTAGATCGAACTGAAAAGTGCAGTTAGACAAAAAACGATTTTAACGGGTGACTAGTTACATGTATCCCATGATATTCTACAATAGGTGTAATAGAAATTGTTTACATGAAAATTCGACCATTTGTTTCTAATATGTATTACTTTCTATTACACCTATAAAATATTAGACCGAAAAGAGAAGGATAGTTGGACAATAAAATAATTTTAAAGGTAGTCAATCACATATATCATATGATAATCATGAAATAGGTCTTATAGAAGATGTTAATATGATAGTCCCACCATTTATTTCTAATATGTTACACCTTCTATTAAACCTATAAACTTTAGAACCTAACTCAAAAATGTAGTTGGACAACAGAATGATTTTAATGGTGAATGGTTACATGTATCTCATTATATTCAAGAATATGTGTAATAGGAAAGGTTTACACGAATATTCGACCATTTGTTTTTAATATGTAATACTTTCTATTATACCTATGAAACTTTAGATTGAAAAGAAAACAATAGTTGGGCAATAAAATAATTTTAAAAGTAGTTAATCACATATATCATATGATATTTACGAAATAGGTATAATAGAAGATGTAATATGAGAATTCGACTATTTATTTTTAATATGCTACACCCTCTATTTCATATGTAAACTTTAGAACGAACTGAAAAATGCAGTTGGACAACAAAATGATTTTAACGGTGACTGGTTACATGTATCCCATGATATTCAAGAATAGGTGTAATAGAAAAGATTTACATGAAAATTCGACCATTTATTTCTAATATGTAATACTTTCTATTACACCTATAAAACTTTAGACCGAAAAGAGAACGATAGTTGGACAATAAAATAATTTTAAAGGTATTAATCACATATATCATATGATATTCAAGAAATAAGTGTTATAGAAGATGTTAAGATGAGAATCTGACCATTTATTTCGAATGTGCTACACCTTCAATTACACCTATAAACTTTAGACTGAATTGAAAAGTTCAGTTGGACAACAAAACAGATTTAATGGTTATTAGTTACATGTATCCCATGACATTAAGGAATAGGAGTATTCTATTACACCTGTAAAAGTATAGATCGAAAAGAGAACAATAGTTGGGCAATAAAATAATTTTAAAGGTGGTCACATATATCATATGATATTCAAAGAATACGTGTTATAGAAGATGTTAATATAAGAATTCGACCGTTTATTTTTAATATGGCACACCTTCGACCGTTTATTTTTAATATGGCACACCTTCTATTACTCCTATAAACTGTAGAACAAACTGAAAAATGTTGTTGGACAACAAAATGATTTTAATGGTGACTGATTACATCTATCCAATGATATTCAAGAATAGGTGTAACAGAAAAGGTTCACATGAAAATTGGACCATTTGTTTCTAATATGTATTACTTTCTATTACACCTATGAAATTTTAGACCGAAAAGAGAACAATAGTTGGACAATAAAATAATTTTAAAGGTCGTCAATCACATATATCATATGATATTCTGTAAATAGGTGTTATAGAAACTGTTAATATGAGAATCTGACCATTTATTTCTGATATACTACACCTTCTATTACGCCTATAAACTAGACCGAACTGAAAAATACAGTTGGACAACAAAATGATTTTGATGGATGACTACTTACATGAGTCTCATGATATTCAAGAATAAGTGTAATAGAAAAGGTTTACATGAAAATCCGACCATTTGTTTCTAATATGTAATACTTTCTATTACACGATAGTTGGACAATAAAATAATTTTAAAGGTGACCAGTCACATATATCATATGATATTCAAGAAATAAGTGTTATAAAAGATGTTAATATGAGAATCTGATCATTTATTTATAATACGCGACACATTCTATTACACTTATAAACTTTCAACTGAACTGAAAAAGTGTAGTTGGACAATAAAACTGTTTTAACGATGACTAGTTATATGTAACCCATGATATTAAAAAATAGGTGTAATAGAAAAGGTTTAAAATAAAATCCGACCATTTGTTTATAATATGTAATACTTTTCTATGACGCCTATGAAACTTTAAACCGAAAAGAGAACGATAGTTGGACAATAAAATAATTTTAAAGGTGGTCAATCACATATATCATATGATATTCAAGAAATAGGTGTGATAAAATATGTTATTGTGAGAATCCGACCATTTATTTCTAATATAGTACATATTCTATTACACCTATAAACTTTAGACCAAACTGAAAAAGTGCAGTTGGACAGTAAAACTGTTTTAACGATGACTAGTTACATGTATCCCATGATATTAAAAAATAAGTGTAATAGAAAATGTTTACATTAAAATCCTACCATTTGTTTTTAATATGTAATACTTTCTATTACACCTATGAAAATTTAGACCGAAAAGAGAACTATAGTTGAGCAATAAATTAATTTTAAAAGTGGTCAATCACATATATCATATGATATTAAAGAAATAAGTGTTATAGAAGATGTTAATATGAGAATACGACCATTTATTTCAATAAGATACATCTTCTATTATATCTATATACATTGAAAAATGCAGTTGGACAATAAAATTATTTTAATGGTGACTAGTTATCCTTTCAACATTATTAGATATCTCAACCCAACAATATTTATTATATTTTTGATATATTTTTGTCGAAATTTATTCGATATTTCAACAAATATGTGGAAAATATATGTTTGGAAAAATTGCAAAAATATTATTTCAATAAATATCGATCAAAATTTAATTAATTTTTTAAAAATAATATAACAAAAATAGAATGTGTTTATTAAAAGAATGTTTATCTAAATAAATATGAAGGGGTATATAATTTGGGCGATACGTTAATTCTATCCGAATTATGCCTTCGTGTGAACGCTCAGACTCTAAGTTCGTGAGATCAATTTTTTAGCGGAGATGAATAATTCATTTGAAAATTTGAATATAATAACCAATAGACTCTAAGTTATGCATGTTTTTGGCGGATATATATTTTTATCTTACGAACCAAATGAGCCCTAAGAGGATCACTTAACAATTCTTGTTATTTTAAATTTCATTTGAGTTTGAATTGAGATCGGCATTATAATTTATTGGTAGACAAGAATGATGAATTATGTAAAATAATTGAATTTGAATTTAATTTTTTTATGAGTTTAGAAAAAATATGATATTTTTATTATTTTAATTTATTATATATTTTGAATTGCATGATAATTTTTTTTTTATATTAGGGGTTAAATAATAATTAAAAATGAAAAGAGAAGATTTACTAACGTAAATAATAGTTATTAGTTTTGTCAAGCTTTTGCTATTCGTAAAGGATTATTATTAAATTTATTAATGAATTTACCTATTGTTATTTATAAAGTACATATAGATTTGTTTATGTATATTTTTTGGCAATATCTTTAGTAGAAAAATTCATACTCTTCAATGATAAAAAATAATACTTTTTAGTGATAATTAATCTTTTTAATATTCTTTAATAAAATAACTCATATTTTTCAAATTCAAAGCGGGTTCAGGTATGAATCATTTAACATTATACTTTGAGTGTTTTATAATATATAGCTATCATTTTAAAAAATTTACAAAAAAAATTAAAAACACAAATTTTTATATTTGTACCCTCAATCAATTAAAGGAAATAATAAGAGAAATTATTGAAAAATTAAAAGGAAAAGACGAGGAATAATATATATATTTTTTTAGTAAAATAGGAAAAGATTGAGAAAAAATTCTTAAAAGATAAATAATTAGAAATTAAATTTTGGAAAAATAGTTTTTTTTTTGGTCCTTTATTTTCCTATTACGATTTTGGTTCTGTTAACTATTATAATTTGATTTTTGTCCTTTATCTATTAATTTTTTTTTTATTTTTGTCCTTTATCATTAAAAAAATTGATTTTCATCATTTATCTTTATAAAAAAATTGATTTTTGTCCTTTATCTTTCAAAAAAATTAATTTTTGTCCTTTTAAAAGAATTATTTTCGTCCTTCATCTTTAAAAAAAAAATTAATTTTCATTTTTTTTGAAAGATAAAGGACTTAAATTAAATTTTAATAGTTTGAGGACCATAATCATTATCGGTGAAAGATAAAGGACGAAAAATTAATTTGATAACTATAAGACCACAATTGAGAAATTAAATAGACAAAAAGACTAAATTTGAACTAAGACAAAATTACAGGATCAATTCTGATATTTTCTCTCATTTTCTTATAGTCATATTCAATATAACACTTTGTAACCAATATCCACCGTTCCATTAGTCTATATAATTCTGGAATTTTTTTTTTTTCAGAATATAGTTTAATCACTGTGGTAAAATAAGAATAATAATATGTTAAGCTGGTAAAATGAGGACTTCAATATTTTAATATTGGCAATTTAAGAACCATAACTTTAAAAAATTGTACATGCATGATATATTGAAGCCAATGTCATTTCAAATTGGCCTGAATTTTGTCCAAAGTTGGGCCAATTAGTCCGAATGGGATTGAATCAGGTTAATTTGTCCTCAATTTGTCATCTTTTAAAATTACAGTTCTTATTTTATTTAGTTCAAAAAGTTATAATTTTTATTTTATCACCCTTTATGTTACAATCCTGAAAAAATAATTTTCCCAAGTATATTGTAAGTAGTTGCCAATGTTTGTTTTGTTAAGATTTGTATGCAATTATATATATATTTTAATATTATATAAAGACTTATGAAATCAATAAAAATGTTTGATTTCAAATTCCTCTATTCTCATTAACTCTAGCAATAAGAATTAATCCCGATCTTATAATTTAAATGTTTTAATTTTAATCATACATTTTAATATTTTATAAATATATATATCTTATATAAATCTTATAAATATATTCATAATATCAAATTTTTTTAATCTCAACCGTTCATGTTAGTGCGTCTCTTGCTTCTTCTTATATCTTTTAATGTTATTATTTATCGTATTCTAATATTTAAATTGTTTTTTTTTTTTGCAGGTTCATATTTCACATATAATAATCTGGTGAAATAATATTTTTTTCTAAAGCTACACAACTTCCGTGGTTTTGTTTTGGAGGTAATGTTTAATTGCTACAACTGCAGATCTATTTGATTTAAAACTTTGATGTTTGAATTGTTTATTTGATGTTTGAATTGCAGATTTATTCTAAAGCATAATATTGTGTATGCGTTATGCATGTGTACATATTTTTTTAATTATTTATGAATAATGTTACATCAAAATTCTTCTACCACCGAATCTTAATTTAGGGCATAATCATGTTTAGTTTTGAACCTTGATTTAGGGCATAGTCAAGTTTAGTTTTTATCCCATTTCTTTATTTGTATATACTTGAATTAATTTATTTATACATCACGTTTAGTTTCTTTATTCAGTTTAGTATTGAATCTTTATATGTTTACAAGTATTAATTTCACGTTTAGTTTATTTGTATGTCACGTTTAGTTTAGGACATAATCTTTATTTGTATATCACATTTAATTTCTTTATCACGTTTAATTTTGAATGACGTGTATTGTTAATATGAGCTCCACTTTAAAAATTAAAATAAATACTACGATTAAGACTTGATATAATGTTGAGTAGAAACACGTAACATAATAATCTATTGCAAAATCCACGTTATTATTCATTATCAATTTATTTTGTATTATCAATATATCAGAGATAATTTTATATAACTTAATTTTTATTTATATATGATTTTATGTAAGATGATTTTATATCTTAATATTATATAAAACTTATATTATATTATATTATATCTTAATATAACTTAATATTTTATATATTATTATATTATATATTATATTAATATTATATCTTAATTGTGACCATACGTTTTAATATTTTATAAATATATATCTTATAAATATATTTATAATATCAAATCCTATATCTTATTTTTTAATCTCAACCTTTCATCTTAATATACTTCTATAAATTTCAACTCCATAAACATGAGTAGGCCTCTTGTGAACTCGAGTTCACATGAACTCGTATCACTGTCATGTGTAATCACTATCACTGTTATTCATATATACACTATCACTGTTATAAAAATATACTTGATTTTTCAACAGTGATAATGTATATGCATAACAGTGATAGCGTATACACATGACAGTGATAATTGAGAACCCGATTTCACCGTGAACCCGGGTGTATACAAATATTTGTCCATAAACATTATTATTTTCATCTTTTAACATTATTTTTTTCGTGCGTCTCTTGCTTCTTCTTATTTCTCTTCTGATGTTATTATTTATCGTTTTTATATTCAAATTGTTTTTTTTTCTTTTGCAATTTTATTTTTCACATTTAATAATCTGGCGAAATAATATTTTTTTTAAAGCTACACAACTTATGTGGTTTTCTTTTGGATGTAATGTTTAATTGCTACAATTGCAGATCTATTTGATTTAAAAATTTGATGTTTAAATTGTTTATTTGATGTTTGAATTGCAGATTTATTCTAGAGCATAATATTGTGTATGCGTTATGTATGTGTAAATATTTTTTAATTACTTATGAATAATGTCACATCGAAATCCTTCTATCATCGAATCTTGATTTAGGGCATAATCATGTTTAGTTTTGAATCTTGATTTAGGGCATGTTCACGTTTAGTTTTTATCCCCTTTCTTTATTTGTATATACTTAAATTAATTTATTTGTATATCACATTTAGTTTCTTTATTTAGTTTAGTTTTGAATCTTTATTTGTTTACAAATTTTAATTCCATGTGTAGTTTATTTGTATATCTCATTTAGTTTAGGACATAATCTTTATTTGTATATCACGTTTAGTTTCTTTATTTAGTTTAATTTTAAATCTTTATTTGTTTATAAGTCTTAATTTAAACTGATCACACCATTTCGTCCTCCCACGCATGCAAAGACAATTGCATGATATTAATATGATAATGATGATGATGAGTGACATCAATTTGGTCATTAATTATTTTTTCATTAGATTAGATCATGAATTTTGATATTAATTTGATAATGATGAGGATGAGTGGCATCAACTTGGTCATTATTTTTTTATTGGATAGATCGTGAATTTTGATATTGTGTAAATAAGATAGTCTCAAATATATATATATATATATATATATATATATATATATAAATATATATTATAAAATAATTAATTCACATATATGTTAGATTAAAGAAATGAAGTGTTATTGATTTGCAGCTTTATATAATATTTTTAATTATTTAATTTATTTACTATAGGTCAAATATATATATATATATATATATATATTTAATATCTTAATATAATATCTTAATATTATATCTACTTTGCCATTCGGAGTCAAGACTGTAGTCCTTGGTGGAGATTTCAGATAAATACTTCCTGTTATACCTAAGGGTAGTAGAGAAGATGTTGTGCACTTCACAATTAATTCTTCTTATATATGGGAATGTTGCAAGGTATTCAAATTTCAAACATATTACATTTATATTTATTTTTTAGTTGGATGAAATAATTAGTAGTCCAAAATTAAAATTTTTTTTTATTTCACGTTGTAAGGTATTGAGACTAACCGGAAATATGAGGTTGCATACTAGAAATGTCAATGTGGATTCTAACTCAAATTCTATTGAAAATGATAAATTCTCCAAACGGATTTTAAAAATTGGTGATGGTGAACTTGGAGATAGCAGAGATGGTTTTGCAGATATTGAAATTCCTAAAGATATTTGCATTTCCAATGTAAGTGATCCAATTGTGGCTATAGTGCAAAGTGTTTACCCATTATTTACCGATAATTTTCATACTTATAAATACTTTGAGGTTGGGTAATACTTGCTCCAACACATCGGGAAGTACAATGCATTAATGAGAAACTTTTGAGTTTCGTATCTGATGATGCGAGAATATATTTGAGTTCAGATAGTGTTTGCAAATCAGAATTTATACCTAGAGGAAATGGACAATTAGTTTCCGTTGACTTCTTGAACTCTATTAAGTGTTACGGACTCCCAAATCACCAATTATTTTGAAAATTGGTGTGCCGAAAATGCTTATCACAAATATTGACCAAAGGTCTGGATTGTGCAATGACACTAGATTAATTGTTACAAAACTTGATAATCATATTCTAGAAGCGAAAATCATTTCTAGAAGAAATATTGGTAGTAGGGTACTCATCCTATGAATGACCTTGAGTAATTCGGATCCAGCTTTGCATGTTGGTTTTCACAGGAGACAATTTTCCATTCTTTTGTGTTTCGCAATGATAATAAATAAAAGTCAGAGACAATCGTTGTCAACAGTTGATGTATACATACCTGAACCTGTTTTTATAATGGACAATTATATGTTGCAATCTCGAGAGTAAAAAGTAAAAATGGATGAAAATTCTTTGTCTCGACTACAACGAAAAACCAACCAACTATACACCAAATGTCGTTTATAAGATAGTTTTTCAAATATTTATCTTATTCGAGTGATATCTATTTGTGAAATCATTAATTTTTTAATATATATATATATATATATATATATATATTATTAGTTTATCTTTCATTTACAATTCCAATTAATTAAGTTGTATAAATTGGATTTCAGATCAATATTTATTTTTGTAAAATAAATTATCATCAAAACACGAAATTAATATAATATAAACTACATTAAAATATGTTTTGAAATAATCCCGCGTAATATGTGGGTTTACGTACTAGTGTATATATATATATATGACATCATTAAGGATGGAGGAAATACCAAATCTACTGGCATACCGCATTTACCGTATAAAAAATAATGAATTTATAAAAAAATTCGGTAATATAACTATATATTAATATATAAATTTTGGTATACCGTGATATGTCGAAATATTTTTAGTATATCGCAGTATTTTGATATATCACGGAATACCAAAAATATCAAAAATTTTATTTTACAAAAATTACCGAAATTTTTGATATGACAACAACATGAATTTTTTTAGTGCACTATATTTTCGGTATGACAATGGCATAATATTTTTTGGTATAAAAAGATTCAAAAAGATATAAGTATAACTTGAAAATTTTCTTATACCCCATCCATCATAATTGATAAAGCTGTTTGTATGAGTCTAAAATTTGCCTTGTAATGATGTGTTCGAAGAAATAAACTGGAAATCTTCATTTGAACAAATAATTGTGACATCACCTAATCGGATTGAATATTCATAGGACGCGTGACTAATTTCTTCATCAAATTGGTGAAATGACATTAAAAACATTGCAAGAAATATTTATATATATTGATGTAGCTGAATTTTTTATTTCGATCAATTTATTTTATAAAAATTGATATTAATTTTGTGCATATTTTCAGTGATTAATAGGTCGTCAATTTTTTTTTTTTTTTATTGAGCAAGCAATATGTTACATTGATATATTACTTTCTTCATTCCACAATAATTTGCAGTACATTTTCTCTATTTGAAGGTTCTACACAAATTTACGCACTATTAAAAAGAAAAATATTAATTTATGTGTACACTAACAAAATAATACTAATATTTATCAATACTTATTTGATTTTTTTTTCAAATCATGTAAAATTTCAAGAGTATAAATATCTCTACGACGGAGGGAGTACAAATTTTGAAAACAAAAACTTCAGCATGTCAACTCCTCTAACCTCCCATGTATTCTTGAAATATCCACACCAATTCTAGCAACTTTCACCTGCCATAAAATGATAAACATGAAGAAATTGTGCAACCCAAATGAATTTAGAAAATGATAGGATTTTGAATAAACTTGATGAAATAAATAAAATAGGAGATATAAAAAATGATGGATATATAGGATGCGGTACCTGGGCATGAAGGACGTGGAAAATCTTGTGGTCTTGATTAGAGAGGCTAACACTGACTACTTCAGTTCCTTCTTCTTCTAGCAATCTAATAATTTGATGAACCATTATTTTTTTCTCTGCTCCACTAATCAAAACCACTTCCAACATTGAACTTATGTCTCTCACTCTAACAATAACTGGCAATAATTCTGATCTACTTGTACCTCGAGCTCTTTTTCTTGTACTATTAGTACTTAAGCCACTAATGCTTGATGCAGCTTGTACCTTTCTTTTCTTTAATTCCTCTACTCTTGCACTTAGTTTTTTTATGTAATCAACGGCTTCTCCGAACTGATCTTGTTGCGTCAAATATTCCTGTTTATATATATATATATATATATATATATATATATATAATGTAGTGTGTGTTACAACTTAAACCAATATATCTTATAAATAATAAATTTAATAAATTTCACTTGACACATAACACACTGATCCTGAAAATGAATATAACGTGCATATATTACATATTTTAAGCATTTTATGGTTTTTCCTTTCATTAATTAATATATATATATATATATATATATTTATATATATATATATATATATAACATTAATTCTCGTTGGATTATCATATGCATGCAAATTAATTACTAGTTGCCTCAAGTTTGGCTCCATTTTTATCGATTAGATTA
Organism: Prunella vulgaris; assembly: GCA_026898435.1. Classification (NCBI taxonomy): domain Eukaryota; kingdom Viridiplantae; phylum Streptophyta; class Magnoliopsida; order Lamiales; family Lamiaceae; genus Prunella; species Prunella vulgaris. The sequence goes on from JAPKLY010000001.1 coordinate 1,363,842, forward strand.
GTCGAGTCCAGCTCGATTTACTAATAAATTAGCTCGAATACTTAGAGTCGGTAGTCAAAATTTTTCTTGTAATTATTGTGTGAGATCGTCTCATTAACTTTGGACAAGTCACATTAGTTTGGACATACCTTTGGGTGATTGAAGTGGTGAGGGGGTATCAGAGAAATTAGTTCGAAACAGAGATATTTCATCAGACTTCTTCTGTTTTTCTCTATCGTTTTTCTCTCCACTTTACCACTCCCACTACTCATCATTCTCTCTCTCTAAAATAACGCCCTGCAAGTATGTCCCAAGTGTATTGTACATACCCCACACACATATAAATATATATATACACTATATATATAGACACTTTGTACATGCATGCACAAATAAAGAAAGCTGGAATCCTGGGTTTCATGATGATATTAACGTTAACAAAGGGGCCCACTAATTCAATTTCCACGAATCTACACATTCATTTTTCAGAAATATTCATCCATTTCTCAATCATAAAATATTCCAAAACAAGTATTAATGGATGGGGCCAGGCGGCCATCACCCTGCCGTTTAATTATAGCGGGTGAGTTTTTTTTGTATATCATTCCTACTCTATAATGGGTGTAAAAATAATATTCTAAATAAAATAGAGTAAGTCTCTTGTGCATCCGTGCAATTTAAATGTATTTTAAAAAGTTATATACTATTTATTACTGAAAAGTTACACTATTAAAAATACACTTTTCAGTAATAACACGTGTGACTTTTCAATAGTATTTTGTGTAACTTTTTAAAAATAAACATGAATTGCATTGAACATACAAGACTAAGACAATAAAATAAAACACATGTAAAAATGATACCTATATTTTAAAAAATAAAATTTAGTATGAGTGGAATTGAACAAAAAAATATTTTATTTATTCTGTGAGCGGGTTACTTTTATTTTTTAGATGTGAAAATAATATCAGAACATTTAAAAAATGGAAATGGAAAAGTAAACATGGAACGGGAGAATATTATTTAATAAAATTAATTAATCTTATTCAGTAAAAATAATTAATACAAACTAAAAATATATTTGAGTTGACATTTTAAATATGGACGTGATTGACCCCTTTTATAAGTGTTTGGCTTTATCTGAAAAATAAACGAAAATGTTGGCGTCGAATTTTCATAAACACGGAATTGTTAATATTGAACAGAAAATTTAAATAGGACAAATTAGGGAATTCCTTTTTAGAAGAATTTGAGTCAAAGTTCACTTCTTATTGTGAGAGAGACATTTTGCATCCGCGCTTGCACCGACACCTCATTAATTGACATAATTGAATTTTCATAGTTTTGTCCAAACTTGTTTCTGACTGAAATACTCATGAACCAGATACACTTGAGTGAGTGACATGAGTTCGATTCCCTTTGGAAATAAATAGGAGGGAGATATAAGGTTAACTTAGAAATATGAGTATATGAAAACTTGGTGTACTAATTCCTAACTACTAACCACTAATATTTACCGATAAAAAATAAAATACTCATAACATCACCATGCTAAAACCAACAACCTATATCACCAAATAATTACACATATATAACTTCAGTATTTCCCTTAATTAGGAAAATAATATATGTTGCTTTTTTTTGAAGATAGTTTTTTCGACTGAATGGGCTTTAGGGTTTTGGCTCGAGTTTTTTAATAATTACATATATGATTCATTGTAATTCTATCACGAAAATTATTAGTAAATTTCCTGGTATGGTAGTGCCCCTGACGTAAGTCTTTTACAGACGAACTAGATAAACAAATCCGTGTTATTTTTGTTTTCGTTTTTCATTTAATTTTTTCATAATTACAAATAAATTCTAACAATATATTGTATATTCTTCAGAGTAATACTCCCTCCGTCTCCAAACACTTTGCACACTTTTCTTTTCAATCCGTTCCACAATACTTTTCACGCTCTATAAATAAAAAGAATTATCTTAACTTTATCTTCATAATATTTACATAATTATATAAAATTATATTGCTTTTATATTTAATCCAATAAATTTTATTATTTTAATAATATAATTTTACACATTATTTTTCATACTTTACTTTTTATATATATATTTTTTAAAAAGGTGTGAGAAAATGGTGTGAAGAGTTTTCTGAGAACGAGGAGTATTTTTTTTTAAAGAAGATGCATCTACTAAATTATAGTATACATTTTACGTACTTTAATAAGATACTTCAATAAGCACGGTATTTTGTCTTATTGGCAACAAACCATATTGCGACCTGTCAGTAAATAATCACTCCAATTTAAATATAAAATTCTTATTTTTAATTTTATTTTATCTATTTAAATATAAAAAAAATTTATATTTAATGAATTACCGTCATCACCCCCTCCCATCCAAAAAATTCTTACATAAAAGAGAAGACACAATTTTTAAGGGAAAAAAGGGTGTGTAGTTAAACAAAGATGATCATTGACAACTTCGCCAAATGGATGGGGATGAAGCCCCTAAACAAAGATTGATCAGAGTCAAATCATCAAGTTTGTATTGAAAAATCTGATTTGTTGCTTTGGGTTCCCACAATTCATTATTTCAGACAACATGAGGCAATTCGATGGCCTTGAGATGATCGAGTTCTGTGAGAAATGAGGGATAAAAAATTATTTCGACTCCATATCACTTCCAAATCAATGATCCAGTGGAGATAGTAATTAAATAAAATTCTAAAGCACACCCTAAAGGTGAGGCTCGAAGAGAGAAAAAAAGTGGGTGAGGGAGCTTCCAAATGTGTTGTGTGCTTACAGAACCACAACAAGAAACTCAACTGCTGTGATCCTATTTGCCTTCGGCTTCGGGACCGAGCCGATAATTCCATCCAAGGTGGAAGTCCCAAGTCATTGCACCTCACAATCAATTACTAAAGACTACGAGATGGCAAGGAAAAGTGACCTCGAATGCTTATCATTTGAAAAAAAAATACTTCCAATAAGTTGATTACACTTTGTAAACTCTAAAGAGAATGTAAAAACACCAAGTAGTAAAAGATTAAATCTATGTGAGTCTATGACCTTGTCTTGGACCAGCGAGGCGGAAATTTCAAATCCTTGGCAGGGACAAGTTTGTGGCAAGATAAAAGGCTCCGAGGGCATGTACACGTGAAGTGCTCATCTCGAGACTTGAGCCAGATGAGGTGGTATAAATCAAACGAGATCTGACTAAATTAGAAAAGATGTGCATATAAATCATGAATGTTTATATACAAACTCCTTTTGATTGGGAAAATCTTTTGACACAATATTTAGGTCTAAATTTTTGGGTGTACTAATCTATAATTAATTTTTTAATTTGTGGAATGTAATACTCAAATATTATGGTCTAAATAATTTGGATCCCAACCCAACTCTTTTTAAATTTTGGTCTAATGGTCAATATAAACAAAAAATTTTCTCACTTGATTCAACCCCACCCCCAATATATAACTTACTAGGACTTTTCTACGGTCAGGAAGGAGTTTCGCTCTTCCTGAAGTCAGTAAACCAATGGAATTTTGACAAATAATATTACATCGCCCTAGGCGATATAGTTTCGCCCCAAGCCAAAAAAATAACTTTTAAAAATTAGAAAATAAAAATTACTGAAATAACCTTTTATAATTTTTTAAAAGTTATTTTTTTTTCTAATTTTTAAAAGTTATTTTAATTAAAATATTATTATATCTTAATATATTTTAATCAAATTAAAATTTATGTTTTCAAAATTAATTCTTACACCCATTGCGACCGGCCCGGCCCGGCCCGAGCCCAAGTGGCCCGACGGGCCTAATGGGCCGGGCTAAATAGGCCCGGTTTGTTTCGGGCCTATATTTTTTGGACCCGGGCCTATTTAGCCCGGCCCACTAGGCCTGTCGGGTCATTCGGGCTCGGACCGGGCCGGGCCCGGTCGCAATGGGTGTAAGAATTAATTTTGAAAATATAAAATTTAATTTGATTAAAATATATTAAGATATAATAATATTTTAATTAAAAGGATAATTTGGTAATTTTAATTTTATTTAATAGTATTAATTAATTTTTTTAACAGTGCGATCGCCTTATGTATAGTGCAATCGCCCTAGTGCAAAGTGCAATCACTTCAAAATAATATTGTACGTTAGATCATTAATCTAACGGTATTTAGGGGTTTACTGACGTCAGGAAGAGCGAAGCCTTCCTGATCATAGAAAGACCCAACTTACTAACTTAGTATACTTTACAATATTGGTCGGTGCTCATATTAATACTTTTCTAATTTATAAGAAGAATAAAAGACTAGAAATCCTAAATTATCATGATTCTTGAATTTTTATAGTTGCTATGTAATTTAATATTTTAATAGTAAAAAGAAAGAAAAAAAGTCTATTACTTCCTCGGGCTAAATTTACACATTTTTGTATGAAAATTATTCATGATAAAATTATCAAGAAACTATTTTAAAGTACAAATATTTGCTCAAGAGTATAAAAATATCATCAGGAGTATAAAAAATCGATATCTGTTGTATTATAATATTTTAATTATTTTGGGGTTTTTTTTTTTACCTAGAGTTTTGATACTTTTGATCAAATATTTGATACTTTAAAATAATTTTATATTAAGCTCATCATTGAACCATATTTTTATAAAACCTACTTTATTAACTAGTCTAAAAGTAAAAGTTAAACAATTTCAAGAGTATCAAGTAGAATTAGTACAATGAAAAGAAAATTGTTCGGCCCAATCGGGTTGCCCATTAGCCCATTGAGAAATTCGGTCCAAATCCACTGGGCCCACGGCCACATGAGTCAAACCAAATAGGTCTGGATTTTTTGGACTTCTTTTTATTGCACAGCCCATACATACCTTTGGGTTGGCAGATTAGGCCCATTAGATTAGGTTCAAATTATCAGCACTAAATTTTTTTTCATGATTGAAGTATAATGGTGATTATTGGAAAACTAAACTAAACTTTAGCACATATATTTTTGCACATATTGGGCTGGTTTGATTATTTATTAGGTGGTTTTTGATAGGATATACTAAAATATGGAATTTTAATATTATTATTAATTTTAATAATATTATTATTCGATAGATTAGATAAATCATTAGTATTATTTATTTGTTATTGCTTGATAGGTGATAGAGAGCACATTATTTTATATGAAGGAAATAGTTTATGACGAGAGAACAATGAAATCACCATATAATAAAAATTCATATTATGTCCTTATACTTTCTTCAAGCAGGGTTTTTTGTTACTTTCTGTTAATTAAGGTTAGTAATTCTTGATGAATTACTGAAATGCAATACCTTATACCTTACTATATTTTTCGTTTTTCTCCAAAAAAAAAAAAAAAAAAGTGAATGCACAAAAGATGAAGAGACTAATTTCATAATTCATCTCTAAAGAAAAATAGAATATTAGGGTTTCAAGATCGGCACACGATTGTGTGTGTCAAATCTAACGTCTCTTCAAAGAACTGTGATTTGCAGTAATTGTAGAAGATTTACAGTAAAATAATATATTTTTATTTGATAATAATTAATGCTCAAAATAACCTTGTGTTTGATTAAAATATGCATGGTTATGTTTTATTAAATTCATAAAGTCCCAATATGTTTGATAAAATATGCATGAAAATTTATTAGATGCAAGCCACTTTCTTTAGTAAACATAAGCACAAATTTTTACCGTCACATTTGACACCTTTAATATATTCATATTTTATGTTTATATTTTCCATTTGAGTTTATGTGAATATTTTAAATATATGTCAATTATATGAGTTCATGCTTCAATTTAATATCGTTAGTATTTTTGAACGAGAGTAGTTAATTAAGGGTGTTTACATGCATAGAACTCTTATCAAACATGGAAGAATTTAAGCAATTAATAAAATATATGAGTATTTTATGCATTTTTATCACACTTGGGGGGTTTTTTTTTTACCCCAAAGTCGCAAGTATAGACTATATATCTTTAGTTGATATACTAGCCCATTAAATACACAATTGAAGATAAACATATTACAGGTGGTGTTGACCAGTCTTTTTGATTGTAGAATTACTTGTAACGTTTTTTGTATTTTAATGATAGAGTTGGTATTGTTTGAATCATTTTCAACGTACAATTGCTTTACAATTAATATTTTATAGTAAAATAATTATTAATACTCTTCAATCAACACCTTTTAAAGAAATAATCATCCCTATCAAACCTAATACTTACTTATGATAAAAACAATCTAAATTATTATTTTTTAAAATAATTACAAATTCACGATCACATTAATTTATATATTAGTTTGAATCAATCGTACATTGTGTAATAAGAGTAAATTATAATTTAAAAAATTATCTATTCTCGAGTTTACCCAAGGTCCGCCACAACGAGGTTTCCTATTAGCAATTCGTTCATGCCAAATATCATTATTTAAAAATCGACCATTTGAACATAATTAAAATATAAGTTTCATATTTCTTAAATGCTCCATTTATAAATTTGAAGACCATTACATTTATTAGAAAATAGGCAATAGATAAAACCTAGTTAGAACATTGAAAGCGTGATGGCACATGCTTCCCACAAACATAAAAAAGAAGCGCAATAGCTTTATCGCGTGCAATTGTGATGTTGCCCAACACATTAGCTCTAATAGCTGTGCAAACACAAACAACAGCCTGTGGGTCAACCAGCCCTTGAATCAGAAGACAACATGCCTCCGTCGGTGGGTTTCCAGGCGTATGGTGGATCAACCAATCGAGCACAACGGCGCACCCACCCAACTTCGAAGTATTTAGTAGGCAATTCACGTTATTTTTTTTGGAGATTTTGACAGGTGACAAGAGGACACAAAAGAAGACTTAGATAGAGAAAAACTATAAGTTTATGGCTTATAATAATGGAACTCCTTATCTTAACCTTTTTTTTCTTCAAATATGATCGATTGATATTAATTTTATGCATATTTATATATTTATTTATTGTGATGTAGCTGAATTTTTTATATCGATCAATTTATTTTATAAATATTGATATTAATTTTATGCATATTTTCAGTGATTATTTGCAAGAGTAATTACTAGGTCGTCAATTTTTTATTTTTTTTATTGAGCAAGCAATATGTTACCTTAGGAACAAGTTATACCTCAAATTAATTTTAATTTATTTTGGACTTATTTAATTATGAATTAGTAAATACCAATTACATTGATATATTACTTCCTTCATTCCACAAAAAATTGCAGTACACTTTCTCTATTTGTAGGTTCTACATTAATTTACGCACTACTAAAAAGAAAAATATTGATTTGTATGTACACTAACAAAATAATACTCATATTTATCAATACTTTATTTGAAAAATATATATTTTTCAAATCACATTAAATCTCAAGAGTACAAATATCTACGACGGAGGAAGTACGTACAACTTTTCAGAACAAAAACTTCAGCATGTCAACTCCTCTAACCTCACACATATTCTTGAAATATCCACACCAATTCTAGCAACTTTGGCCTGCCATAAAATGATAAAATTGTGCTAACTCAATTGAATTTAGAAAATGATACTAGGATCTTGAATAAACTTGGTGAAATACATAAAATAGGAGATCTAAAAAAATGATGGATAGGATGTGGTACCAGGGCATGAAGGACTTGGAAAATGTTGTGATCTTGATTAGTGAGGCTAACACTGACTACTTCAGTTCCTTCTTCTTCTAACAATCTAATAACTTGATGCACCATTATTTTTTTCTCTACTCCACTAATCAAAATCACTTCCAACATTGAACTTATGTCTCTCACTCTAACAATAACATGTAATAATTCTGATCTATTTGTACCTTGAGCTCTTCTTCTTGTACTAATGCCACTAATGCTTAATGCTTGTAACTTTCTTTTCTTTAATTCATCTACTCTTGCGCTTAGTATTTTGATGTAATCAACGGCTTTTCCGATTTGATCTGGTTGCGTCAAATATTCATGCGTGTTACAACTTAAATCAAATTTTATAAATTTAATGAATTTCACTTGACACATGGCACACTCATGAAACTGAAAATGAATATAACGTGCATATATATTACATATTTTAAGCATTTTATGGGTTTTCCTTTCGTTAAGTAATATATAAAAGGAATAGTTCTTGCTATTACACTCATTTTGCTTCGTTTTTGATTTTGTATAAAAAAAATTCTATGACCAAATAGATAAATCCATCACGAAATATCAAATAATTCATAAAAACAAAATAATGTATTAATTTATAAAAAAAAATTTGAATACTGAAAATAAATATTTTTTAATCTTTTAAAAAACTAACCTAAATGTTTTTTTACTAAAATGAATATGTAAAAACATAAATCAACCATGAACAAATGTAAATATGGATTAATTGTCTTATCAATTTAATATTATATTTCTATTAATATAATGTAATTAATATGTTTTAGAGTGTACCCTATTTCTATTAATACCGTGTCAATTTATACATTTACAAAACGGAGTGGTCAAACGACTTAGATAGCATAAATACAGTGTCAATTTATACTCTCATATTAGTTAATTTTCTATTAACTTCTCATATCCCACGTAAAATAGGAAAAATGGGAAATAAATTATTCATTACATTGGTCAATCTTATATTAATTCCTTATTTCTTTTTAATTTTTTTATTTAAAAAATTAATTAATTTATTAACACATAAACATATTATTCAACTAATATTACAATATAACATAAATAATATATTTTAACAAATATATATGAATTTAATGAGAATATGACATGCCATAATAAAAAGAAAAATAAATTAAATAAAATTTCAAAAGAAGACTTGATCGCATATATTAAATTCTTATAATATATATTTTCATAGTAAAATACCAATTAATATATTTGAATCACTCAAGTGAATTCATTTCTACTCCCTCCATCCCGCTATAAATTGCTCGTTGCTTCTGGGCACACGAATTAAGGTAAAAGTGAAAAAGTATAAGTGTGTGATGGAAAAATGTGAAAAAGTAATGAAAATAGTATAAAAAGTATTGAAAATAATAATATAGAAGTGAATAATAGTTTCCAAAAAAGGTAAAAAAATAATGAGCAATATATAGTGAGACAGACGAAAATAACAACACGAGTAACTTATAGTGGGACGGAGGGAATAATAAATATGGACCGAATTCATTTTCTTGGGATTCTGTAAGCAGAAACGTGGCTGTTGACTTTGTCAAAGTCTTTGCAATTGAATAATTTTGGCAATCACCTTTTGTGTGTGATAACATATCACCTTTTCTGTCTGTTGTTATCACATTCAATTGCTCTGACTGACCTCATGCTTATCAGTTCATGATCTCATTATTCAACTAATATTAATAATACAAAAAAAATTAATATCTTAAAAACTCTAGCATCTCATAAGTATTTGACTAATAAAGTTTATAGGGTTTTTCTACGGTCAGGAAGGGGTTTCACCCTTCCTGAAGTCAGTAAATCAATAGAATTTTTACAAATAATATTACATTGCCCTAGGCGACATAGTTTCGCCCTAAGCCAAAAAAAATAACTTTTAAAAATTAGAAAATAAAAATTACTGAAATAACCTTTTATAATTTTTTAAAAGTTATTTTTTTTCTAATTTTTAAAAGTTATTTTAATTAAAATATTATTATATCTTAATATATTTTAATCAAATTAAAATTTATGTTTTCAAAATTAATTCTTACCCCCATTGCGACCGGGCCCAGCCCGAGTGGCCAGATGGGCCTAGCGGGCCGGGCTAAATAGACCCGGTTCTTTTCGGGCCTGTATTTTTTGGGCCCATATTTAAAAAAAACCCAGGTTTCAGGGCAGGATGTGCCCAAAAAATACAGGCCCGAAAAGAACTAGGCCTATTTAGCCTTGCCCGTTAGGCCTGTCGGGCCACTCGGGCTCAGGTCGGGCCCGGTCGCAATGGGTGTAAGAATTAATTTTGAAAACATAAATTTTAATTTGATTAAAATATATTAAGATATAATAATATTTTAATTAAAAGGATAATTTGGTAATTTTAATTTTATTTAATAATATTAATTAATTTTTTTAACAGTGTGATCGCCTTATGCATAGTGCAATCGCCCTAGTGCAAAGTTCAATCACTTCAAAATAATATTATACGTTAGATTATGAATCTAACGGTATTTAGGGGGTTTACTGACGTTAGGAAGGGCGAAGCCTTCCTGACCATAAAAAGACCCAAATTTATAATATTTTTTCTAATTTATAATAATTTTAATTAATTATTATAAAAAATTTATTATGAACTATTTTCATATAAAATATTGCTAATGTGTCATGGATGACTCATGAGATTTATTCTAGAATGTGCCAAGGACTTATGCATTAGTAGGTCTTTTATGAAAATGATTCATTATAAGTTGATCATAAAACAGTTTTAAAATATCAAATATTTGATCAGAAGTATTAAATCAACAATAATTAATATATAATGCTATTGATCTCAAATTTTTATACTTATGGTGATATTTTTTTATAGAGTAAGTCTCATGTGCACCAGTTACACGGTGCAACTCTAGTTCATTTTTAAAAAGTTAAACAGTTTATAACTGAAAAGTTAAAATTTTATTACTGAAAAGTTAATAAAACTGTTTAACTTTTCAGTTATAAACTGTTTAACTTTTTAAAAATGAACTTGAATTGCACCGTGTAACTGGTGCATACAAGACTAATCCTTTTTTATATTCTTGATCATATTTTAAAATAATTTTATTATAAGCTATGAATAATTTAAATACAAAAAAGTCTCCTAAAAATACACAAAATGTAACCCCAAGTAAAATACACAAAATGAAATATTTTCATTGACTTCTTATTTTGTAGTTTATGTGTTAATCGTAAATTTTTATGATAAAATTTAAAAGAAAAAAATTGTACACGCGTAAGTGGCTATAAAATACTTCCTCAATTTTACTATAAGTTACTCGTTACCTTTTGGCACAATATTAAAAAGAATATAAAGTATTGATATAATACAGATGATGTTATAGAGAAAAATAAATTTAATGAGAATATGACATGTCATAATAAAAAGAAAAATAAATTAAATAAAATTTTGAAAGAAGACTTGATCGCATAAATGAAATTCTTATATCATATATATTTTCATAGTGAAATACCCATTAATATATTTGAATCACTCAAATGAATTCATTTTCTAATAAATATGGACCGAACTCAACAAACAATTCAACTACAGAAAATTTAATGAAATTAAATTCATTTTAGTAAATTTAGAGTTCAAATTATAAACACAAATTTAAAGCAAATTAAATATTTATTTTGATAAATTTATATTTATTGATAGCAAATTAAAAAATTAAAATAACTTAATAGCATATTTATTGATAGAAAAATTTAAAGCAAATTAAATATTTATTTTAGTAAATTTATATTTATTGATATCAAATTATAAAAATGAAAGCAAATTGATAGCATATTTATTGATAGCAAAATTTGAAGTAATTAAAAGTAAATTAAATATTTATTTTAGTAAATTTATATTTATTGATAGCAAATTAAATTAATATTTATTGATAGTACCTACCAATGCATCGCACGAAAGCCAATCATATATATATTTCATGAACATCGTACGGAAAATAAAAAACAAAAGCAAATAAAAATAAAATAAAAGCAAATTATAGACTCAAATTAAATATTTATTTTAGTAAATTTATATTTATTGATAGCAAATTGATAGCATATTTATTGATAGGAAAATAAAAGCAAATTCATTTTAGTATATATTTATTTATAGCAAATCAATGAAACCAAATTCATTTTAGTAAATATTTAAATATTCAATTAGAAATACTATATGCCATCATCACCCATACTTGAAATATAGACACAAATTTAAAGCAAATTAAATATTTATTTTAATAAATCCATATATTTATTGATAGTAAATTTATATTTATATTTATTGATAGTAAATTTATATTTGTATTTTATAATATGATTATATATTTTTTGATAATTTTATTTCTTCAATTTAGAGGAAATTCAAACAATTTTGCTTAGTTTATTTTTTCATAATTTTAATTTTTAGATACAATTTTGCCAAGAATACTCATTTTCATGATATTCCTTATTAAGATGGAGTCTATATCATCAATTGAAAAGAGTTTTCTAAAAAAACATAAATATATTATGTATTTAATAAAATATATATATTGACATCTCTTGAAAAAAAACATAAATATATGTATATTAATGTGGGTATTGATGTAGATATCTAAAAAGATTTAATATACAAAATAAAAGAAAACGAACTAAAAAAATTATTCATATACTTAAAATAATCATTCAAAACCAATATACAATATATATATATATATATATAATCAAGAGGAATTTAATTAATCAAGTCTTGATTAATCTGCCATTAGGTGAAGATTTTGTTTAACAATTATGTTGAATTGTCAAATTGTGTTGTGAGAATATTTTTTTAATGTTAAGATATCAAAATCATGCCTTCAAAAAAATGAGGATCGATAATCGTATTCATTATCCATCCAAACATATTATTTAAATTATACTCTCATTCTCATGATTCTCCCATCTTTAAACCCCTAAATTAAGCATTTCCTAAAAAAATGAGGAACACATGTATTGATGATTCTCAATCATTAATCACATGGCGCCATTAATTGAGAAAATTCAGCTATTTTTTAATATAAATGATTGTATCCGTTAAACAATAACCTAATTTTAAGATAATTGTAATTAATTGTGTTATTAATTATGGTGTGTTTAGTTTAAAGAATCATTAGGGAAAGATTAATTATTGCACAATAGGAAAGATGCAAGAAAAGAATGATACATAATTTTTTTAATAAAAAATTCTCAGAGATCTTTGAGTGGGGTATATTATAAATAAAAATGGTGAAATATCCAAATTGAGAAATAATTTGGAAAATAATTTAGATTATAATTAGAAGGACATTTACTAAAAAGTAGTGGGAATATTTTCCAGTTCATAGTTACAAACTATTCAATTTTAATAAAATTACTACTCCCTCCTATTTAAAGTTATGTTTTGGAGTAGATTTCTTTGATTCAAAATACTTGATGGTTTTTCATATTTTTACATTATCCTCCATTATACACATATCTCAATTCCCCGAAATCAACTCATATTTCAGCTTACCTTTTATAAATTCATATTAGGAACTATAATTTAAGAATTATGATAAAATCCTCTATAAATTATAAATGTATATTTATCAATACACACACTTTCTTAATCTCAATTATGAATAACAAATACTAAAAATTTATTCAAAAAATCCTTAAAATTTACATGCTCCGAGTATATAAAGTTTTTTTTTTCAATGTTAAATGGTTAGTTAGAAATTGAGAATCAAATCAAATGAGAAATAAAAGAAAAAAATAATAATTTTGGAGAAAGCATCAAAATCATATTCATCCCTAACAATTCTTTACCACAATTAGGAAGCTGGTGGACCAATTAATTATAAATATATTATCATTAGCATAATATGACACAATTTATTATCATTCCTTCATTTATTGGAGGTATTTTGTATCATAAGATAATGCTATAAATTAATCATCAATTTGTTAAATACCAAAATTGGAGCCCAAAATTTGCAACTACCAAGGTTCAAGTAATTTTTTATTTTTTTTAATTCCTTTTGGTCGAAAGTTGGTGCGAAAATAGGGAAGATAATTTCAAAGTAAAGGATATGTTTGTTTATGACTCATCAATGTAAGATTGATCTTTTAAAATCATAAGACATGTTTGTTTATAGGATAAATTGTTTTAGGATTTATTGAACTTTATATTCAATAAAATATTGCATGGAATTAGCCTATTAATTTACGGATGAAATTAGTAAATTTTTTCTTAAATATAATAATTTTGACTTTATTAATTAGATAATTTACTAATTAGGTGAAGATTTTGTTTAACAATTATTTTGAATTTTTAAATTTTGATGTGGGATTTTTTTAAATGTTAAGAAATCAAAATCACACCTTCAAAAAAATGAGGATGACTGTGTTCATTATCCAGTCAATCATATTATTTAAATTATACTTTCATTCTCAGGATTCTCCAATCTTTAAACCCCTAAATTAAACATGTCCTAAAAAAATGAGGAACACATGAATAAGTTTAATTTTTTTAATTGGCATTTTTACTTAATTTTATTTATTACTCCTTCCATTTCACTATCATATATATATATATATATATTATTGAGATATCTTCATATAATACTTTACACACCCAAAAAATAAATTACTCATTTAATTCTACTTTCGAAGTAATTATATATTTACACATAACACAAAATACACTTAAATTACGATTTTTCTACTTTGTATATAATTTTGTATTAAAAGTCCTCATTAAACAGTTTTCTTAAACTTTTTGTCTAAAAGTTGTCATAATAGTTGTGAGAAACTAATAAGGTTGGTTAAAATTATAAATCGAAAGAGAAAAAAGTATCAACGTACTGAATAAAATTGTACCAAAACTATTTACGAAAAAATTGCTGTTATTATATATTTGTAGAATAATTAAAATATGAATATAAAAAAATACAAAAACCTCTAAAAATACACCAAACACCTGGATAAGTAGATGAAAAAAATATGCAAAAGAAAATTTACATAAATAGGAAAAAAAATTTGCAAACCTGCAATTCTAAAACATGATCATCTTGAATATCTTCAAAACTTTTTAAAAATAGTTACGTCTTCCATGAATATCTTGAATAATCTTCAAAACCATGAACGTCTTCAATAAATATGGAGAGTATATTGAAAAAGCTCCAATGATATATAATCTTCTCTAATCTAAAATATATGGATTGTACCCGAAAAACTCATAAGCACAACTAAATAATTAAAATAAAAATGCATCAATCGTAAAAATTCTACATACAAACAACTAAGAATTCTGTATAATAACAACTAAAAAATTCTACATAAGAACAACTAAACCAAAAGACTATAGAAATTAGGAGGAAAAAAAAGAAGAGAAATCATGTAAATAAGAATTGGAAGATGATAGACATGATAGTATATATAGGAGTTAAATTGTAACGGTTCCCTAAATTTAGCATCTAAGAATTAGCAAATTAATAATATATAAAAAATGTACGGTGATGATGAACTCAACAAAAAAAAATAAAAATCAACGGCCCTAACGAAATGGCGCCAAAACTATATTAGGTAAAACTCTTGCTAATATATTTATAGATGTGATTGAATCAGGTTAATTTGTCCTCAATTTGTCATCTTTTAAAATTACAGTTCTTATTTTATTAGTTCAAAAAGTTATGATTTTTATTTTATCACCCTTTATGTTACAATCCTGAAAAAATAATTTTCCCAAGTATATCATAGTAGTTGCCAGTGTTTGTTAAGATTTGTACGCAATTATATATATATATATATATATATATATATGTGTGTGTATATATATCTTATCTTAATATTATATAAAGTCGAAGTTATGAAATCAATCAGAATGCTCGATTTCGAAATTCCTCTATTCTCATT
The DNA here is from genome assembly GCA_026898435.1 of Prunella vulgaris. NCBI lineage: Eukaryota > Viridiplantae > Streptophyta > Magnoliopsida > Lamiales > Lamiaceae > Prunella > Prunella vulgaris. The sequence goes on from JAPKLY010000001.1 coordinate 1,379,445, forward strand.
AACTCTAGCAATAAGAATTAATCACGATCTTATAATTTAAGTATTTTAATTTTAATCGTACATTTTGATATTTAAACTGACCATACCATTTCGTCCTCCCACACATGCAAAGACAATTGCATTTGATTAATATAATAATGATGATGATGAGTGACATCAATTTGGACATTAATTATTTTTTCATTAGATAGATCGTGAATTTTGATATTAATATGATAATGATGATGATGAGTGGCATCAATTTGGTCATTATTTTTTTATTGGATAGATCGTGAAGTTTGATATTGTGTAAATAAGATAGTCTCAAATTATATATATATATATAGATTTTTATTATCGAATATATATATATATTATAAAATAATTAATTCACATATATGTTAGATTCAAGAAATCAAGAGTTATTGATTTGTAGCTTTACATAATATTTTTTATTATTTAATTTATTTACAATAGGTCATATATATATATATATATTTAATATCTTAATATAATATATTAATATTATATCTACTTTGCATTCGGAGGCAAGACTGTAGTCCTTGGTGGAGATTTCAGATAAATACTCCCCGTTACACCAAAGCGTAGTAGAGAAGATGTTGTGCACTTCACAATTAATTCTTCTTATATATGGGAATGTTGCAAGGTATTCAAACATATTACATTTATATTTATTTTTTAGTTGGATGAAATAATTAGTAGTCCAAAATTAATTTACCTTTTTTATTTCACGTTGTAAGGCATTGAGACTAACCGGAAATATGAGGTTGCATACTGGAAATGTGGATTCTAACTCAAATTCTATTGAAAATGATAAATTCTCCAAACGGATTTTAAAAATTGGTGATGGTGAACTTGGAGATAGTAGAGATGGTTTTGCAGATATTGAAATTCCTAAAGATATTTGCATTTCTAATGTAAGTGATCCAATTGTGGCTATAGTGCAAAGTGCTTACCCATTATTTACCAATAATTTTCATACTTATAAATACTTTGTTGTCGGGCAATACTTGCTCCAACACATCGGGAAGTAAAATGCATTAATGAGAAACTTTTGAGTTTCGTACCTGGTGATGCGAGAATATATTTGAGTTCAGATAGTGTTTGCAAATCAGAATTTACACCTGGAGGAAATGGACTATTAGTTTCTGTTGACTTCTTGAACTCTATTAAGTGTTACAAACTCCCAAATCACCAATTATTTTGAAAATTGGTGTGCCGAAAATGCTTATCACAAATATTGACCAAAGGTCTGGATTGTGCATGGCACTAGATTAATTGTTACAAAACTTGGTAATCATATTCTAGAAGCGAAAATCATTTCTGGAAGAAATATTGGTAGTAGGGTACTCATCCTACGAATGACGTCCTTGAGTAATTCGGATCCAGCTTTGCATGTTGCTTTTCACAGGAGACAATTTCCAATTCTTTTGTGTTTCACAATGACAATAAATAAAAGCCAGGGACAATCGTTGTCAACAGTTGATGTATACATACCTAAACCTGTTTTTATACATGGACAATTATATGTTGCAATCTTGAGAGTAAAAAGTAAAAAAGGGATGCAAATTCTTTGTCTTGACTCCAACGAAAAACCAACCAATTATACAACAAATGTCGTTTATAAGGAAGTTTTTCGAAATTTGTAATTTTTAATATTTATCTTACTCAAGTGATATCTATTTGTGAAAT